>CM053622.1:356976783-357008898 GCA_028646595.1 Phalanger gymnotis
TGGCATTCCAACCAATGAACTGTACAGAATGTACCAAGATAAAGGACTCGATAACAGAAGAAATAGGGAATAGCGTCCTGCAGACACTACAGATGTTGAACCTTCATACCCAAATGAATCACATGTTAGGGAATACTAGGATTGGAAAACTGGATTGTTTGCTTGGTGTATTCTAGAAGTCTTTTGCGTGAAAGCAAAGGGAATGAGGAGACCCAAATTCCATCCCTGATATGCTTAATATATCATCAAATCACCCTAGGTGGGGCAGATTTCTGCCTTAAAATGGCAGTAAAAATAGATTTCTACTTTTCCAGCGATTATATCTAGGAAGTATCGAGTCTGAAAAATTTCAGCTATCTAAATCCAAGAGAAGTGGAGTGAAGTAATTTATGTTCCTTTTGCTTCACCCCTCATATCTGGACTCAGTAGTGGTTATGGCTTAGTTCCAATGGGAAAGGGATGGGAGTTCTGCCCTTGGTCTGCAGCAACCTATGGTTATCAGCAAGCCTCCCTAGGGGAGGCTGTGGATTCTATGACCACCACAGGGATTGGTCCACTCTCTAGCAAGTACCTCTCACAGAAGGGTCAAATACGACTTCTATTCCCAAGCAGAGCTCACAGTACTATCTCTATGAGCTTGGAGTAGTCCAGTTTGACTGGAGTATCGAGGCCATGAAATAAGTCATTTGAAATAAAATTGGAAAGACTTTTAGAGCTGGAAGGGACCTTAGACTTCACATAACTGGGGCAAGTTGAGCCTCTTTTGTTTGTTTGTGTCTGTGGGCCTTGGTGTAGAGAACTCATCCAGGGGTCATCTCTAGTTGTCCTGATCTGTATCTGGCCACTGGACCCAGATGGCTCTGGAGGAGAAAGTGAGGCTGGTGACTTTGCACAGCCCGCCCTCACTTAAATCCAATTTACTTGCATGTCATGGCATCACCTTCCTGATGTCATGGTCCTCTTTGAAAATGAAGGACAAACAACAACAACAACCCTGGTGCAGAAACTTCCTCCCTTGATACAAACAGACAACTCTTTTAGGATTTTTAGTATTAGAAGGTAGCTGGGAGTCACTGAGTGGTTAAGTGATTCACTTAGGTACAACTAGTAGGAGTAAGAGTAAGTACTTGAAATCAGGGCTTCTCCACTCCAAGGCCATTCCTCTCTTCACTGTCCAATGATGCCTTTCAGGAATGTGGCAACAACCATAATATAAGAGGGAATGGAAACCCTCTCTAAAGGAAGGTTGAATTGAGATGGTTATATTTTTCCTTTTTTCCCTCAGAATTTGAGAAACTCATATGACTTGCCTGAAAAATATTTTTAGTAATAAAAATCCAAATGACAGTGGCTCATTAAGAATGTTAATTGCTCTGAACTACATTGTGGAAATAAAACAGGTTTTCATTTGTTTTGCTTTTAAAGTTTCCTTAAGGCTCATTAATATTTATCCTTTCTTTTGGTTGCCAATTATATGTATTATATTAAATATTATTATGGCAGATTATTCACTTTATTGGGGAGGAGAAAATCTCCCTTTATCCTCTTTCTGGATGCTATAAGTAGAGGAAACTTAAATACTTTTCTGATTCTCCAGGTGGTAATGACCTCTCGGGGCTTACACATAGCATTCTGTAATATACCTCTCTAATGTACTCATCTTGTTCCATTTTGTATTATAATTGTCTGTGTATTGTTATATCCCTCTACTAGATAACAAAGTCCATGACTACAGGGGCTTTATCTAAATTTAACATAGCTCCTATACCATTATACAGTAGGTACTTAAGAGATGTGTAAGTTTAATTGAATTGTCCTCTATGGCAGGAGAATCAGGAAATTGTACTTTGAAGCTGCATTTCTTCACATGTGGTCAGGTAGTGTATTTCTCCCTTTATCTCAACTAGCATGTATTTTTGACTCCTATGCCTGATTCCAGGAAAAATTATCAGGAAGACAAAGTTTACTTTCAGTGCCACTAATTTCTTATTTGGAAATCTTCTAACAGAGGCAGCTAGGTGGTACAGAGGATAGAATGATGACCTGGAGTCAGGTAGACCTGAGTTGAAATCCCTCCCACTACCTGTATGACCTTGGAAAATTCATTTAACCTCTGTCTGCCTCAGTTTCCACAACCATATAATGGGGATAATAATAGAGTCTACCTCACAGTGTTGTTATGAGGATCAAATGAAATAATATTTGTAGAATGCTTAGCACAGTGCCTGGTACATAATAGGTACTTAATAATTGCTTATTTCCTTCCCCAAACCCATGGAGTCTTAGGCTCCGTTTGAGAGGCTTCGGTCCTCTACTACATCTCTGTATTCTGTTTTTTCCTCACGTGCCATGCTTAATGAAAACATGCCTAGGATTACCTGCTTGGAGCCATAGAAAATGTTGCTGAAAACCATTGCACATGTAGTTGCCCATTTCTTCCCCTTCTTAGCCTTAGTCCCTATTATAGTCCCTATGAAGCATGCTGGGAGATGAAGGGTTGATGGCGAGCCACCATGTCTGAACAAAAGATGTCAAGAGAGGACAAAGAGATATAGAGGCTGAGAAGAGTACATATGTTGAAAAAAATAAAATTATTGATTCATTTAAACAACTTCCCAGGGTAGAAAGACAATACATACATCAATTAAGACCTCCAGGCAATGAATGAGTAAGTAATGATTGGAAGGGGTGAGGTAGAGGTGGGCTGTAAATAGTTGGACTAATACTGAGAAGAGGTCTCTATACTGTATTTTTCTTTGGGTTTAGTTGAGGAGGAAAGTTCCTACCAGATGGGAGGAGCAAAGGGAGTGATTGGGGAAGAGTGGCCAAATACACAGAAAGGAGTGGAGTGACTGGCAATCTTGCTCATCAGCTCAGTATCATACCATTATTAGACAAAGAGGCATATGTGTGTGTGTGTGTGTGTGTGTGTGTGTGTGTGTGTGTGTGTGTGTGTGTAGTTCATCTAATTGAGTCTATAAGACACACTTTTATACATTTATAAACACATAGAATTATAGGATTTTAGAGATGGAAAGCATCTTAGATATCACCTAGTCCAACCATTTGATTTAATAATGCTAAATACTTTTTGTTAGGGCATCTTAGTGTTTTCAGTTAAAGACTGGGAATTAGAGAGGGAGAATTCTCTGCAAGCACTCTGAATTAATTCACTTCCAGCTGTTTTCTCTTAGCATTCGCCAAGCTACTTAAAGTGCTTGAATATTTTTCTACCACCTTTTCATAGTGCCCCACTGGCATGCTCCATATCCATCACGCCGGGGAAGGTTTCGAGCTATTTGAGGCAATTCTCGAAATTCCGGTCAATCAGAAAATGATAGCTGATTTCATGGTTTTCACAAGCAAATTTCATTATAGGTGGGATGCTGCTTGAACAGCTTGTTAATGCTGCCGTTGAGGGTCCTCTTAAGTGACCAGGCTAATGGAAAGATGGATCACATGGGCGGTCTGCCGAGAATTAATGTAGACTTGAGTGGGTTTACTAAAGATACCTTTGCATACTTCTGAAAGGAAGCATGGCGTCCACAAAGTGGCTGGGCTGTTTCAGCCTGTAATGCTTCTTCCTCAACTACTGACTTTCCTGCTTTCCATCTGTACATAAGGGGGATTTTATTATTCTTTTTTAGATAATGGTTCCCAAGCATCATAGATATTAGTTCCCAAGATCCATGGCCATAACAATCTACTAGTTCCTAGGCTCATGACTTATAAACAATCTCACCATGATTGCTCATCATATTATAATATTAAGGTAATGTAAACATTTGAGTTAAGCTGGTAAACACCCACCTCGTGTGCGCTGTGCTAAGTCATCCTGATATTACTGAAGTTAACGTAAACTTGTGAGGCTACTGCTGGCAAATTGCCTTCTTTGTCTGTTCCTCTATAAATCAAGTGGGCACTGGTCAGTAAGTGGGGAATAGGAATGCACGAGAGGAATGTGAGTGTGTGTGTGTGAGTGTGTATGTGTGTGTGCGCACGTGCGCTTGCGGGCACCTTGACCAGCCCCTATCAAGGCTTGAGGTAAGGGGAAAGCACAAGCTGGAATGCTGAGCACATCTCAATTGGCCCCCCCACTGAGACTTAAGGGACCCTGTAAGAGTTGGAACTCCCATTCTTGCCTGCCCTTGTGAGAAGAGTAATTAAGGTATGCTGTAGGCATTGTGCTCCCATTATCAGCAACCCTATTGAGAAGAATAAAGTAAGGTAATTAACCCCTTATTATGTCTCTGATGCCATCCTTCTGGCTGCCCAGATCAAGAGAGAACCTGATAGAAAATCTCCTGTGTGCTCTCCCACTCTGCAATTGGCGTAGTTGGTGTCTCCTGTGTTATCCCTCCTCCTACACCATCAAAATCCCATCTTTACAGGACGACTTTCTCAAACTCTCAATTCTATTTCTTATTTGGCCTGTATGTAGCTTGTTTTATACATATTTGTGTGCATGTTGTCTCCTCCATTAGATAGTAAACTCCTTGAAGACAGGACTGTCTTTCATCTGTTTTGTATCCCCAGTGCTTAGCACAAAACTTGGCACATGGTTGTTATTAATGTCATAAATTAATTATAAATATAAATAAATTATAAATATAATTATAAATTAATTAAATAATTGATTAATTAATTAATTAATGTTTATTGATTGATTGTCAGGTAGTGTGCTGCCTGTCACTGGAGGTCTTAAAGTGGAGAAGGATGGCCATTCATGAGGGATGTCATAAAGGGGATTCTGGTTCAGACACAAAAGGCTACGTAATTCTTTGCATAGTAGCCCCAAAGTGGAAATTAAGGGGATGCCCACCTCTTGGGGAATAGTTGAACAAATATGAATGTGATTATTGTACCATAAGAAATGATGAAAAAGACAGTGTCAGAAAAAACTGGGAAAACTTTTATGAATGAATGCAGAATTAAGAGAACAGAACTAGGAGAACAATTTATACAATGATAGTGATATTATAAAGAAAAATAATTTTAAAAGACTTTGGAATTGTGATCAATGCAATAATAAACTACAATGCCAGAGAACTAAAGGTGTAGCATGCTACCTACTTCCTGCCAGGGAAGTATTAGAATAAGGGTACAGCATGAGGCATATACATTTGGATATGGCTGGTGTGGGAATTTGTTTTGCTGGACTATGCATATTTGTTTTGAAGGTTTTGATTTTTTGTTATTAATTATTGTTCAATTGGGAGAGAGGGGAAATAAGAGAGCCAGATAAATGCGTATAAATAAGCAAATAAAATGTTGTCTAATGCCTGAAAAATTGGGTTATATGTCCACCAAAATTCCTTCCTTGAGAGTTGGGATTGTTTTAGTCTTCTTCAGTGCCTAGCACAGTGCCTGGCACATAGTAGGTGCTTAATGAATGTTGGTTGATTTCTTTAAAAAATGGAACCATAGTCAACTTAAATATATATATACATATATATATATACATATATATATATATATATGTATATATTTGTGTATGTGTGTTGGGGGAAGGAGAATGAATTGCTATTTCATTCCCCAGCTGGCCATACTCCTTACTCTCTGGATTTTGCCACCATGACTCAGCTCACCTTCTCACCTAGGACCTAGCCTCAGCATGTAGTGCTTTCTCACCATGGGGCATCCCACCACTGTGCTGGTCTCCTCTTTTACTGTGGAGTTTGTTGGATTGGGGAACTCCACTATGAGACTCTAGGCCGGCCAAACTTCATTTCCCTCCAGTTGTGCTTCTGACCACCCAGATTTTGCCACCATGCCTGTATGCTGGTACCTACCCTCTCCCTCTTCCCTTCACCCCACCAGCTATTTTATGTTTATTTCCCCATTAGAAAGTAAGCTCTGTGAGGTCAAAGATTGCCTTTCCTTTTCCTTGTATTTGTATTTCCATCACTTAGCATAGTATCTGGTACATAATAAGCATTTAGTAAATGCTGGTGCCTGCCTGTTACATGGAAGATGCTGGATCTATTCTAAAAGGAGAAAGGGATCATTGAACTAAACAATTAAAACAATCATTGTGTCTCTAAATAATCGAGTTGAGATAGGCAATATTCTGTTCTCTTTTTATTTCTGGCTCCGGGGTCTTTGTATTTGTATGGCACTGCTCCCAGTCTTGATTTCTTTTGCTGGTTTTGACTCTGGGCTTACCTCAGCACAAGGGAAACAGTTGTCCAGAAGCTTATTTTAACTCGTTGACTAGTTTTAAATCTTATCTGCTTCCTGGAAAACGGCTGTTGCCCGACAAACTGTTTTCTGTCACCAGGCTTCCTCCAACACTGATATTTATCCTTTTCTATTTATTCAGCCCGTGGTCCCTTCTGAAATCCTGTATCTACTGAAAGCTTTCTCTCCACCCCAGGCCTTTGCATCTAGTTATGCCTCAGTGCATTGGGCTAGGAAATTGTTTTGTCCTGGAGATGGTGAAAGCCCTTCCGTTTGTAGAGAGAACCTAGATTGCCAAGAAAAGAAGGGAGAGACATAGTGTAACAATAATGTTACTTGCTGCTACTGTGGCTGTGTAAGACCAAGCACACAGGAGGGCTGCTAGCACAGGTTCTTTGATTTGCTTTTCTAAGGAAAGTAACTTTAGGGGGTTTACAATCTGACTTGAATTAAACATATATATATATCATTCGCTTAGTTCAGGGGAAAAAGTCAGCACTCTGAACTTCGGGGAAAACAGAAACAGAAATTACAAGCAGAAATAATGTAAACAGAGCAAAATAACACAAATCAATAGACAGGCTTCTAGCTGTCTATCCAAGACATTACATACATAGTTACCAGAAAGAGAAGCACCAACATCTGGGTTTTTCAAAGCCAGGGGGCTCCTTAATGGCTACCCAGAGCCTCGTCTGTTCAAATCACATGACACTCTTCCAATGAGTGATATCCAAACAAAGCCTCTCCTCCTGCAGTTCTGAGATTCTCCATTCTCAATTCTTGATTCTGAGTTTATTGGCTATCCTCTGGGTATATATACCCTTTTTCAGGGCCCAAAGGCTTCACATCTCTCATGACCTAATTAGCAAAAGGGTGGGGGCCTTCCTATAAATGAAGGCAAGACTCAATCAAAGGTACTTGATTGCCTTAGTGCTTCAGAAGCATTCCAAAGGAAAAAATAGTAAGTCCCACTTTGCTTACCCTTACACACAGTGGTTCAGTGAATGAGCTGTTGCAACTGGAGTCCAGACATAGAGATTTTACTCTTAGTGGGGGGTTTTTTTGGACTTGCTTTATAGTAAAGTGGACAGCTCATTGACTCTAGGGACAGAGGATCTGGGTTAAAAATTCACCTTCAATTCTCTTACCTAAGTGACCTTAAGTCTTGCTACTTAAGGCCTTCAGCTTCCTCACCTGTAAAGGAGGGGATTGTTCTGGATGGCCCGCACGATCCCTTTGAGCTATGATCCTATGAACATTTACCCCATACTTATTTATCTGCAAAATTACTCACGCTCACCCCCTAGCTTTTTCATGAAGGTTTTTGTGTATGGTGCTGTATTGTCGATGCAATGGGAGTATTGTTAATATAATTTGAAGATCTTTCCCATCCATTAATAGGCCCATGTGACCTGTCTGAGTCCCATGAGTCTGAGTCACATGAGCCTGTGGTAGGAGGAGCTTGCTGAACAAGTGGAACAGGAAGGGTGGGGCAGAGCTGAGAGGAAGTGAGACGGAGCAGTCAGAGCTGGGAGAGAGACACACAGCAGTGGTGAGGGTGAGTGAGAGAGGGGGTGATTTTGCTTGAGGCAGTTTGTTTGTGGGGGAGGCCCTGACAGAGGGAAGGCTTGGGGATGGTGGTGCCCCTTTCATTGATAATGTGTATAGATTTCTTTGTTGCTATGATGGATTTGGCTTTCTGGTGTTTGAATAAATGTCTTGGTTCTGCCTTCAATGAAGAGAGTCTGTTACATTTTGCGATTCAGAACTACGCCAGCATATTCATAGCAGCTATAGTAGTTGTGAGCACCACCTTGATGCTACAGGTGCCTTGGCGTAAGAGGCTGCTGTGCCCTAGTGGATAGAGGTCTGGGTTTAGGGGAAGGATGACCAGGGTCCTAATGCTGATTCATATACTTACTAGCTGGGCAATCTCTCAGCCTGTGTTTGCTCCTTTGTTAAAAAGGGAGTAGGGGCAGGCAGACGGCGCAGTAGATGGTGTTGGGCTCAAAGTCAGGAAGGCTCATCTTCATGAGTTCAAATCTAGCCTCAGATACTTACCAGCTGTGTGACCCTGGGCAAGTCACTTAACCCTGTTTACCTCAGTTTCCTCATCTGTAAAATGAGCTGGAGAAGGAAATGGCAAACCACTCCAGTCTCTTTGCTAAGAAAACCTCAAATGGGGTCAAGAAGGGTTGGACGTGACCCAACAACAAAAATGGGGATAATGATACCTGTGACATTTAATTCACGCAGTCATTAGCAGTGTTCATTTCTGGTAATTCATTTTGGCTGGGACACTTGCCGTTGGAATGATAAATATGTGCCCTAGTCACTTTGGAAGACACATATACTCTGCAGAAGTGGCCAGGGCCTAGACCACTCCTCACTCCATAGGATGACCACTGTTATATGGGGATCAAATGACATCCAGTGGGTAAAGCATTGTGTAAACATTATAGCACAAGGTCTCGTGCTAGGAAATCTGGGAGCTACAAAGAAGAGTAAGACTATTCCTACCCTCATGGAACTTTACAGTTGAATAGATTAAGAAAGTGAGGAGGTCTTCAAATTAAATCAACTTTATTTATGTATATTTTAAAAAATTCTTCTTATTCAAAGCATGGAATCAGGAAAACTCATCTTCCTGACTTCAAATATGGCCTCAGACACTTACTAGCTGTGTGACCCTGGGTGAGTCACTTAACCCTGTTTGCCTCAGTTTCCTCATCTGTAAAATGAATTGGAAAAGGAAATGAAAAATCACTATAGTATCTCTGCCAAGAAAACCCCAAATGGTGTCACAAAGAGTCAGACACAACTAAAAAGAGGCTGAACACATTCATTCAAAGCAATAACCACCACCCCACATATAAATCAAAGTAGCTTGTTGGTATTTGGGAAATATACTGCATTGAGTAGGCAAGTATATGAAGTGTTTAGTCCACTTGGGTTTTTGGAAATATAGTCTACCTGTGGCTCTTTGAAATCATATTTGGTTAAAATCCTGCCTCTGACACATACAGGGTGTGTGGCCAGGAACCAGTCCTGGCTAAAATGTTACTTTATACAAGAAGCCCTTAATGTTGTTTTCTCTCTGTGGATTAATTCCAATGTATGTTACATATCATGGTAAGGTATAGGTCTTGTTTGGGCATGGTTGTTCTCATGTCTCCTCAGGTAGAGCAGGCACTGTCTTTTGCTCTTCTTCATGTTCTCCGTCCTTAGCGAAATGTCTGGCATATAGT
Organism: Phalanger gymnotis; assembly: GCA_028646595.1. Lineage (NCBI taxonomy): Eukaryota > Metazoa > Chordata > Mammalia > Diprotodontia > Phalangeridae > Phalanger > Phalanger gymnotis. The sequence goes on from CM053622.1 coordinate 356,986,212, forward strand.
AGGCACTTAATAAATGCTTATTGATTGATTTGCTGAACAAATCACTCACATTCTCACTGATCCTGGCAACTCTCTAAGATGGGAGTTGGTGATCTGCATTGGTGGAGGAAGTTTCTATATCAGGGATGTCCTCCCCCAAGGTAAAATAACATGTTAAGACACCCTCAAAAATCTATCACGTATTTCCTTATGGAACAAGTTAGGGAATTGTAAGTTCAGGTTTCTGTGGGATAAGTGTTATTCTCAGGGCAAGTGGCTGAAAAGCTCAAAAATTCTGAAAATTTAGCTTCTTCCTATTAGTACAAACATTCCTCTTTTTCTTTTTTTCATTTAAAATATAGATTTGCAGTTCTTTCTTCTTATCAAAGGTCTCTCTTCATAAAGAGGAATGGATTGTCTTGAAAGGTGATTGATTGGCTCCTCTTCCTTGGAGATCTCCAAGCAAAGGTTGGATGATCACTTGGTGGTTATATGTTATATATCTATATCTATATATGTTATAACATATAGATATTATATAGATATTATATATATGTTATAACTGGAGTTACTTTTGGGAATAACTTCAGCAAGATGGGTGCCAAAATCCCTTCCCCCACCGAAGTTCTGTGATTCAGTGACTCCTTTACAGATATGGGCACTAAACGAGTCACACAATGTCATTGGGAACAGCTTTCCCTAGGGGAGTTACCATGTAACAGGGTCTGCCTTATGAAATAAAAGGCTTTGTGTAAAAACTTGTTTCTCAAGGTTATGTGAAACTGAAGTTTACGGAGCAGTAAAAAGGCAGGGAGGATCCAAGCTATTTCCCCCCTTAGTATTAATTAACACAACTCCAAGGAGCTGGGCTATTTGGATCTATGGAAACCACAGAATTGAGGGAGAAGAGTTGGCAAGAGGTCAGTGTATAACTAATAACTGAGTTATAACTACCATGAGGCTATCACAACTTTGCCCCAGGATGGAAACAATGGCACACACAGTCTCTGGAGAGAATTTCCTACCCTTACTAGCCTGCCCCCTTGGCAGAAGTGACCTTTTCCTGGGCACATTTCCTTCCTTCCCCTGCCCTGCCTCTTTCCCAAGAGAACAGCCTTACCCCTAAATTATATGCTTCTCCTTAGCAATTTAGAAACCTTTTTGTGTCTTGAGGGAGGCTTCCTAACCCCGACTGTACTCCAGGTGAAGCTATCCCTGCCCTTCCCAACTCAACCACCACTTATTCCAGGTACAAAAATTGCTATTTAGGTGTCCAGCTAACAGACAGGGGCAGGAAGACCATAGGGTTCTCTTAATTCCTAGCTGTACCTCTCTCTATGTTGCTTATGCCTAAACTCAGCAGTGTAAAGCATACGTGAGTTTTGGCTCTCATGAAAAGTGGAAGGAGGGAAGGGTTTTCTCTAAAGGGCTCCCACAATGCTCCACTGCTATTGTTTGATACAGTCCTCCTACACAACCTGTTAATAGTTGGAGCTTTTGGGAGACAAATTAGTTCAACCCAATACAAGCTAGGTGGGTTTACATTGGAGTCTGGAACAGGAAGTCCTTTCATATGAAAATTCTCTAATAAAAATTCCACTCAGTAAAGCAAAATTAAAATCATATTTGCATCTCCCATAGTGAAAAAGGGTAAATTTACTCCATTGGGTAAATAGGTCATAAAGTTGTGCTAAATGGAGGAGACAGTCAATTCACAAGTTCAGCTAAGGATTGGTACTGCTCTTTCTTGAATGTGACCATGTCAGCACAGAACAGATATTTTTATAACTGTATTTCAGTAGGATTAGTCTCCATTGTAATCCCATGTATTTCATTTTATATATGTAAAAGCATTATTCTGAGAAGGGATCCTTTGGCTTTACCACGCTGTCAAAGGGATCCGTAACACAAAAAAAGGATGAGCCCCTACTATAGACTATCTGATAACCAGGGGCTGAAAGCTTCTTACTTATTCTTTAATATTTCAGGGATTCCAATGGACTGCTGCTTACACTGACCCTCTCTTGTCTCTCTTGTCTTAACTACTTTTCTAATCACACGTTTATTTTAATAATATCTTTTCTGTAACAATGTATTCAAATCACTGTTGGTAATGTGCTGGAGCTTATTTAAGCCCATCATGCATCTTTCCATTGCTTATCTGTCATTTTAATTTTTATGGAATTGTGGTATCCCATGATTCACAGTCATAAAGTATCTCTTTTTTAAAAAAATTATTTATTTTCAGTTTTTAACATACATAAAATATCTCCTAAAGAATATTGGTATGTTGATATCAAACAAGGTGTTAAATAGGAAAAGGGTATTTAATTAAGATATTTACTATTATCTTTTTACTATTATCACAGAAGATATCCTGCATGAGGTCCAATCAAAGGAAAGATTTATTGATGATGAGGTTTTCCAAATATTCCCATTCACAGATGAAATGATATTCACTACATTGAGCCTAGGAATCTTATAAAGCATTATTGTTGTTGTTCAGTCATTTCAGTCATGTCTGACTCTTCATGATGCCATTTGAGATTTTCTTGGCAAAGACACTGGAGGGTTTGCCATTTCCTTTTCTAGCTCATTTTTCAGATGAGGAAACTGAGGTAATTAGGGTTAAATGACTTACCCAGGGTCACACAGTTTGTAAGTATCTGAGGTTGGATTTGAACTTAAGAAGATGGTATCCTCCTGACTCTAGGCCTGGTGCTCTATTTACTGTACCACTGAGCTTCCCAAACACCACCTTAAGGTGTATTAAATAAGCTGGAGAGACCTCTTTTTCCACAAGGTTTTTATGTCCCTCTCAATATCAACCCCTCTAGTCTCAAAGGCTTTAATAACCATCTATATCTTGGTTGTACAATCCATTCACAGAGTATTATGTAATGTAAAGATGTATTTAAGTATTTCAGCATTTATCAGAGTAAGAAGAGCATAGTCAGTGTTACCTGTACTCATCAATGGGAATTTTTGATTTCTCAATTCTGGAAACGTAGGTCCTCTATTTTAGATCTCTCAGGATGACAACTGAAGTCTCTCAAGAATTCTCTGTAGGGTACCTTCTCCACTGCATGAGATAAAATCAGTTTTCTAAAGAAATTTTCTTCAGGCTTTCTCAAAAATGGCAGTTTGCTTCTTCAACTTCTCATGAAAGAAATTTTCTTAGTTCTTCTCTATATCCCTACAGGCTGCAGGCTGGACAATGGCTCTTCAATTGACAATTAAATTGTAACTTTCCCTAAAATTCTATTCTGTTTTAAAGATACATTAATGGTATTGACAGCCTTTGTGTGAGGGGCTATTGAAAAAGAGTCACATAGATAGAATGCTTTGTGACCCTTAAAATGTTATATAAATGTCAGCTGTTACAAGTAGTGCCTTATTGTAGAAATATCTGTGAGGGATGTTCAGATTCACACTCCGTTTGGATCTTCCCATTCAACACCTTGCTTAACATTATTAATCCAAGAGTCATGGAACAGAGACACTTCAATAGCTGCATTTTAAGCACTCAGATGGTATTGACAGCCCCTCACTGATCAAAAAGCAAGCACATCCAGTCACATCCAGTTTGTCCAGCAAAATGAATGTGGGTCTGGAGCCATCTGGATCCAGAGGCAAGATATAGATTGGGAGACTACTGATGGCCCCAGATGGAGTGGGAGACCTTGGCCTTTTTAAGCTAAGGTGTTTAACAGGTTTCAGTTTGACTGAGGCAATGTCTATTGAGTGGTTAAGGCTAGACAAGAAATGAGGCAAAAAAAAATGGCCTTTTTTTACCTAGTTAAAAAATCAGTCTAGGAGGGGAAGACCTTCAAGGTTTCTGGCCAAAACAAAGACAATTGGTGTTTACATTCACTCTGAAATATCAGAGCTCAACCAATGACCAAATGAAGCTTGGATTGGGACCTATTGTTGGCCAATCAATGAGAGCCAGAGAAATTTAGGAATGAAAAGAGGAGGAAAAAAATGAATGATCTGCACTCAATAGTGTCTTCTCAGTCATGTAAACCTCACTCTTACTACCTTATTATCTCACTTCCTTTTTTAGTCTTTCTTTTTTTTTTTTCAGAATATTCCCTACTCCATTTATTTTGCATAGGTCAGTGACCGAAATCTATTGCAATCCATACGTTCTTACTATGTGCCTCCATCACCCTTTTGATTATTGTAATGGCTGGCAAAGTACAATGCCTAGATCCATGTTCCTAGATCCATGGTCATAACAGTCTCTTGTTGAGATTGTGGAGGCCAGGATCCTGGAGGGGTGGAATGTAAAGCAAGCAAAGTGGGATTTTTTGCTGTTTTTTCTTTTGGAGTTGTTTCTATAACACATTAAGGGCTTAATGTAATGTTAATGGAATAGGACCTGCTTTGAGCTCTGGCCTAGCTCAAAGCTGTGGTGCATCCTGGGTTTCATGGAGCCCGAGTCATATAGAGCCTGAGTCACGAGGAGCCCAGTGTGGGAGGAGTTTGCCAAAAAAGGAAAAAGGAGTGGGAAATGAGAGCAAGGCAGAGTGAAAGAGAGAGGGGGAACTTGCTTGTGGGGAGGCCTGGCAGAAAGAATTTTTTGGATGTTGGTGCTCAGTCTGTTATCTGTGTTAATATCTCAGACAGAAGCCCTGTCTGTTGGTCTGTGTTAATTTCTCAGACAGAAGCTCTGTCTATTGGTCTTTATGAATGAATTGAGCTGAAGGGCAGAGACCTGCCCAAGGGAAAGAGGCTTAGCTTAAGCCCCTTTTAAGAGCTATTAAAGTGAATCGAGAAGATGGTGCTGCTAATGCGTGTAAATATTGTTGTAGCCCTGTTAAGCTTTGTTTTCCTAGAAACAGAAACTGTGGGCAGGAGCCACTGGAGCCTGTTGTCAGATAGAAGCAGGGAGAGCTTGGAGTGGAGCAGTCTCCATGAGCTGACACATGGAGCAGGAGCAGAGAGCTGCCTACCTGTGAATCCAGGCAAGAGTCCAGAGCAGTTAGTCCACAGAGGAAGACTTGGAAGTCACCCTCAAGTTAAGATGAAGGAGGACTTTACTTGGACACTTTGTATTGATTAAGGAGATCATTCTTGCTATGACCTAGGGTCATGGTCATAGGTATGGTGTTTTCTGCTACCCCTTGGGGATGTATTGCTGGGGAGGACTGTAGCCTGGAACCCCCTGATTTTGGAGATGCAATGATATATGCTATGTAATATGTTGTGCTAGAGAGGACAACGCTGGCCTGGGACCCCCAATTGTATAAACAAGAATTTTGGGGAATGCTACTGAATGCAATGATATATGCTATATGCCATATGACATATTGAGTGTTATGATATATATATATAATATACATATATATACAAATGTATATATATATATATATATTTTGCTTAAGAATGTTTCTATGAATGTTATGATATAGTTAATTGAACAATATTTGGTTCTGAATAAATAGAGAGTTCATTATGCTATGCAATTTGACCCTTAGGGTTATTCACAGCAGCAGTCCTTGGGTGTGCTGCCTGATTGGTGTTACAATCTACTTTGTATATTCAGAGATTGTATTTTTCAAAGGCACACAACCATAGAGTATCACTGAGAGAATATTTATGCAAGAAATTTTTTGTAGTGTGTGTATTTATTTTGGGGCATGAGCATACACACATATGTGTGCGTTCCAGGATGTAGCTTGAGATGGTTAAAAGTATACTTAATTTCCTGAATGCAGTTCAACTTGTTCTTTCTCTTCTTTTAAATCCTGGGGCCCAAATCATTGTCCATCTACAGCATTTTTTCAAGATAGACATATTCCTATGCTAATTCAATCAGCTATCCAACTGTATGCCATAGTTTGGACAATAGATTTTTTGCCATCCATTTGGTTTTTTATGTATAAATTGTTAGTCAAAATTCTTTTAAGTAATCATGCATATCATTGAGGAGGTCTTGAAATGTTTTGGGATGTAAGGAAGTGGGAACAATATTATTCCTAAACAGGAATAGCTAGAAGACCTCACCATCTCTAGGGAATTTCTCTTCCATTTGGATCTTCCCATTCAACGCCTTGCTTAACATTATTAATCCAAGAGTCATGGAACAGAGACACTTAAATAGTTGCATTTTAAGCACTCAGATGGTATTGACAGCCCCTCACTGACCAAAAAGCAAGCACATCCAGTCACATCCAGTTTGTCCAGCAAAATGAATGTGAGTCTGGGGCACTACTATGCTAATCCTAGTGGTTGTGTGCATTTTCTGTTGTGTGGCAATGTTAAGTAAGTACTGAGCTGGCTGATTCTAAGAGGGTTAGAGACTTTCTATGCTCTAATTTGCTGTCAAAGACTATGTCAATTTATGGATTTACCCAATGAAAAATTAGCTCTAAGCCCCTACTTACTGGCCTTGAACATGCCGGAGTTCAGTAAGTCCTAGCCATGTGACTTTAGCATAATGTAGATGGCTCTCCACAGAAGCAGAGAAACCTACTTAGATACTGCATACAGTTGTTCTTGTTCCTAGCACAGAATTGAAAACAAATAAACAGTCCACAGCTATAAAACATTGCATAATAAACAAGTCATTACATGTCTTCTGTTCTCTGATCCTGGGATCTAAGACATAAAATTGATCTGGACCCATATGTTCTAGGAAATGTTCAATTTAGATTCTGCCTTGAGTGGACAAAGGAGTGTAAAAAATAATTTTTCTTTAAAAAAAAATTTGGACTTAAGAAACACTAACACACATGCAAATCTCAATATACAAAGAAAAACAGAAAAGAAGATTGTATATATATAAATACGTACATACATATATATACATACATATTATATATATGTATATATAATTGTGAATTTGTTCTGTAGATTTTAAACAGTAGTTTCCATAGTAGATTCGATTCTCACATCCAGCAGGAAGTCAGTCATGAGATGGAGATGCAGAAACTTTAGACTTGGATTTCAGCTCAGCCTGGGGCATGGAACTCATCTGGGGTGACCTGGAAATTAATGAAAATTTCTGCTTTCTAGTTGGAAGTTGTCTGTTTGGGACTCTTTAAAGGAAGGAAGAAAACAAGCATTTATTAAGTGCCTATAATATGCCAGGTACAATACTAGGTACTTTATAACTATCTCATCTGATCCCTCACAAGAATCCTTTAACTACCTCCGACTTTGATTAGCTCATTACAGAATTGGGTGAGTGGACTCAGTGGCTGACCCCGGTAAGGTGAAGCCTGATACCACCTTGCTCCCTTGATATCTCTCTCTGACTTTGACCTTGACTTCAGGATCTCCCATCACAGTGGCATCACATTACTTTCTGTGACTACCTCCTCTCTTGGTACCTAACCCAAAGCCCCTGTGGCATGGGGCAGCAGAGAAGGTGGGGGGCAGCTATATGGTGAGACAAGTATGCACTTATAAAAGACCCTTGTGTAATTTTAATATATGTATAAAAGATTCCTTGTTAGAAGGATGTCTCAAAGGCTATGCTTTGCTATGTTTTTTCAAATGCTTTTTTATAATCAGGCAATAGTAAATACAGTGTCTTCTTTGAAATTTTCAATTAATTAAATGATAATAGAGATGAGTTGCTGTAGAATCATTTGCAAAAACCTACTTGCTCCTTTCTTAATATTTTAATTACTTTGATGTTTGTATGGATAATAATCATAAAGATCTGAACTAAAAATAAAAATTAAAAAAAAAGATGGACTTTTGCAACAACGAGCATACTTGGATCATTGAAGGTATTCAGCTACTGAAAAATGATCCAGTCTTCTTTGTCTCTAGTTTTGGCTGCAGCTCATTGCCCATCTCCAACATCTGCCGAAGATATTCTAATTCAATGAGTTGTCTTCCAGTTTCATCTGAAAATGCTTTGGGGATGATCCTATTTAATTGGACTTTCATGCCATGCTTCTGTTGCATTATTTTTCTTTGAGCTACTTTTCACTGTTTTGTGAGAAATTACTGCACGTAATCATCAGCCATCCCCCATAAAAGTAATATCAAGGATATCACCGGGCAAGATGTATGACTGGAAAAATAGGTCAGCCTGTCACGTAAGCAGACTGGGATAACCAAAGAACGGCTGGAACATTCCACTGGTAACCACACAAAGTAAGAGATGTAGAGGAAGGCTTTCAGCAAACTGTGTGTGAAGGGTGGTCTTGTTTAGGTGTGAGTTGGATTACAGGCCTCTGAGGTCCCTATAAATGCCGAGATTCTATAATTCTCAGTTCTTCTCTTCCTTTAGCTTTAGCTCTTCTTTCTTCTCCTTTTTAAGTCTTCCTAAATTTTCTCTCACTAGGTCCAATCTTTGATTTCAAATCTACTTCATAACTTACTTTTGTGGTTTTGATTGCCACAACATTTCACATACAAACCCTTCTCTCTACTAACATAACCATCTCCTTAGTTCAGGCCTTCATAACCACATGCCTGAACTATTTAGTAACCTTTTAAAGGAGTTTCCCGGCTCAAGTTTCTCCCTACTCCAATGTAATTTCCACAGAGCGGCCAATGACTTTCCTGAAGTATAGATCTACCCACGTCACCCCCCTCCCCAGCCTTACTCAGTAAAATCAAGTGACTCCTTATTACTGCATGGATCAAATGTAAGCTTTTCTGTTTGGTTTAAACTGCTTTATAACTTGTTCCCATCTTACCTTTTCAGACTTCACATACGTTCCTCTTTTCCACATACTCTTGTTGTACAGTTGTTTTCAGTTATGTCTAACTCTTCGTGACCTCATTTGAGGTTTTCTTGACAAATATACAAGAATAGTTTGCCATTTCCTTCTCCAGCTCATTTGATAGATGAGAAACTGAGGCTGTACAGGGTTTAGTGACTTGCCCAGGGTCACACAGCTAGTAAGTGTCTGAGGCCAAATTTGAACTCAGGTCTTCCTGACTCCTGGCCTGGTGCTCTATCCATTGAGCCACCGAGCTGCCCTTAGAGATTCACTAAAGTATGAAACACCAAATGGTTCCCAAGATTTACTTTGGGCTTTAATTTCACAAAAATGCATGAATGAATAAATGAATTATGAAAAAAAATACTTATTAAATGCTTACTATGTACCAGGCAGGGGCAGATAGGTGGAGCGGTGGGTAGAGCACTGGGCTTGGAATCAGGAAGACTCATGAATTCAAATCTGACCTCAGACACTTACTAGTTGTGTGACCCTGGGCAAGTCACTTAACCCTATTTGCCTCAGTTTCCTCATCTGTAAAATGAGCTGAGAAGGAAATGGCCAAGAAAACCCCATATGGGGTCAAGAAGACTTGGATGTGACTGAAATGACTGAATAACAAAAATATGCCAAGAATATGCTAACTGGATTATTGTATGGTGGCAAGTGGAGGAGGAAACAAGGAGACAAAAGGTGGAATGACTTATGTCTCCGTGCTATGTGAAGCGTAATGAAATAGAAATGGGTCCAGTTGTGACACTTTCCTGATCAAGGAGGTTCAGTGGCTTCTGATTGTCTCTAGGATAAAATACAAATGCATCTGTTTGACATTTAAATTCTTTCACAGTTGAATCCAGTTGACTGTCCCAGGCCTGTGGTACATTTGTCCCCCTCATGTATTCTACATTCCAGTCATGGTGGCCTACTTGCTAATCCCTATACATGAGATTCCATCTTACACCTTGCTACTTTTGCAGGTGACCCCTTTGTCTGGAATATACTCGCTCCTCATCTTCCCCTTTTACAGTCCCTAGCCTCCTTCAGCCACCAGCTTAAGTATTACCTCCTTCCAAAGGCCTTTTCTGATCCCCTGGTTGTTTGTACCTTACCCCACAATTACTTTGCATATTATTTTGCATTTACATATCTGCATTCATGTAGTTTCCTTCAATAGAATATGTTTCCTAAAGAGGCCGCGTTGCAGTGGCTAGAATACTGGACGCAGCCAGGAATACCTGAATTCAAATCCAGATTCATACACTTACTAATTGCGTGACCCTGGCGATTCATTTAACCTTTCTCAGCCTCAGTTTCCTCATCTGGAAAATGCAGATAACAGTAGCACCTACCTCCTAGAGTTGTGAGGATTAATTGAAATGACATGTGTAAAGTGCTTTGCAAACTTTGAAGTGCTATAGGAATGCTGTTTGATCATTGGAGGCCAGGGCCGTTTTACTTTTTATCATTTATCATTTGTGTCCTGACCACCATTTCCAAATCACACTGCCCGTACTCCTGCCATCATTTCCTTCTTTGTCCAAATCTTGGACTCCATCCCGGGGACTGCAGGCTCTGACCTTTCACCTTATCTTGCCCACAACCAACCCTCTGCTTTACTTCCAGCCACCATTTCCAAACCATTCTGACGTCTATCTCCCCTGTCCCCCACGCCAGTTCCCCTTTAGGCATCTTCCCACTGTAGAATGTAATAGAATGTAAGATCCTTGAGGCCAGGGACTGTCTTTCTTAGTTGTTTTTGTGTCCTCAATGTACAGTACATGGTACATAGTAAGCACTGAATAAATATCTACCTACCTACCTATCTCTATCCCTATTTCTATTATCTATCTACCTTTCTCTATCTCTACCCTTTCTATCTATCCACCTACCTACCTCTCTATCTCTATGTTTGTCCATCCATCCATCCATCCATCTACCTATCTCTACCCCTATTTCTATCATATCTACCTTTCTCTATCTCTTTCCTTTCTATCTACTTACCTACCTCTCTATCTCTACGTCTATCTATCTATCTATCTATCTATCTATCTATCTATCTATCTATCTATCTATCTATCTATCTAATCTGTCTGTCTGTCTGTCTGCCCGTCCGTCCATCTGTCTATCTGTCTATCTATTTTTTACATACCTACCTATCTCTCTATCTCTATTTCTATCATATCTATCTGCCTTTATCTATCTCTATCCTTTTTATCTATCCACCTACCTACCTCCCTATCTCTATGTCTGCCTATCTATCTATCTGTCTGTCTGTCTACCTACCTACCTACCTATCTCTATCCCCATTTCTATCATATCTATCTACCTTTCTCTATCTCTATCCTTTCTGTCTATCCACCTACCTACCTCTCTATCTCTGTTTGTCTATCCATCTATCTATCTATCATCTATCTATCTATCTATCTATCTATCTATCTATCTATCTATCTATCTATCTATCTATTTCTATCTATATTTCTGCCGTTTTTTTCTATTGATTCTATTAGTCCTTTTGTCTCTCTGTTTCCCTATTTACTTGTGTTTCAGCTCCGCCTGGGTCATGGAACTCATCTGGGGTGAACTGGAAATTAATGAAAGTTTCTGCTTTCTTGTTCTAAGTTGTCTGGCTGGGACCAGGTAGCATAGTGCCTTGCACAGAGTAGGCATTTAATAAAGGCTTATTACATGAATCAATGATATAGTTAACAAGGGTCTAAATTTAAACACACTGAGAAATATTTCTAAAAAAATTTAGGTTGTACATTGCTTCACAGGGGATTCTGTTTGTATATTTTCCCTGAAAATACAAAATCCAGACCAGCTGTCCAGTGCAACCCTAACTCAGGAAAATGATTTATTGCCCTAGTCTTCTACAGGAAGGAGTTAATTATCTAAGGCTCTGGGAGTGTTTTTCTTTTTGTTTTCCACTTAGGTGCAGGTAATTCAATTTAACAGTCATCAAACACCTACTGCCTGCAAGGCACCTCACTGGATGCCAGGGATGTGAAGATGAAAAATGGCACATTCCCTGCCCTCAAGGAGCTTAAAACAGAATAGGTTGGATTTCTTCTAGTCTTGCTTGCCAGTTTCTCTTCATAAGGACTATTTGGAAGGTCACCGAGGAATATTAAGAGGTCATTGGGAAAAGCCTGGCTGACTAAGAGTATCGTCATTTTCATTTGAGAGATAAAACATTTCTAGGTGTGAATAATAGCAATAATGTTTTCTACTAGTACAAGGAGAGGGTGAGTACAGGAGACCTTATCTACAACACTGCAGGTAAAATGTATCGTTTGGGAGAGCTCCCTCTGCAAATGGAAAGCTCCAATGTATAGTGCAGGCAGGGGAGGGATAGATCTGCCTAGAATGGTCATTCTTATGAAAATCCCTGGACTTTCTACATACTCATGTACACCAAGATACCCTAACATTTCATGCTTGTTGCAGTTATTTAACCTAATCAGTGCATGAAGGATATAATTGATTTTTCTCCTGTAGGAGGAACATAGAATAACAATGCTATAATTCTGTATGTCCCCATTCTATAGTGACAGCCTGTCATCTTCTCTAATTTACCAGAGATTATGAGTAGACAATGTACGGAGGAGGAATGTAGTTGCCTGGTAACCATCTTTTTAAACTCTCTGAAATGTAATTGCTTCTGTTCCAGGGAAACTTTGATCAGCTTAATTTCTTTTGATTCAAATGCATCGCATTTATATTTAACTTCTCTAAGCACTTTATAATAAATAAAATGCTAGCTCATTTCGGGTAGCAAATGATGTGGTATTCAAGTTGTGTTAAGGTAAGTCACCTTTATTATGATCATTATCCAGGTTAGAACAAATTGTTACTTTCAAATGGTTATCCTGACTTTGTCATTTTTTACACCTTTTTTTCCCCTCTGGAGCTTTTCAGAGTTAAGGGAGAGGATTATGAGGGGGAATGAAAATGACTAATTTCATCTAGAATGATTCCAAATGCTAACAGTTCCATTTTCTGACCTGTGTGTCAGAAGCTTGGTTGTTATTGTCAACCGGCAGCAGCTATTTCTGTGAATTTATATCAGAGAAGGAGAGATTTTCACTTCAATTTTTATTCAGTTCAATAAGTACCTACTATGTGCTAGGCATTAGAGCCTTTTTTTTAAAAGCAGATCTGTGATTTTATTGGTATATGGAGCTCTTACTGAGGAATAGCCTCTACTAGTGTAGATGGGTGCTTGCTTGGCAAATCATAACATTAGAGAGTTATCTGAAACACTGAGAAATTAAGTGACCAACCCAGGGTTACACAACCAATATGTGTCACAGGCAAGGCTTGAACCCAGATCTTCCTGATTCCAAAGTAAACTCGCTATTCATGTTGCCCTTTGATATTGAGATAAAAAGGCAAAAATGAAACAGTGCCTGCCTTCTAAGAGCTTACATTCTGCAGCACATTATGTATAATATATATGCAGATAAGTAGATACAAATGTTTAGATATTAATTTTGGGGGGCTGTTAGGCGGCACAGTGGAGAGAATGCTAGGCCTGGAGTCAAGAAGACTCCTTTTTCTGATTTCAAATTTGGCCTCAGACATTTACTAGTTGTGTGACCCTGGGCAAGTCACTTCACCTTGTTTTCCTCAGTTTCCTCATCTGGCAAATGAACTGGATGAGGAAATGGCAAACCACACTAGTATCTCTGCCAAGAAAATCCCAAATGAGATTACGAAGAGTCAGGCATGACTGAAAAAAATGAATGAATTACAAAACGATATAAATTTATACAACTTAAGTACAAGTAATGTTTCTTTTTTTCTTTTTGGGGGAGTAGGAGGAGAGAGCAGTCACAATTGAGAAATCAAGAGAAGTCTCTTGTAGATAGTGGTATTTGGGCTGAGCTTTAAGGAATGCTATGCATCCCAAAGGGTAGAAGTGAGTAGGGAGAGTATTCTAGGCATGGGGCAATACCCTGTAGTAAAGGCACAGAGATGAGGGATAGAATGCTGAATTCAGGGAGTAATGATACTGTACACCAATTAGGATGAAACATAGAGTGTGTAAAGGTGAGTAATGGAACGTAAGTCTGGAAAAATACTTGGGAATGAGATTACAAAGAAATTTAAATTTTAAAAATTTAAAATTTTAATTACAATTAAAAATTAAATTGAATTTAAAATTTAAATTGAATTAATTAAAATTAAATTTTAAATTAAATTTTAAACTTTAAAATATTTAAACAGAATATAAAAACACAGTTGAGTTTATATTTTATCTTAGAGGCAATAAAGAGCCACTAAAGCTTCTTGACCCAGTGAGTGACATGGTCTACTCTAGCCTGTGCTTTAGGAATATTCATTTGGAAGTTGTTTAGAGGATAGCCGGAGGTAAAAGATGCAAGAAGTGCAGTTAAGAAGCTAATGCACGTACTTATTGATTAATTAAGTCAATTAACTTATTGGATATGGAGGATAAGAAAGAAGGAAGAATAGAGAATGACTCTGAAGTATTAGACATGGGTGACTGACAGGATGGTGGTGCTCTTAATAGAAATAGGAAAATGAGGAAGAGAAGTGGGTATTAGGGAGAAGGATAGATGAGTTCCACTTTGCAACAAGTTCTACTTGTTAACTTTAAATGCCAGTGGATAGAGATGTCTAGCAAGCAGTTGGTGACGCAGTCCTGGAGCTCAGGAAAGAGGGGAGGGTTGTTGGTCCAGATTTCGGAGTCATCTGCATAGAGATGGTAATTGAATCTGTGAGAGCTGATGAAATCACTAAGGATTAATACAGAGAAGACAGGAAGATCTAGGACTGAGGCCTAGGTGAAACACAAAGCATGATTCATCAAAGGATACTGAAGGCAACAGTTAGAGAAATAGCATTAAAACCAAGACTATGCTACAGCTAGTATATAATGAGATGAAATCTTGGCATTCAGTATTGTGAAAGGGGAAAAACGTTTATGACGAAGGGTAACATCTTGTGAAATTAAGTATACTTTTCCCAGGAATCAATATAATAGAAAACTTCCAAACATTCCAATGGAAAGACCATAGCTGGGCAGAATCTTTGAAATACAAACCCAGGAGATGAAAAACTTAGAAAAGTAAATACATTTGTGTGAATGGAAGGGGATATCAAGTGCTTACATTCCAACAGGCGGAGAAGAGACAAGTGTCTTTTCAAAAGCTTCAAAGGTCACATAGGTAGCAAGAAAAACATCAAAGCAAGGCTTGGAAAGGGTGGTTTTGTTCTGCTTTGATGTTTTGAAGAGAGGAAAGAGAAGAGAGGGGAAAAGGAATACATTAGAGAAGAAATGAGGAAAGGGGAAGATGTTATCATTTTTTATGCTTGGGGTGCCTCAAGAGTATACAAACATGGAGCTAGCGTTGGGAGATGTGGGGATCTCATGAACCTCACTATTTTCTGAACTTGCCAAGGGAGGCTTAAAAATATACACATGTACACAAAAAGTTTGGTGTAGAAGTTAAACTCATTGTACTCAACAGCAAAACAAGCAGGTATTAGAAAAGTGGAGAAGGGGATTTAAGAGCTTTGGTAAAGCCGCAAACAAACTTCAGTTTTCAATGGTGGATCATAAAGGGGGAGATGAAAAGAAAATATAAGAACTAGTGGTTGGGATCTGGTCTGGATAAAGAGGAGCAGAGGACGGTGTGTGAGGTCACTTCAATTATAGATTACTTGTGTTGACTTATTGGGGAAGGTGGCAATAAGATTTTTTTTAATAATTAAAGATATGGAGGAAATGTGGAGGAAAAATAAAATGAACGTTCATAACCATGGGTTGTCAATAGGATGAATTCACAAAAAAGAGAAGGGCAGCAGAATAGATTAGAAAGCAGGATTCAACAATATGTTGTTGACAGGAAACACTGGTGAATCATAAAGATTTACCCAGAGTTAAAAATAAGGGAATAAAATAGAATTTATTTTTGCCTCAAATGAATAAAAAAAAGCAGGGGTGGCAGTCATGATGTCAGACAATGCAACAATAAAAATAAAGATGTTTAAAAGATTATAAACAAGGAAACTACTTTATATTTAAAGGAGCAGTAGATGATGAAATAATATGACTATTCTCTTGGTTTCTTTTCCTCCAGCTCACAAATTGCCTTTCTGTCTAAGAGAAATTTCTACCTTGAGGACCCACTGTCCAGATTGGGCACTACCTACCCAGACCACTATTTCAGGAGGGGGGTCTAACCATGCTTCCCTTCACTCCTGACTCAATTGTCCAGAATTCTTTATTTGAATCCATTTGGCTATATTTAATGACGTCTCTGATTTAAGTTGCATGCAGTGTTTCATGGAAATCGATGAAGCACACAGTCATGTAATTAATTAAAGAAACCAGTAGGATAGGGGTAATCCACTTCTACAGACTCTTAGAGTTATATAATTCTTTAAGGTTTGCAAAGTATTGTACATATGTTATCTTATTTGATCCTCACAACAACCTTTGGAGGAAGTACTATTATTATTTCCATTTTACAGATGAGGAAATTGAGGCTGAAAGAGGTTACGCAACTTTCCCAGGGTCACAGAGTAACTGTATGAGGATGGATTTGAATTCAGATCTTCTTGACTGTAAGTTCAACATTCTCACTCATTAGGCCATCTAGCTGCTTAGAGACAAGATAATACTATCCTAAAAGTGTCATTCCTTCCCATTCCACTGCAACTGGAGCCCTCCTCCATCATTTTTGCAGCAGTCACTAATGCCCAAGGCCTTGGTTTCAGTCCCTAGCCTCTAACCCCACTAATAGCTGCAGATCCGGGAGTACTGGTCAATCTCCTTCACCAACTCTTGCCATTGTGTTTTCAAGGTGGATGTCCAGCTGCTATAACCTTTACTTAGCTCTCATTTTCCCATCCCACTCAGATTTGGTTAGCATTTGGTTTAAGGCACAAGGCTTAGAATTTTTATCTAGTTTTAAAATATCAGCTCTCTTATGTGTTATATCAAGCTATGTGCTTATCCTGAAAACTGAACCATCATTAATAAACCCTCTCTATGCAAAAATCCACTCTAAATTCCAAAGAATCAACTGATAGACTATTGGATGCAACTCATTTGCAAGTGGGGTACCTAATGACCACCTAGACCTTAGCGATCATTTAATGCACTTCCTCCTTTTGCAGATGAGGGAAGTGAAGCTGCTTGTCCAAGTTCACAGAATAAGGTAACAACAGCTGGAGCCAGATGCCAGTTCTCCTGTCTCTTAGACGGTGCTCTTTCCCCTGAATATATTTTCAGTTGTATTTGACTCTTCGTGATCCCAACTGGAATTTTCTTGGCAAAGATGCTGGAGTGGTTTGCCATTTCCTTCTCCGGCTCATTTTCCAGATGAGGAAACTGAGGTAAACAGGGTTAAGTGACTTGCCCAGAGTCATACAGCTAGTGAGTGTCTGAGGCCAGATTTGAACTCAGGAAGATGAGTCTTCCTGACTCTAGACCCAGCACTCTATCCACAGTGCTACCTAGCTGCCTTAAGATTTCCTAAAAGTAGACAGCCAGGCCACAGACTTTTTTTTAAAATTCTCTACAGTGTCTAGGTGGACACTGGGGGGCATTTAGTGAAATTCCTGTTGAATTGAATTTCATAATTTTTTAAATTCATAAATTCATGAAAAATTCATGAAATTTATAAATTCCTCATTCTTTATTTTCTTTTTTACCCTATTAACTTCCCTCTCAATTTGCCCTTTGTCTATTATCTTTGAAAGGATCAAAGACTTAGCTATCCATGTATACCAGGTTTTAGGGAATTAAATATTGCAAATGAGGTTCTGGAATCATCCCCGGAGTATTTCAGAGGGCCTTATTTGGCACTAGAACTGAGGAACCTGGGAGTTCTGACACAGGATCCATTAACTTGTTAGGTTTAAAGAAAAATCTCTCAGTTGTTTCATGTCAGTTTCTTGGTATGAAATAAAAACTCTTAATATTTGCCATTTCTCTTCATAGATTTTTTTGTGACAGAAATACAGGTCAAATTCTATCACTTCAAACTTCATAAGGACATGTATTCAAATAATTTAGTCACTGAATCTTCCTTCCGCCCTGTGTGGTAAGGCCTGCTGAATGCGGAGTGGTCCAGGCCTCACAGACACTGGTCACAGTCAGCAGGAGAGCCCTGACCTTGACTGGGGCAGGGATACACCTGCTAGGATTACATCAAAATAGCCATCATTTTGGCTGCTGCTTTAGTCGTTGGTTAGACCAGGAGTCTTAAGTAGATGATGGGTTCTTAAGTATGTGGTAATTATATCAATTTATTTGCAATATGATTTTTAAAATAAGTTTTTACTGATGTATTTTTATGTTGCCATAATTTCCTGCAGTGTTCCTCTTCCTTCCTCTCCCAGAAAGTCATCTCATATAACGAATACTGTAGGATTTTTTTTAAAGACAATAAAAGAACAAGGAAAAAAATCAGCATAACTAATCTGTACATCAATAATGTCTGAAAATATGTGTGATGTGCAACTTTTGTGGGCCTTCCAGCTCTGCAAAGAGGTGGGGGTAAGAATGTCTTCTCATATCTCTCTTTTTGAGATGTTTGTTCTTTATAATTTACAATATTTTTTCTGTTAAAATTTATTTTGTGCTTTATTTTTCCCCAATTATATGTAAAAAGTTTTTAACATTCATTTAAAAAACTTTGTGTTCCAAATTCTCAATTTGAAATACACTATACCTGTGTGTGTAGTCAGGCAAAACATATTTCCATATTAGTCATGCTGTAAAAGAAAGCATAGACCAAAAAAAAAAAACCCAACAAAAAAAACCCAGACCTCAAGAAAAATAAAGTTAAAAAAGTATACTTCAATCTGTATTCAGACACCATCAGTTCTTTCTCTGGGGATGAATAACATTTTTCATCATAAGTCCTTCAGAATTGTCGTAGATCATTGTATTGCTGAGAATAGCGAAGTCATTTGTAGCTTTTATGATATAATTTTAACTGAATTCAATGTTCCTGCTTAACATAGACATTTTTTCTTTTCATATGATGTCCATTTGAGTAAACAGGATGGTGAAATAGTTTGTCATTGAAGAAAATTGATTTGAAATCAGCAGTTTAGTGCAGAGTTATCTAGAAATAACCCATTTTAATAAACACAAGATCCTTGTCATTGGACTGGACTCTCATACCTTAGTTTTGAAGGAGAACCTCTTGATTTCAGAATTCAGAGAAAGTATGAATAAGATCCTGCGGATAAAAGTTCCATAGGAGAAGTTAGCTCTGGAGGTATGGGATAATGGGTAATAGGCTTAGGGTGCAGACATGGCCAATGTAGGAATTTGTTTTGCTTGACTTTGAATATTATTTGGAATGTAATATTTCAAAGGCATTCTCTTTCTTCAACAGGCAGACTGGTGGGAGAGAGAGAAAATTGATTTTCTTAATTAAAAAAATTAAATTTTTTGAAAAAGAAAAAAATACAAAGAATGGGAGTAGTTTTAAGAACAAAATTTGGGCAACTCAAACCCAAATGATCCTTATGAGGAATAAAAGAGGGAGTTGTTTAAAGAAACTGATGTATATACACAGGAAACTCACAAGTCAACTTAGACTCTTATAAGGACATATACAGAAAAAGAACGTAAGGTCAGATAACTGAGAATGATGAGTGACTGGCCCCATCCTTTAATAATAGTGTAACTAGCACTGAAACTTGAATTAATTGAGGTGGATGAATTCTAAGGACAGCAAAAGGGGTCATTTTCCTAGTGACATTAGGGAGGCAAGAGGAAGATTAAAGAAAAGAGATAAGATTGCTACTTGGGTGGGTGGGGTGATGATGTTAATAATACAGAACTACTCAGCTTTTGATGCTGTTTTTGCTGCCAAAGAAGTTGATCTTTTGAATGGGAAGTACAGAACTAAAATGGTTGCCAGGCATTTGAAACATAAGTGAGGCAATGGTAAAAATATGCCTGCTTGCCTTCAATGAGTTCCAACCAGGAGGTCAAGATGAATGACATACTTGGATACTGAAAACACCTCTGAAAAAGAATAGAGAACAGAAGAGCTGTACCAGGAATGGAAACAGGCACAAACATGATCCTACTTTGCAAAAATAAGTACTGGTTTAATTGAAGTGAAAAAAGAGAAGTTGTTTGATTCATCAAACCATAACCAATTGCTTTGACTATGATACCTGGAAAAATCTAGAATTTATGACTAAGGATATAGTTGGTGAGTAGTTTGGAAAGTAGTGATCAGTAGGGACTGGTAAAGGTTAATCAAGAACAGGACATTCCAGAATAACCTTTGGTGATATTTTTGACAGGCATTCTAGACTGGAATGCCCCAGATATAGCATATACATATTTTAGCAAAGCATTTGACAATTTTTCAATTAATGAAATGAAGACATCTGGGCTGGATTTGTAGCTAACTAAATAAATGGCCAGACCAAAGAGAAATAAATGATAAGTGGATCTTTGGCAATCTGAAGGGAGATCCGTAGTGGAATTCACCATTCATACTTGGCCCTCTTCTGTTCAAAAGTTTCTAAAATAAATGACTTGGATAAAATAAAGATGCCATGAATATAAAATTTGCAAATGACAAAAGGCTTGAGGAGATAGTTAAAATGTTAGATGTCAGAATCAAGATCCAAAGACATTTTGACAAATATACTAAATCTAATAGATAGCATCAAATAAGAACAAAAGTAAAGTCTTATACCTGTGTTCCAAAAATAAAGGACACAAGTAGAATATGGGGCAGCCATGGCTAGATAACAGTTAAAGTGAAAAAAGCCTAAAGGTCTTAGTGGATCATGAACTGAAAGTGAATCAATGCTGTGATAAGGCAATCAAATGAGTTAATGTGAGCATTAGTAGCATAATTAAAGCATACTGTCCAAAATGAGGAAAGGGATAGTTCCATGTTCACACCATATCTGGAGTATTTGATTAATTTTAAGTAATGCAGTTTGGGAAATTGGGGCTTCTAAAAAGGAGAATGATCAGAATGATGAAGAGATGAAAGACCATGCCAAATGAAGATGTGTCAAGGAAACTGGAGATTTGTAATCTGAAGAAGAAACATAGAGGAGGCATGAGATCTGTCTGCAAGCATTTGAAGAGTTGTCATGTGAAAGAAGGATTAGATTTGTTCTTTTTTACCCCAGGGAACAAATTTAGTAGTACTATATGGAATTTGTAGGAGTGATTCTAGCTTGATATAAAGAAAATATTTGAAACAATCAGAGCTGTCCAAAAGTATACTAGACCCTCTGCTGCATGTGGCAGCTAGTTTCTTTTTTTAAAATGCATTGTTTATTTTTAACATTCTTTAAATTTTTTTTTTTTGGATTCTAAATTCCCTCCCTCCCACCTATCCTTTCCTTATTGATTGAGAAGGCAAGCAATATGACATCAATTACACATGTGAAATCATGCCAAACATATTTCCAGATTAGCCAGGTTGCAAAAAAGCAAGTGGAATAGTGGAAAAATAAAGTGGAGAAATTATGATTTACTTTCCACTTAAGATTTCATTTGTTCTCCTGGAGGCAGATGGTATATTTCATCATAAGTCTTTTGGAATTGTCTTGGACCACTGTATTGATCAAAGTAGCTAAGTTTCACAGTTGATCATTTTTACAATATTGTTGTTACTGTGTACAGTGATCTGGTTGTGCTCTTTGACTCTGAATCAATTCTTATAGGTTTTCCCAGGTTTTTCCTGGAGCCATCCTGCTCATAATTTCTTATAGCACAATAATAGTATTCTGTCACAATCATATGCCACAACTTGTTCAGCTATTCTCCAATTCATGGGCATCCACTCAATTTCTAATTCTTTGCCACCACAAAAAGAGCTGCTATAAATATTTTTGTTCACATGGGTCTTTTTCCTTTTTATTTGATCTCTTTGGGATATACGCCTAGTAGTGGCATTGCTGGGTCAAAGGCTACGCACAGTTTTATAGCATTTGGGCATAGTTCCAAGTTGTTCTGCGGAATGATTGGACCAGTTCACACTTCCTCCAACAGTGCCTTAGCTTCCCTGCTTTTCCACATCCCCTCTAGCATTTGGCATTTTTCTTTTACATCATATTAGCCAATCTGATAGGTGTTAGATGGTACTTCAGAGTTGTTTTAATTTGAGCCAGTGAGTCTCTCATCATGGGATATCTTCAAGGGGAGGCTGCATCATCACCTATTGAGAGTGTTGTAGAAGGGATTGTTGCTTTATGTCTGAGGTGGACTAGATAACCTTCCAAGTCCCTTTGGACTTAGAGATTCTACTCTTTTAAATAAATTAAACAATTATTTATTAAATAATTCCTAAGTGCAGTACACTGTATAGGTACTAGTAGGAGGATACAAAGATAAATAAGACAGACACACCTGTCCTTACCCTTTTCAAGGACAGCTACTTGGGAGTAGCTTCCTTGAAGAATGAAACATACAACAGATGTTTGCATGAGGGAGAGAGGAGAAAACGGGATAGTGAGATTCAGAGTTTGAGTACAGCCCTGGTCAGGGTAAGGATGTTGCGATGGTCCTAGGTGAGCCACTGAAGATTCTGAGAGAGGGCAGAGGGTTCTAAGGAGGGATTGCTGTTGTTCATTCTTCGCTTTTGAAGAGAACCAATGACATCACTGAGTGATGACTTGAGTTGTGAGTGAATTGGATTTAAGTGAGGCAGAGTTGCACAAAGTCATCAGCCTCATCAGAGTCCAGTGGCAAGACAAAAATCAAGATGACTAATGATGGCCTGGGATGCAGTGGATAACTTGGTGTCTTTGATATCTGACCAAGCCCTAAGCACTCTACAGTACCTGCTTCAGCTGGGTTACTGATACTAAAAAGGGAGAAGGATAAGAGATCAAAGACTAGATTGACCTATCTCACGTTTTGCCTGCAGTTGGGCCTCCCCACCCCACACCATAAAAAGGCTGAGAGAATTTCTTAGCAGACTCAGAAAAGATACTAGATATCAGACTTGAGATTCTCTTTTTTTTTTTTTTTTTTTTTT
>CM053622.1:357009398-357089319 GCA_028646595.1 Phalanger gymnotis
CCACACCCACATAGGTTCCACACCCAATAGGGCTCTGGGCCTGGGGCTTAGCACTTAGCCAGATTCAGTGAAATATCTGAATCACTCAAAGCAAACAAAAGCCAAACTCCTCAAGGGCACCTGTTGAACTAAGTGCTAAGGAGCCCATTTTGCTTACCAACACAAGAAGGGAAGACAGAATGCATTCAAAGCACAGTAGACAGCCTATGCAAAGACATTGAGGTAGGAGATGGAATACCAGAGTGAAGAACAAAGCCAGCTTTGCTGAACCTAGACAGACATGAAGAGGAGTAATATATAATAAACCTAAAAAGATATGTTGAAGTCATTCTCCGAAGTGCTTGAAATGCCAAAAAATGAGTTTGTATGTTGTCCTAAAGATAATAAGGGGCCCCTAAAACTTCTGGAGCAAAGGAACGGCATGGTCAGATTTGTGCTTTGGGAATATTGTTTTAGGAGCTATTCATGCATGAGTCAAGAAAACCAATTAAGAAGCTATGGAAATAGGCCATGTTAGAATGAGATTATCTGCAGAGATGATAATTAAACCCATGGGAATTGATGAAGTCACTAAGAGAAAGAATATAAAGAGGAAAGGGTCCAGCATAGAGCTTTAGAGTACAGCCACTGTTCTCAGATTATCATTGTCACCATCATTACTATCACCACCCTCATCACCATCATCTTCATCACCACCACCACCACTACCACCACCACCACCACCATCATTTTCATCACCATCATCACCACCACCACCATCACCATCATCACCATCACCATCACCACCACTACCATCACCATCATCACCATCATCATCACCATTATCATCACCACCACCACCACCACCACCACCATCACTGCCACTACCATCACCATCACCACCATCACCATCATCATCACCACCACCACCACCATCATTATCACCATCATCATCATCATCACCACCACCACCAACACCATCATCATCATCACCATCACCATCACCATCACCACCACCACCATCATCATTACCATCATCATGATAATCATCATTATGAATATGATTTTAGCAAATGAGGAGTGGTCAGTCAAATAGGGGGAGAAGCAAAAGAGAGCAATGTTAAGGAAACCCAACAAGGAGAGAGGGAAGTCGATGGTGCCAAATGCTGCAGAGAGGTTGAGACACGTGAATATTTAGAAAAGGCCATAAGATTTGGCTACTAAGAGGTCCATTTGGAAAGAACAGTTTCAGCTGGAAGTCTAACTGCAAAAGGTTGAGAAGGGAATGAATGGGGGAAAAGTGGAGGCACTAGTATTGACTTTTTCCCCCAGGACTTTGTAAAGAGAGGAGAGTTCAAGGATGGTAGAATGAAGAAATAATGGGGTCAAATAAAGATATTTTTTAAAAAAGAGAAGTAAGAGAGTAAGACATGGTTTTGAGCATTAGGGAAAGAGCCAGTAGAGGAGGAGAGGTTAAAGATGGGTGGTGATTGTGGGGCAGGGAGGATGGCAGAGGCAATCTATGGGAGGAAACAGAAGGGGATGCAATGGAGGACATGTAGAGGCTTTGGTCTTGGAGACGAAAATGGCCACCTCTTCATTAGAGATTGCAGTAAAGGAGAAGCATCTAAGGGATGATGTCTAGGATATAAGATGAAGAAAGAAGAGGTTGCTCATGAAAACAACTGCTATTTTCCCAATAAATTACGAGTTGAGGTACTTAGTTGAGGGGGATTTTGTGGAGAAACACATGGGAGACTTGAGAAGAAAAAGGAAAATTTTTATGGTACTTAAGCTTTAATGAAACTGTCTACACTGGGTCTTAAAAACCTTTTCTACCCTAGATTTTAAAAAAACTTTTTCCCTCAGTCAGCAGTAAGATAACGTAGATCACATTTTGATAGGGCAGGAAATTGGGGTCCAGACCTAGTATTTCATCAATAAGAAAATCACATTTGACAACTCAACTGTCCCCAGTTGTTTCTATCTGCCAAATCCCAGGGAAAACTGTGAGCAGAAGAAAAGCCTGACATTTAAATATACATGTACACACATACACACACATATGTCTATAGCAATTATTATTGGGCATATTTTGGCAGCGCAAGCAGATGGATTTTTTTCCCTCATAGATTGACAGAACTTGAACCTCCCCTACAAGGAAACCAAATCTTTAGCTATTACAGCAATTAATCAAAACAGGCAGGGAACCCTCGCTCTACAATACCATTCTTTCTTGATTAAGGTAAAAGTACTCACAGAGATCTATGAATATGCTTAATGAGAGTGATTTGGAAACTCCCTTTACTAATCCATTCAATTTTCACGCTTCTTCCTCTACTCCCACCTTAATATGTAACTCCTAACATTTCATGCTACATTGCAACTGAAGAGCTGATCTCTGGAAAGCCAGACTTCAGGAAAAGGGGTTACAGCCCTAGGGAGAGGATCGCAAGTACTTTCACAGTAGCCTAGGAAAGGCAACATTCTCTACTAGCATCACAGAAATTGCATGTCAACATTATTCTTGATAACAATGCAGGCACAAACAAAAGTCATAATGAATGTTTCATTTTTGTCTTTATATTCCACCTGGTATATTGTAGGCACTTTAAAAATGCTTTCTGATTGAATAGTATTTTAAAATTCACTCAGCAAGTATTTATTGAGTACCTACTATGTGCAAAGGGGAGCTTTGCAGCACTGGGCCTGGAAGATTTGTCTTCCTGTGTTCAAATCTGGCCTCAGACACTTATTAGTTGTGTGACTCTGCAAAAGTCACTTAACCTTACATGCCTCAGCTTCCTCATCTGTAAAATGAGCTAGAGAAGGAAATAGCAAACCACTCCAGTATCTTTGCCAAGAAAATTCCAAAGTGGGGCCACAAAGAGTAGAACACAACTGAAGAACATTAACAACTATATGCAAGGCACTATCATAGGATCACAGGCCTAAATGAAACCTTAGAGGTTGCTTAGTCCAACCCCTCATTTTATAAATGAGGATTCTGAGGCCTAACAAGGCTAACTGACTTAGGATCATAGGACTAGATCTGGTAGGAACTTCAAGGGACATCTAGTTCAACTCTCATACTTTACAGATGAGACCCAGAGAGATAAAGTTACCTGGCCATGGTCACGTAGGTAGTAAGTTTGGAGGAGAAGGCAGTTTATCAGGAAACCCCTGATCAACTGATTTTCCCCCAACCCAGTTGATAAAATTAAAGAAAGTAAAGGACAGATAACAAAGAAAAAAAGATAGGCAGGTCTTAAAGGTAGTGCAAAGAAGTGTCTACCCTCTGTTTCCCCTTAAAGAGGTGTAAAGAAAGTCTTCAGATGAGAATAATGAATTAAAGAACAACTATCCATTGGCTGGCCCAAAGATCAGCCACACCACCAGGGGCCCTTTAGAAAGTCAAACCAGTCCCTGCTGGCAGTCGAGGCACGGCATGGTTCTGCAGAGTGTTAGCTCTGAGAATTAAGAGAACCAACTGTGGAGGAGAACAGGCCCAGAGAGCTTGGCTGAGTGCACTACAGCTAGCAAGTTTTTGTACTTCCTTTAAGATCTTCCTTCCTTTTTGTGTCTGTTCCCTGTCCCTTACTTTCTTTAATTTCAGCAACTGAGTTAGGGAAAAATCAATTGACCAGGGGTTTTCTGATCAATTTCCTCCTCACTAGATGAATACTGCATCAGCTTCATAAGGATACCACAAGAAGGGAAAGGGTATAGTGTTTCTGGTAGGAGTTTACTAGGCTATATGTGTGTGTATGTGTGTATGTATATATACACATACATGTGTTTGTATATACACATATATATTTCTTGCATGTGCAACTTTCTACTAAGAATGCCTGGCCTTCACACTAATGCATAGTTGTGGGAGACTTCCCCCTAGATTTATAGGAGAAATGTTTTGTTACTACTGTTCAATAAATGCCTTTGCTTTGAGGTAATCATATTCCTTGACTGACAGTTAAAGATAAGCCTGCTGGTGGGGGTTCATAGCCTCTGGTTAGGAAGTGTAGATCCCCAGAGCAGCTTGAACCCAAAAAAGGGGAATGCCTTCTACAAGGAGAAGCTAGGCTGCTAGGGTATCTACCCGAGACGAGATGCTACAAGTGCAACTATACTAATCTAGTCCTATCACTGATGCCAGTAGAACCCCAACATTTAGGCACAATACAATCAAACTTAGGAAACCTCAGCATCTAGGGCGATATATGATACAGCAAAAAGAGTTATTGTGAGGATCAAATGGGATATCTGTACAGCGCTTAGTCTAGTGCCTGGAACATAGCAGGCTCTATATAAATGCTTACTATTATTATTATCATTATTATTACTCAAAAAGAAATAGTTGAGCTTAGTAGCAGAAAACAAAGAAACAAAAAGTAAAAAGTGCAAATCCAGAGAACACAATCTGTTCTATTAACCATTAGGATTTGTAAGTTTTATTATTGATGGAGAGGAAGGACCCCGGTATTTGCTTTAGATGAATGCTTTAACTGCATGGCATGAAACGTAATCAATCGCAACATCACGAAAGTGTACATGCAGAATACGTGGTTAAGACAAGATAACTTTTAATAAGCAAAAAAAATTGTTCCAAAAAATGTTTGAAAGCAAATTTTGTTGTTCAATCATGTCCGAGTCTTCATGACCCAATCTGGGGTTTTCTTGGTAAAGATACCAGTTTACCATTTCCTTTTCCAGTGGATTAAGGCAAACAGGGTTAAATGACTTGCCCAGGGTCACACTAGTAAGTATCTGAGTCCAGATTTGAACTCAGGTCTTCCTGACTCCAGGCCCAGCACTCTATCCTCAGAGCCACCTAGCTGCCTCCTTTGTTGTTGTAAATGATTTTTGTTATATAGGGATATATTTGTTTGGGTGTTTGAGTTACGTCCAACTCTTCCTGGCCCCATTTGGGATTTTCTTAGCAAAGATACCAGAATGGTTTGCCATTTCCTTCTCCAGCTCATTTTACAGATGAGGAAACTGAGGCAAACCGAGTTAAGTGGCTTTCCCAGGGTCGCACAACTAGTAAGTGTCTGAGGCCTGATTTGAACTCAGATCTTTCTGAATCTAGGCCAGTACTCTATCCACTGCCCCCAAACTTTTGCTTAGGTAAGGAGTCCTCAACCTGGGATCAGTGAACTTTTTTCTACTATTTTGATAAATGTGGTGTTGTTATTATTGTTATCCAGTTGTTTCAGTCATGTCCGACTCTGTGACCCCACTGCTCTTTGAGGGCAAGATGTGTTTCACTTTTGCCTTTGTATCCCCAACACCTGGCACATAATAAGCAATTACCAAAATCTTGTTGATTAATTTGTTTAATGAAGAATAGGTTTTGCCAGCCCAAGTTGGAAGGGTATGTGTGTGTATGTATGTTGTTGTATGTATATGTATATGTGTGTGTCTATGTACATATGTATATAGATGTGCGTGTATATACTTTAAGGTTTGTGAAGCATTTTATTTGCTCCTTACAAGCCTATAAAGTAGATGCTGATATTGTGCCCATTTTACAGATAAAGAAAGTGAGGCTAAAATCATTCGATGAATTGCCTAGGATCACACAGTTAGTGTCTGAAGCAGGATTTGAAACTCAGGTCTTCCTGACTCCAAGCCAAACACTATCCACTTTGCCACCTTGCTGAATAGCAGGCACATTGCTTCTGAAGCAGAATCTTAGTGGTAATGGACCGGTCCATGCAGCACACACAGGCCTACCCATTTGGAAATCCAAGGCCTTACATGGTAGCAAAGGAGTTCTGGGTGAAATGTTTCTCAATATACGAATTCCCTACCTGGGGTCTCTCAGTTGGAATGACCTCCCTGCTTCCCTGCATAGAAGTCATCTCTCCTGAAAAGCTCATTTTTCACTTGCTCTGGGAAGCCTACGCTTGTCAGCTCTCAGTAATTTCTCTTGTCTTTGAACTCTTACATCTACTTAGTGTTTATCCCACTCATTTGGCTACCCCTTAGATGTCAGCTTATATTGTTATTTGACTTCTCAGACCCATATGTGTTATGACCTAGATGAGGCTGTAAATTCTTCAAGGTCAGGAAACTTGTCATGCACGTTTTACCAACCCCAGGACCTAAAGCCGTATTGCATTTGTAAATGGGGCTCAGCCTGTATCTTGCAAATGAAGAAGTCAATGAACAAAGGGTATATGTCTTCTGGAATGGAAGTCCTAGAATGGAAAAGATTGATACCATAATTTGGGGTAAATAGAAGATTATAATTTTAATTAATTTTTGAAAAGAGAAAAAGAAATTAGTTAGAAAACGTATCTTAAAAGGGATGCTTTAGCTTTAATTGTATCTCAGTGTACCATTGCTGTGCTTGTTTTTAATTACCCCCTTTGCTTTTATTTTGCTGATTCAGAACCTGGTAATAAGATGAAGTTTCTTAACAACTGTGCTATTGTTCTTCTAGGTGGGTATAAAAAGCTCAGATACTTGTAGAAGTAAGAAAACAGCTGAGTGACAAGAGATAGCTAAGTCAGTGAATGATTTCAAGAACTTAAATTAATTATACAAACAAAATATTATAGATAATAATTGTTGCCAAGGGCGGCAGGCTTCCTCCTCTTATTCCCATCTATTATTAAGTAAAAGGTGAGGTTTTGTATTGTCTCAGACAAGAGCCTGAGGGCCAAAGTTCATCACAGAGTAGCACCTGCTGATAGCTCTATTAAGACTCTGAGAGCCTGCAACTTGCAACAGCATCTTTGGACCAGAGCAGCACCACAACAAAACCCTCCTGTGGCAGGATCACAGACAAGCCTCTCCCAGACAAATGGTGATATCCCCTGACTGAGAATGGGAACCTACAAATCATATTATGAGAGATGAAGGAGGCAGATGCTCATTGCTTCAGTTACCTTGGTCCTGCCAAACATCCCATCTACAAGGAAAATTCAGGAGAAGAGTGAATAACCTCAGAAAGGTAGGAGGCTGAATTTGTGGAAGGGCTGGCTACCAATGGTTGGATAGTTTCTCTGGGATTCTCTCCCTCCCACCACCCTCATTCAAGTAGCTCAGTAAAAACTTTATCAAAGAGGGGAAAAAAGGTATAACCATGCAACCCATGAAATAAAAGAAAATACAAAATGGTCCTAGTCAAGCGTGGTTCCCTTCTGTTTCTGTAGGTCTGGTGTCAGAAAAGCAAAAGGATGGCAGGGGGTCCTAGGAATCACAATTTTTAGACAATCTATAAACATTAATTTAACTGTTGATTCAGTAAACATGAGCTCTTTTTTCAATGACCAACAAGCAGACATGTAACTAGAGTGATAGAATCACATTAGTCTTGGCATTCTCTATATGAATGAAACCAAAGGACAATAGGAAACAGCACCTAAATGGAAGGCTGGTTCACAGGCTCTTTGCAGTGACAAATGGATTTGCCACACTTAGCTCTAAATGTATCCAAAGTCAAGAGATACCATTTCATGGGACTCTATAATGTTATATGCTGTTTACTTTTGTTGTTGTTTGTCCTTCATTCTCGAAGAAGCCCATGACATCACAGGGAGGTGATGCCATGACACACAAGTCATGTTTCGTATTTACAGAGAGACTACCATGAAAAAATAGGCCTTTTTATACCAACATCTGTGACAGGGGACAAGGTGGTAGAGAAATTCTTTTCAAAACTCGATAAGGCCCTCCAAATCATATCAAGATACTCTACTATTTGGTAAGCTCAATATTTTTTTAAATATGGTTTGGGGGGCAGCTAGGTGGTGCAGTGAGTAGATCACTGACCCTGGAGTCAGGAGGCCCTGAGTTCAAAATCAAACCTCAAACACTTGACACACTTACTGGCTGTGTGACCTTGGGCAAGTCACTTAATCCCAATTGCCCTGCCTTCTACTCTCCAAAAAAAATGAACATATATATATATGCATGGTTCAGGAGTAAGAAACAACAAACATAAATAAACCTCGGTTTCTTTGTCTGTAAAATGGGGATACCTCAGAAGGTAATTGTAAGGGCCAAATGAATTACATGTAAAGTGCTCTGAAAACCACAAAGTACAAAATAAATGTTAGCAATTATTATTAAACCAAAGTCTCATGCCTATATATCATGAATACTTTTTTCAAAAATATTAAGGAGGTATGACGAGCTACAAACAACATTACGTAATGGCAAATAAAGTGGGACTTTTTGTTGTCTCTTGTTTTGGAGTGCTTTTCAGCACTAAGGCAATCAAGTGCCTTTGAGTCTTGCCTTTGTTTGAATCAAGAGTCATTGATTGGAAACAATATATACGATGTAGTGCTAGTTGTGATTAGAGATCTTTCCCATTGCTCTTGTGCTAAGCAAATGCTAAGCCTCAAGCCTACACCCTTTTGCTAAGTAGGCACTAAGCCCCAGGGCCCTAAAAAGGGTATATATGCTCTGAGGTTAGCATTTTCTTTTGGGGGCTTAGAGTATTTGTGTGATTTGGCCAGACGAGACTCTGGGTAGCAGGTAAGGAGCCCCTCTGGCTTCAAAAATCCCAGATGTTGGTGCTTCTCTCTCTGGTAACTATGTATGTAGTATCTTGGTCAGACAGCTAGAAGTCTGTCTGTTGATTTGTGTTATTTTGCTCTGTTTATATAATTTCTGCTTGTAATTGAAGTTCAGGGTGCTGACTTTTTCCCCTGAACTAAGTGAATGATATATGTATGCTTAATTAAAGTGAAATAGTAAACCCTTTAAAGTTGCTTTCCTTAGAAAAGCAGATCAAAGAATCTGTGCTAACAGCCCTCCCGTGTGCTGGTGTTATTGGTCTTACACCCCCACAGAAGCTGCTAGCAACATTGTTGTTACACATTGCAAAGCAAAATCAATTATAACCAATAGGAAATTATGGTTACAGATGTGGAAGTCATTCCCAATTCAGCTGTCTGGGTATCTTCACCATATCATCAACTTGATAGAACAAAGACTAAAATCATTACCAAGTTAGAAGAAAAAAAAATGAGAAGTCATAGTACCTACTTGAGGCAAAATCAACCTGCCATTTAAATAAACTGTTGATACTAAAAAATGGGGACTGGATAAAAGAATAGATATCCACACAGATTACCATTTACTAAGGAAATTAGAGAGTGATTTTTTTTTCAACCAGATCTGTGATTTCATTAGTGTAGGGACCTCCCAGTGAGGAAACTCCCTTCAACAATTCACATCGGCAAATGTTCAACAACTTATAATCTAAGAAAGTTATGTGAGGCTCTGAGAAACTAAATCGTTTGCCCATGATCATATAGCAGGTGTGTGTCAGAGGCATCACTGCCTTTAGAAAATTGTGTACATGACTAATATGGAAATATGTCTTGCATGATTGAACATATATAACCTATATCAAATTGCTTACTGTCTCAGGGAGGGATGAGGAGGAGAGAGAGAATTTGGAACTCAAAATTTTTTAAATGAATGTTAAAATTTGTTTTTACATATAAATGGAAAAAATAAATATTATTTAAAAAAGAAAATTGTGAAGTGTTTTTAATGACTCAAAGCTTCTCCTTAGAATAATGCCCTGTTTTTTCTTTTAATGTCAATATTCTTTAGTTGAGAATTAGCATGATAGAGTAGATAAATGCTAGCCTCAGAGTCAAGAAGACCTGGCGTCGAATCCCACCTTTTACCTTTGCTGTGGGGTGAAAGTCACCTGATCTCTATGAACCGGGGGTCACAAAAAGCCAGTCAATCAATTAATGTGCTTTTAATAAGCAATTATATGCTATGTGCTAGGCTCTGTAATAAGCAGGGGGATACTATTATGCCCATTTTACAGACAAGCAAACTGAGTCTAAAAGACATTAAATGAATTGCCCAGGATTACACAGTAAATGTCTAAAGCAGAATTTGAAACGCAGGTCTTCTTGACTCCAAGTCTAACACTCTATCCATTGAGCCACCCAGGTGAATACGAAGTTTGTTGTTTCTGAAGCAGCATCTTAGTGGTAATGGGCCACTTCATGCAGCACACACAGACCTACCTTGGAGGAGAAAAGACCTTGTTTTCAAAAAACTTACATTCCTTTTTTAATAGTATTTTATTTTTTTCCAATTACATAGAAATATAGCTTTCAACATTCATTTTTATGTGATTTTGAGTTCCAAATTTTTCTCCCTCCCCTCTTTCCTTTCCACCTCCCCAAGAAGGCAAGTAATCTGATACAGGTTATACATGTGCAATCATGGAAACGTATTTCCACATTAGTCACGTTGTTAAAGAAGAAACAAAACAAAAGGGGAAAGCCACCCACAAAAAAGTGAAAATAATATTCTTCGATCTGCATTCAGAATCCATAGTTCCTTTTTATCTCTATTACTATTGGACTGTATTTGTGTTTTCATTGATGGAGGAAACATCCAATGAATGCTTCCAAAAACCAAATCACTTTACAGATAAAAGTCAACAGCTGTGCTGCAATTTTTAGTCGTAGAGTTTTTCCTGGGGGCAGTGAAAGGTTACAAAATTTAATTAAAGTGATGCAGTTAGTTTGTATCAGAAGTTCCACAGTTCTTTCTTTGGATGTGAATAGCACTTTCCATCATGAGTCTTTTGGCGTTGCCTTGGATCATTGTATTGCTGAGAAGAGCTAAGTCAATCATAGTTGATCATCACACAGTGTTACTATTACTGTGCACAATGTTCTCCCGGTTCTGCTTGCTTCACTCAGCATCAGTTCATGTAAGTCTTTCCAAGTTTTTCTGTCTCAGTCATCATTTCTAGTAGCAAAATAGTATTCCATTACATTCATATCCCAGAACTTGTTCAGTCATTCCCCAATTGATGGGCATTCCCTCAATTTCTAATTCTTTACCAGCACAAAAAAAGAGCCGTTATAAATATTTTTGCACATGTAGATGTGTCAGTAAGGCAAAATGGGCTCCTTAGAATGGGCTCCTTAGCACTTCAGGAGTTTGGCTTTTGTTTACTTTGAGTGAAAGTACTTTCAGCTGTCAAGTGCTAAGCCCCAGGACCAAAGCCCTATCAGGTGTGAAACCTGTGTGGGTGTAGATTAATGACTTAAGAGGGGCCAACTTGGGAACCAATGGTCTCTGGTCGTTGAGGCGGGGTTTGAGAATAAACATTTATTAGGTCTCTACTGTGTGTTAGGCACTCTGCTAAGCACTAGAACCTACAGAATAAAAGGTATAGACAGTGATTTTGGAGAGGAAGGCACCATAGTAACAACAGCTAACATTTATGTAGTGCTTACTATGTGCCAAGCACTGTGCTTAGAGCCTTGTAATTATTATCTCATTTAATCCTCACAACAACCTTGGGAGGTAGGAACTATTATTATCCCCACTTTATAGATGAGGAAACTGAAGCAAACAGATGTTAAGTGACTTGTCACACAGCTAGTAAGTATCTGAATGCAGATTTGAACTTGGGTCTTGCTGACTCTAGGGCCAGTGCTCTATCCACTCTGCCACCTAACTTCCTATGCTGGAGGAACCAGGAAAAGGCCCCTCAATGCAGAAGCTGAGTCTTAAAGGACTCTAAGGAATTCTAAAAGATATTCAAGTTACTGGGGATACTCGGTGCAATGAAACAAATGGAATATGGAGAGTTATGTTTAAGGAAAAGCATTTAAGCCAGTGTGGCTAGACCATAGAATGCATAGAAGGGAGTAATGTCTAAGGAGACTGGAAAGAGGGAAAGAGCCTAGATTGTGAACGATTTTAAATACCAAAAAGAAGAGTTTATGTTTGATTGTAGAGGTAATAGGGAATCACTTAAGTTTATAGTGGGAGGGAGAAGATGAAAAGACCTGTGAATCTGAGCTTTAGGAAAATTATTTTCACAGTGATGTAAAAAATGGATTGGAGTCTAGAGAGATTTGAAATAAGGAGACCATTGAGAAGCTATCACAATTGTTTAGGCAAGAAGTGAAGGGCCTAAACTAGAGTAGTAAATGTGAAAGTAGAAAGAAAAGGACATATACAGGTGATGTTGTAGAAGACATGCACAAAAAGACTTTTTAACTGATTTGATATATGAGGTGAGAAAGAGTGAAGAGTTGAGTATGACCCTAGGCTTACGAACCTTAGTGACTAGATGGATAGTGGTGTCTTCAACAGAAATAGGAAAGTTTAGAAAACAGGATCAAGGCTAAAAATAATGAGTTCTGCTTTGGACATGTTAAGTTTGAGATATCTATGGACATCCAGTTTGAAACACCCAATAGGCAGTTGATGCTGTGGGACTAGAGTTCAGGAAAGAGATTAAGGCTGGATATATAGATCTGGGAATCATCTGCACAGAAATGATCAATGAACACACGAGAGCTGACGAGATCACCAAGTCAGAGAGTATAAAAAGAAAAGAGAAGAAGGGCCCAAGACCAAGCGTTGAGGGACATCAACAGTTAATGTGTCATGAATGAAGAAAGGAGCCTCAAGAGTGATCAGATAGATAGGAGGAGAACCAAGAGAAAGCAGTGTCGTGGAAACCTAGAGAGGAGAGAATATCCAAGAAGAAATGAGAATCAACAGTGTCAAAAGCTGAGAAGAGGCCATTAGATTTGGCACTTAGGAGATCAATGGTAATTTTGGAGAGAGCTATTGAGTTGAAAGATGAGGTCAGAAGCCAGAGTAAAGAGGGATGAGAAGAGAGAAAGGAAAGGAAGTAAGGACACTTAGTAAAGATGGCTTTTTTAAGGAGTTAGAGAAGACAGGTGGAGATCTTCACTGGAAGAAAGAGTTTCCGAAGTCAGAGATCCTTTACCATATGTTCTTCTGGCATTGCAGTATATATGATTGCAAGCCATGGAATACCAATTTCCAAAGAATTAAAGTTGAAACCCAAAGGGCAAGGGAGCTGGTCATAACATATTCCCAATGAATAACTGTGAAAGAAAAACTACATAAAGGATATCATCAGAAGAACATAGGACTGGGAAAGGATATGCCCTGGTCATAGAGCTAAGGATATCCTATGGACAGCCATTGTGCTCCATTGTTATGAAAGTGACGTCTAGAGATTTAGAAGACCTTTAGACCTTTAGATTCACACTAGGTGAATCCTCTGTGATAGATTTCAAGGAGGACACTAGACAAGAGTCTCACGGGTTGAGAATGTGGATGGGTTGCAATCTATACCATTGGATAAGATCATAAATCCACTGAAGTAAGAAATTAGGCATTTATCTTCTGACAATGATTGATAGTTACCTTTCAAACCAAGTTTCCAAGTGCTACCTTGGGAATGTTAATGTGGATTTACTATAGGCACTCTCCTGGCAGAGCAGCGAAGAGCACCAAAGGAAACTAGGTACAACTAAGTACCAGGCATCAATGATGGCGTGCAAACCAATCTCAAGAAAAGTGCCAAACCACTTGGAGGTAGCTGGTCTACAACACAGGTCATTCTGCTCAATGATTAAAATAATATAATAAATATAATATAATAATAATATATAATATAATAAATAAATAATAAAATTAATATATTATGTAATATATTATGCAATATAATAATAAATAACAAAATTAATATTTTATATATTATGTAATATAATAAATAAATAATGAAATAAAAGAATAACTAGCATTTAATAACTCTTTAGGATGTGCAAGTATTTATATATGTGGGGAGGATTATTTGATCCTTACAACAACTCCGTGAGGTAGGTGCTATTATCCCCATTTTATAGGTGAGGAACTAAAGTTGAAGATATTAAGCAACTTGGTCACACAACACAAAACTTTTATGTTAACATGTTATTAAGCTAGTCCCCAAGCCTCAACCATAGAACTGTCTCACTAAAAAGATTTTCATCTCAATTTTCTCACTAAATAAAAGCTGTTAGAGACTTCAGATATGGTAATAATACCACTTTGTGTTATGAAAGTACTGTAGCTTACAGACATCTTTCTAAGCAATATAGGCAAAATTTGAACTCAGGACTTCTAAGTCCAATAGGCTACCCACTCTAACTGCACAATGCACAAAATAGCCCCAAATAATATTCTTAATTAACAATATATAACAATATATTATACATAATAATAAACAATAATATTAATAATAACATTTATACAGCTCCTACTATGTTCCAGGCAATGTGGTAAGCACTCAGCAAATATTTGATCTTCACAATGACCCTGGATCTTTGTTGTTAAATCATTTTCAGTCATGTCCGACTTTCATGACCCCATTTGGTATTTTCTTGGCAAAGACAACTGGAATGGCTTGCCATTTCCTTCTCCAGCTCATTTTATGGATAAAGAAACTGAGGCAAACAGGGTTAAGTGACTGGCCCAGAGCGACACAACTAATAAATTTCTGAGGCTGGATTTGAACTAAGGAAGATGAGCCTTCCTGATTCCAATTCCCAAGTCCCATGCTCTATCCACTGCACCACCTAGCTACCCAAACAACCCTGGGAGGTATGTGCTATTATTATCCCCACTTCACAGATGAAGAAACAGAGGCAAACAGAGGTTAAGTGACTTGCTTAGGGTCACACAGCTAGTAAGTGTCTGTGGCCAGATTTGAACTCACAACTATCTGAACACATATATTCTCATCTCACTTCTTAATCATTCAACCATGTTTACTTTATATAACTAAGATATTATCTTGGTTTCTCTAAGCTGTCTATATAGACATTCATCACTGGGATTATTTTTAATCAATCTTTGTAGTTTAGAAATTCATAAGTGTTCATAAGTTGCTGATAGAAAAAAAAGAGAGGGGCAGCTAGATGACTCAGTGCCTGCCCTGGAGTCAGGAGGAGTAAAGTTCAAATCTGGCCTCAGAAACTTGACACTTACTAACTGTGTGATCCTGGGCAAGTCACTTTTAACCCTGGTTGCCAAAGAAAGAAAAAAAGAAGGAAGGAAAAAAAGAAAAGAGCAAGAACAGGTTTCTTCCCTTTCTAAGAAGGTTCTCTCTCCTATTCACAATGATTTACCACCTTTTTCATTGAAAAGTATACTCATAAAGCTGCAGCGGAAAATACTAATTAAAATCTCTAGGAGCACCATGATGCTGGGTAGTGAATGCACCAGCATGAGCCAGCCTGTGGGAAAATTCATTGTCTGCCCCTCACTTCCCTGACATCCTTTGAGTCCATAAATTGATGTCAAGAGCAATCCTAAACATGTCAAGATTTAGCAGAGATTCCTATTTATCCTTCCTGGGGAGTTCAGTACAATCTATTTCATAAAACTTTTGTGTTAACATGTTATTAAGCTAGTCCCCAGGCCTCAACCATAGAATTCTCTCACTGAAAAGATTTTTGTCTCAATTTTCTCACTAAATAAAAGCTTTTAGAGACTTCAGATATGGTAATAATACTTACGATTTACTTTGTATTATCAAAGTACTGTAGCTTACAGACATCTTTCACACTATCATTAGTATTAGTAATCATTCTCTGTTAATATTACTGATGGTACTTGATATGATATTATTAAAAGAGGATTATACTACTGCAGTGGAGGATTGCACTCCAAATTTGTTATCTAATCTCTATCGGACCTTCAAGGAGGCAAGGAAGACATGCAAGGCAAATGTTCCATTCCTTTCTAATCAATTCACTATCTTACTCTCCATAGTGACTGTTTTAAACATTCTTATTTCTCCTCAAGCTTTCCACAGCACTCCCCCCCACCCCCAATCTTCTCATATAATAAATTCATCTCATACTTTACAAAAAGAAATTAATCCATTTGCTGAGAGCTCCACCTTCTCTCTTCTGCATCATCTCATATCATTCAGATTATCTTCCCTTCTCTCTTCCTTCACTCTTGTTTTGGAAAAATAGGTAGCTCTTCTCCTTGCCAAAGCCAACACCTCTGTCTTTGACCCTATTTCCTCCTATATTCTCCAGCAGATTATTTTCCATTGTTTTTATTTTTATTTTACTTTTAGAAAAATTTTATTTTAGACTCAGAGGCCAGAACACAAATACAGAACAGAGAAAAGAAACAAAAACATATCATAAACTTAAATGTTGGAACTTAAGTACAAAGTTAAAAAGAAAAAAAAACATATTATGTGTATAGCAGAAAATAAGAGAGGATCCAAAATATGTAACAATAAATTTTCATTTTAAGGAAGCCTGTATGATAAGTAATATGGGTTGTGTTGAGAAATGTCCATCTTTTCTTTGCTTTCTGGTAAGTTTTCATTTGTTCTCTGCTGTGCACTTTTTTCATTTTGTTCTCTTTTTTTTTTCTTTTGGAGATTGGTTATGTTTATTTATTTATTTTTACAAATTTGAATCAGTTCCCCATAGACATTAGAAATGATATCTTTATCAGAGAGAACATGATGTAAAGATTTTCCCTAGCTACTTACTCCCTTTCTAATTTTATTTGTGAAAAAAAAGAATTTTTGTATATTAAAAAATATCCATATTTACTCTACCTCTGGTCTGGTCAAGAATTCTTCCTTTACTATCCAGAGGTCAGCCCATCTGGAGTGCAATAGATAAGCCTTGCCCTGGGAAAACCACCAATATATACCATCAGCATGGACCCTTACGAAGAAGCACACACAAGGAGAACATCTGTGCTCAGGATTCCACTCCTGGGAAATGTCTTTGGTCCATGTTGTTGGGCTGCTGCTGTCTGGGCTGCGCTCAGCTGCTCTCCTATGTGGTGCAGACTCTGGCCAGCATTACTCTTTTGTTGTCTTGGGTGGCTGGAACTGGCAAGGCTCTACTGGACAGAAAGTTCTATATAAATGACTATCATATTCTGTGAAACCATTAATCAAAATCATACACCTGTCAGAAAACTACACGCTCTGCTTGAAAAGATCTCAAGGGTGCTGCTAAGGTGGACTTTTCTTTCTGAATTTTTACCAGAAGTTGTGCTTTGGGATCTGAGGCTCCCATGTGCTTTCAGCTCCAGGCTCGAGCTGGAACCTTCAGCTGAGCTGCTTCCTCTTTCTCAGGAGGAGGGCTGGCTTCTGGCACTATTGCTCTTTTAGCTTACAATCCTGAAACCTTTTACCACAGCCCAGCTCTTCTAAAAGGCAAGAGAACCCTCAGATACCTAATGATGATACTGGAGGGAAAAACCCTGGAGGATTTTCCCCAATAAGGTGGAAGATAATTATTTTTCCATCCTTGGATAGAATGGGCATTTCCTGTCCATAAGGAGATTTCTTGACCCATGTGCCAATCAGAGTTATCCTTTATACCTAGTTACTTCAGATCAATTCTGTTCTCTTAATTTCTATTCACTTATTTTAATTTCTGGGCAAGGTCTTTGTCAGAGGCCTCTCTTACTTAGGATTAGAGTTATTTGGAGCATGCTGCTTACTTTTGGATTACTGAAGTGCACCTTATCACTGTCCACTTAGAGGATACCCTTCCAGAAAACTGTCAAGAGCTTTCAGCATTCGAGCACCCTCAGCAATTTAAGTCCCAAATTTATGCAAATGAGTTAGAAGACGAAAAGGCAAAGGAATAAAACGAAGGCCAAAAGGCAAGATCATATTTTTCTTACCGCCTACCCCAGAGGGTCCTCAGTCTTGCTTGTTCTATCTATGACAATGTCTATGTCTATGTCTATGTCTATGTCTATGTCTATGTCTATGTCTATGTCTATGTCTATGTCTATGTCTATGTCTATGTCTATGTCTATGTCTATGTCTATGTCTATGTCTATGTCTATGTCTATAAATGCCTAGCAAGGAGCTATCTTATCCATGCGGCCTTCTCTGTGTTTCTTGATCTGAAAGAGAAGTCATCTGGACAAGTGGACATCTTCCTCTAGTCTTCTCTCCTCCATATGGTTTGGTACTGGTGGTGTGTTTCTTCTTCTGTGGATGCCTTCTATTGTGTTAAGGCAATTCCATCATTTTCGTATGTAGACATATACTATATCAGGCCCCCCAATATACCAATCATGACCAGGATGAGGAAGACAGGTGATGAACTCCATTGGCTCATGTTATTCTCTGTATTCACAGACTCAAATACAGTGAAATTGAACTTCTGAATACATATCTCTCCTGAGACTGACTTGATGTGAGCTTCATACCATCCACTGTCTTCAGAGGTCAGATTCATTAACTTCAGAGACTTATAATTAGGGGCAGACAGCCTCCCCTCATATTCCTTCTGGTGAATGATCCATCTTGGCCTGCTGTCCCCTCTGACATGACTGGGAAAATGCAGCAGAACCCAGGTAAAGAGGAATTGGGACAGGAATCTCTGACCCATGAAATCAAACACCACTCTAGGCCTTGTGCTCTGGGAAACCTCCTCAGTAAATGGTTCAGGCTTTCCCCATGATGGCTTTTTTTCTTGGTTCCAACTGGTCTCACCAATCTGTGTGCCTGTCTCTGACTGACCGGCCCAACCCACCTGGCAGCCTCACTTCCGACTGACCGGCCGCAGCCCGCCTGGCCGCCTCACCCTATATTCTCCAGCAGATTAACCTCATCATCATCTCTCTTTCTCTCTCTCTCTCTCTCTCTCTCTCTCTCTCTCTCTCTCTCTCTCTCTCCTTCAATCTTTTACTATGTAACCAGATCCTTCCTTGCTGCTTATAAATATGACCATGTCTCTGCCATCCTTAAAAGAACCTTCTCTGGATCTTGCCCTTCCCTCTAGCTATCACCCCATTTCTCTCCTCTCCTTCTTGGCTAAACTTTAGAAAGCCATCTACACTTGGTTCCTCCAGTTCCTCTCATCTCACTTGCTTCTAAACCCTCTGTTATCTAGCTTTTGACTTCATCATTCAAGTGAAATAGGGTTTCTGTGCTACCTATATAGGCAATTGTCAAGTCTAATGGTCTTTCAAAAATCCTCATCTTTCTTAACCTCTCTGCAGTATTTGACACTTTTGACTTCCTTCTCCTCCCAGATATTTTCTCCTCTCTAGTTTTCATGAGATTGTAGTCTCCTGTCTAAATGCTCTTTCTTAGCCTCCTAGTCTTTTATCTAGATCATATCACCTAATTATGGATAATCCCCAAAACTCCTACCTACCTTCTTTTTTTGATCTTACTTGATGATCTTAGCAAGTCCTGTGGGTTCAATTCTCAGCTCAATGCACGTGATTCCCAGGTCTATATGTGTAGCCCTAATCTCTCTCCTGAACTCCAGTTCAACATCATCAATTGCCTTCTGGACATCTTGATATCATAGATATCATGTCCAAAATGAAATTTATTTTCTTGTCCTACAAACCCTCCCTTCTTTCCAGCTTCCCTATTGCTGTCTGGTGTTCCACCATCCTCCCAATCACCCAAACTTAGTGCCATCCTTGATTCCTCACTCTCACCTACCTCACTGTAGCAACAATGTGGATAGCAACTACTGTAGGGATGTAAGACCCAACAAGAAGAGCTGCCAGCACAGGTTCTTTGATCTGCTTTACTAAGGAAAGCAACTTTAAGGGGTTAACAACCTCACTTTAATCAAACATACATATACCATTCATTTAGTTCAGAAGGCAAAGCCAGTACCCTGAACTTCAGAGCAAATACAAATAGAAATTACAAACAGAAAATATCAACAGATCAAATAACACAATTCAACAGACAGGCTTTGTCTAATCAATACATTATATACATAGTTACTGAAAAGAGAAGCACCAACATCTGGGTTTTCTTCAAAGCTAGGGGGCTCCAGCAGCTGTCCAGAGTCTCCACATCAAGACTCTTCCAGTGAGTGAGAGCCCCAAACAAAACACTAACCTTCCTGTTCAATGAGCTCCAGTGGCATCAAATATAAACTCTTGTTTGGCATTTAAAGCCTTTCATAACCTGGACCCTTCTCATCTCTCCAGTCTTCTCCCACTATACTCTCTTTCACACACTTTACAATCCAGCTACCCTTATTTACTTGTCTGCCCCTCTGTCTCCCACCTGTGTGCCTTTACACTGGCTTTCCCTTGTGCCTGGAATGTTCTGTTCTTTCATCGCCCCATCTGAGTTTTGCCGGCTTCCTTTAAGACTCAGTTCAAATCTGATCTTCTTCAAAGGCTCTTTCCCAGTTCTCCTAGATGCTAGTGATAGCGCTCTCAGTTTTCCTTCCATTGACACTGCATATATCTGATAGGTACCTGGTTATTTATATCATCTCCTCCATGATAAAATGAGCTCCTTATTTTTTGCCTTTCTTGGTATCACCAGAGGTTAGCAGAGTGCTCAGCTCATAGCAAATTTCTAAGACCATTTCCCATTTCTTCCACCACTGAATTCCTCCCCCCAATGCCTTCTTGTGGCATAGAGATGATTCTGAAGTATCCAAGGCTGTGCCCTCAGAGCATGAGCTCTGCCAGGTCCTACTGAGCCAGAGACCTGGAGGACAAGCTTTATGTTGTCAGCTGAGCATCAACCTAGCTGACCTGGGAAAAGTCTTTTCCTTAGGAAGGCTTCTGACTGGTAAATGTTTCAACCACAGTAACTCTCTAAAACCAGCCACAGATACTGACATAACTCTGATCTAAACTAGACTCAAAGTGAAAAGGGAAAATGACCTGCCTTCATCCAATCCTATTCTACCTTTTTCAACCTCACTGGAAAGTACTTCCTTTATCATATGCTACATAATCTAGCTTTCTGGATGTTTCTTATACATATCACTTCATCTGCTGTCTCCAGACTCATGCACTAACCAGCCCCCATTCCTATTAGGCAATCCCCTTCTCATCTCTGCCTCCCAGAATCCTTCACTTCCTTCCCTTTTCACTTTGAGTCTAGTTTAGATCAGAGTTGTGTCAGTATTTGTGACAATAAAATTCTTTCTCTACTTCAGGCATCCTCAACTTCATCAGTATGTCTACTGTGTATAGCAATTCCAATCCATCTCCAGTTTGGTAGATGGTTTGACTAGACAACCACTAGGATCTCTTGCAGCTTTAAGTCTATAATTAGCCTTCTATTTGGTGCTTATCTTTTTTTGTACAAAACTTTTTATTTTTAATATTTTTTCCAATTATATGTAAAAACAATTTTTTACATTCATTCTTTAAAATTTTGAGATCCAAGTTCTCTCTTTCTCCCTCCCTCCCCACCCCCTTACTGGGACATTAAGCAATTCAGTATAGGTTATACACGTACATCTCCATCTCCATGTTACATCTCCATATTAGGTTGTGAAAGAAAACATGGGCCAAATGAATAAAAGCAAGAAAATTAAAGTTTTTTTTTAAAAAAAGCATACTTCAATCTGCATCTAGACTCCATCAGTTCTTTCTCTGGAGGCAGATAGCATTTTTCATCATGAATCCTGAAAAATCTTCTTGGATCATTGTATTTCTCAGAAAAGCTAACTCATTCACTGTTGATCATCATACATTATTGCTATTACTGTGTACAAGGTTTTCTAGGTTCTGTTCACTTCACTTAGCATCAGTTCATGTAAGCTTTTCTAGGTTTTTATGAAAGCATCCTCCTCATCATTCCTTACAGTACAATAGTATTCCATCATATTCATATACCACAACTTGTTCAGCCATTATCCAATTGATGGGCATCCTCTCAATTTTCAATTCTTTGCCACCGCAAAAGAGCTGCTATAAAGATTTCTGTACA
Organism: Phalanger gymnotis; assembly: GCA_028646595.1. Lineage (NCBI taxonomy): Eukaryota > Metazoa > Chordata > Mammalia > Diprotodontia > Phalangeridae > Phalanger > Phalanger gymnotis. The sequence continues at coordinate 357,030,916 of CM053622.1, forward strand.
TATGGGTACTTTTTTTCCTAATCTCTTTGGGATACAGACCTAGTAGAGGTATTCCTGGGTCAAAGGGTATGCAAGGTTTTATAGCCCTTTGGATATAGTTCCAAATCGTTCTCCAGAATAGTTGTATTAGTTTACAATTCCACCAACAGTGCATATGTCCCAATTTTCTCACATCCCCTACAATATTTATCATTTTTCTTTTCTATTATGTTAGCCAATCTGATAGGTGTTAGGTGGTAACTCTGGGATAGCTTTGATTTCTTCATCTGAAAACTGCCTGTTCATATCTGTTCATACCTGTTCATACTTTGACAATTTATCAATTGGGGAATGACTTATATTCTTATAAATTTAACTTAGCTCTCTATATGTTTAAGAACTAATGCCTTTATCAGAGAAATTTGCTATAAAAATTTTTCCCCAGTTTTCTGCTTTCCATTCTAAACTTGGCTGCATTGGTTTTGTTTGCATACAACCTTTTTAATTTAATAAAATAAAAATCACACATTTTACTTCCCATAATGCTGCCTATCTCTTGTTTGGTCATAAATTTTTCCCTTATTCATAGATCTGACAGGTAAACTATTCCATGCTCCTCTGATTTGTTTGTGGTATCATCCTTTATGTCTAAATCATGCCATCCACTCTACTATCTACTACCATTTGATGGGTCAGTTCATCCCAATCATATTCGCAGTTACTAACTATATATCTCCCTCCATCCTACTTTTCCCCCATTTATCCTTCTCTTTCTCTTTCTCTCTCTCTCTCTTTCTCTCTCTCTCTCTCTCTCTCTCTCTCTCTCTCTCTCTCTCTCTCTCCCTCTCTTTCTCAATAATTTACCCTATTTTACCTCTCTTTTCCCCCTTCTCCCAGTGCATCCCTCTTTCTCACCCTTTAATTTTATTTTTTTGGATATCATCCCATCATATTCAATTCACATTTGTGCCCTCTATGTATGCTCCTTCTAACTGCCCTAATAATGATAAAGATCTTAGGAGTTACAAGTAATATCTTCCCATGTAGAAATGTAAACAGTTTAATCCTATTGAATCTCTTGTGATTTCTCTTCTCAATTTACTTTTTTATGTTTCTATTGAGTCTTGAATTTGACCTTCATTATTTGAAATTTTGAATTTCATTCAATACTCATTTCCCCTGAAAGTTCATACTCAGTTTTGCTGAGCAAGTGATTCTTGGCTGTAATACTAGCTCCTTTGCCTTCTGGAATATCATATTCCGAGCCTTCCAGTCTTTTAGTGTAGAAGCTGATAAATCTTGTGTTATCCTGACTATGTGTCTACAGTATTCGAATTGTTTCTTTCTGGCTGCTTGCAATAGTTTCTCTTTGAACTGGGAGCTTTGGAATTTGGCTCTAATATTCCTAAGAGTTTTCATTTGGGGTTCTCATTCTGGGTCCAATTCCACCTCTTTCATGAATCTTCCTACCTAGAAGTGAACTCTCCCTCTTCTGAACTTTCATAGAACTTTGTGTTTCCCTGATGTATTTGTTATATTCTAGTAAATGATCATAGGATCATTTATCAGATGAGGAAACTGAGATCCAAAAGGATAAGTGACTTGCCCAAGGTCACAAGGCAGTGTCAGAGGCTGAATTTGAACTCAGATTCTCTCTGTTTAGAGCCAGAAATTATATTTCTAATTATATTATCTTGCAATTATATTTTTTGTAAAGTCAAACCTCCTACTAAATTCTTATTCCACCATGCCTCATTATAGCTTGGAGATGACACTGTGTTCTTAAAGGCTACAATAACAAAGCACCAATCCTATTAGATTGTAATGACCTTAGTAATAAATTTACTGCCCCAATAAATGAAGAAGCCTTAGGGAATCTCAAAGCCCCTGAGTCATCCTGTCACAATAAGACCAAAAGTAATGGCCCAAAGATCCTTTCCCACCAGTTGAAAGTTTGAATGTCAACTAGTTGCCATTTCCCCTGGCATCTTCTCTCATCCCCACTAGCACGAATCAGCAACAGTCTCCAGATTTAGATTCCATGATCCCTTCCCTCAAATGCCTGGTCCTAATAAAAAGAACTCTATTAAAAACACACCAAACTTTATTGGTTGGGATGCTACCTTCCTTCTGGGACCCCAATAAGGGATGAGGAAGCTACCCAGACTCTAGTAGACTGGACATTTTTTCTCCCTGACTGCTTTCATACTGTAAGTATGTTGCCTCAATAAAGCTGGCTTTTTCTACTATCTTGATTCCTGTTTCCTGTTTCCTTATACTGGACCTGAACCCTTCCAAATCTGCCTTGGGACATAGGCTAAAAGAGCTTTGAATACAGATCTAGCAATGGACTCTGTATCTGTCATCCAAGGACCATTCTAGCTAAATTTGAAAATTCTTATCAAAAGTTTGGATGCTGGATGATTTTTTTCAGTCACAGCAACATACAAACACTGGCACATGGAGGGGTTCCTCTATGCAGCACTGGAGAGAGTGAACAATGTACCCACAAATCCTTGAAGCATTTTATCAAAAAGTTAAATTTAGAAACATTAATAAGTATTCTCTGAAGTTATTTATGTTGTGAGTATGTTTCCAGGACTCAAAACCATGCTGGTATTCATTCATTTTTTGGTTTTGCTTTTATCAGGGACCAGTCTCAGAGATTGCCTACTATTTCCTCAGTTCCAAGTTTCATCTGCAATGCAGATGTTTCCATGTTTCATCTCATACAGATCCAACCTCGTCTGAGCTTTTTCCATGGAGGTTTTACAGATTTAGCTAGAGACAGTGTGGTACGCAATTTTCCTTGATTTTTCTCATCCTTTCAATATCTACAACTACCTAGAGATATGGGAATTCATTTCCAAGTATGGACTAAAACATCCTTTCTTGTTGCTTTCATTATTATATATAAAATGTGGATCAGAACAATTTCCAATTAAGATTGGTTTTTAAAAGTCAAGTCAACAAGCACTTGTTAAGCACCTTCTATGTGTCAGGCACTGTGTTAAGCTCCAGGGATACAAAGAAAGACAAAAGACAGTTCCTGCTCTCAAGAAGCACACAGTCTTATGGGGGAGGCGAACAAAAACAATATCTAGATATTTCAGGTGGAAGCTTGGGGGTTTGAATAATTTAAATAACTGCCTCAGTTCTTTGCCCCATGAGGTAGATCTGGCCAAAAACCTCACAGAGAAATGTCAATCGCTAATGCAATTCTGTTAGCCGACAGCCTTCATTCTGTTATCTCCTTTTCATGATATTATCTTTGCCCTGTGATATGCATCCTGCATTTGGGGTAATAGATTCAAGACTGCACTGAAGGAGTTAAACTGAGTGTCCATATATAAAGTCAGTATGGTTTGTTTTTTTTTTTTTCAAAAACTCTCTCTCTCTCCCAAATACAGAATGTGGGAACAGTAACTGGGAACAAAGGCTACAGGGAATAGAGTTTAATGGATTGTGGTTACTGTGCTGGAACAGATTGAACCTCCTCATAGCCTATGAGAGGGTTGTGTGTGAACTGAATTCAGAGGAAGCAGATAATGGATTTCACTGCAAGCTATACTTTTTCAGGGAGGAGGGGTGGAGTGCTTTCTTCTAGCTTACAACTATGGAGGGGCTTTCAAATCAAAAGATTTGCAGCAACTAAAAGATGTGCTATCTTTACTCCAGCCTCCATCTCCCATTTCTCTAGTTTGTGCATTTCTTCTTAATGTAAGACACACACACACACACACACACACATCTTTTAAAATGCTATTTCAGAGCCAATCACATGCTTTATTCAGATTGCTTGGCATTAATGAATAACTGTTTTTATCAATACCTCTGTACCTATAACATTAGTAAACACAGTTCTTAACCGCTGCTACTGCTGAAGTAAATCAATTGGACGTAATGCTTTGGTATATAATAGCAATAACATATAAGAGCAATTTGCGGCAATAATAGATAACATTTATTTGGTACTTCAAAGCTTGAAAAATGCTTTACATAAATTATTTCATTGACCCTCAAAACAATTCTCTAAGATTATCTCCATTTTACAGATATGGAAACTGAGACTGAGAGTGGTTAAGTAATTTGCCAAGTGTCACAAGGGAAAGGTTTATTAATTGAATACCCTTTGTTTCTTTCTCTCTGTGTTCCAAATATAGCATTGATAAATTCTCTTCTCACCAGCCTCCCTACTCTCCCACCCACCCAAACTTATGATCTGTGGGATAAACGAACAGATGTTTTCCCCCATTGCCCATAATGGCCCCTTTCCTTGCTCTGTGAAAATGCTTTCTCTCACTGGGTGCAGGGACACCCCTTCGCTGGATTAAATTTGTTAGAATATGCAACATGCTCAGCCTCAGTGGATTCTTAATGAACAGAAACCTCCCTATATCCTTGAAGATCACACTCCTTCATACTGCCTCTAATCCCCTGCAGCAGGATGACAAGGAAATTGACTTTAAGCAAAATAATGGTCAAGAAAATGTCATTTGGTAACATTATCTTGCCACAGAGGTAAGAAGCTCCTCTCCGTGGAAAACTTGGAATGCTGTATGCCTACCTTTAGAATGCTCACATAGCTGTTTCTTTAGGGACCATTAAAGGGATGCATTAACCCACCAAGCACATCCCTCTGGTCATATTATCCTACATTGATGCTAGAATGATACAGAAAGGACTTTTCTAATAGCATCATTAGAATTGTCCATATATAGTCTTCACCTATAATCAGTGAAAGGTATTAGCATATACTCTGATCTCCCATTGCATATTTTCCCAGCAAGAAAGGGAAAAAAAAGAATAAAAAGGCATTCCTCCTGTACAGCCCTTCTCCCCTCTGCCTGGATCCTCCCATGCACCACTCGCGCACTCTTGAGCTTTTTGTACTGAGTGCACAACAGACGTCTCTAGTAGAACGACTCCCACAATGGCTTAATGGTGCGGAACAAGTCCTGGCAGCCCTCTGTTCCGTGTGCCCCGTCTCTGCAAGGACGTGCTCTGTGTGATTCAGAATGAGTCAGACTGAAGGGGGAAAAACCCAACAACACAGAACTGCAGCCTCAGAAATAAACAGCAGGCGTGTAGGCAGTAGAAGCAAGAAGCTCACATTACCCGATTGTCATTAGCCAAAGGCTGGTCGCCCTGTGCACTCATTGTGTCCCTCACAGATGTGGAACGGAGAGCTTACTGTTGGGCTTTTAAATGAGATTCTGGGAAAGAGGAGGGAAATGAGCTTGATTAAAAACACTCAGAACCAATCATAATTCTTCCTACTGTCGCAAAATTATATGTTTTGTTGAGAACAAAATAGGAGACTATGTCAAAATTTTATTCTTCATGTTGACATTCTTTACTGAATAAATTGTTCAGTATGACCATTACAAACTCAAGATAATTGGAATAGAGACAAAAATTTCTTTGTCTCTTGATTTTTCTTTTTGGAACATGGCAGTCTTATCTCCCATATTTCTTATACGAAGCCCAGCCTGTGGCTGTACCCCAAGATCTCTTTTTCCCTTTTTCTGATGTGACTTTTACTTCTTTACTTTCTCTCTTTCTTTAATACTGCTATGGAATGCATCACCACTCTAATGCCACGGCTTCTTGGGACCTTCTCCACCATTCTTTGCCCTGTCTAAGCCCTGGTTCTCACTAATCACCTCAGTCCATTGCCAGTGAGCAGTAGGAGTCTGCAGCTGTAGGACATGATGGTAAGGAGGAAATGGGAGGAGGAAAAAAATAAGAGAAAGAATGGAAACTATCTTATCCCACTTTTGCTTGTCTCCATACCCTCAATGGGACCTGTCATCCTCTAATATTCACAAAGTTGTCTCCATGCCTGGACGAATTCATCTTAGGATAGATACTTATTCACCTACAGAGAGAGAGAATGAGGGGAAGTACTTCAGGGAACAGAAAATCCCATCTTGACATGATCCCTTCTACTTAGTCTCTTCCTTTCTTCCCAAAGCAACACTTTGCCATGAAGAAAGAAAGCAAAAAAGAACTCTAGGGTGAAAGATGAAAGAGTTCACTCATTTGCTGCCTTTGCCCCTTATCCAGACAGTGTAATATAAAGAATATAGGAATGAAGGTCAAAAGATCCAAATTTGCAGTAACAGCAACATTGTGTGATGACCAACTATGGACGACTTAGCTCTTCTCAGCAACACAATTCCGAGACAATTCCAAAGGACTCATGGTGGAAAGTGCTATCCACCTGCAGAGAAAGAACTGATGTAGCCTAAATGGAGATTGAAACATACCATTTTCCCTTTCTCTATTTTTGTGGGCTTTGTCCTTTTGGTCTGTTTCTTCTCTCACAACATGACTAATGTGGAAATACGTTTTACATGATTGCACATAGATAAACTATATCAGATTGCTTACCATTTTAGGAAGAGGGGAGGGGCTGGAAGAAGGGAGAAAAATTTGGAATTCAAAATTTTGCAAAACTGAATGTTAAAATCATCTTTCCATATAATTGGGAAAAAATAAAATACTGTTTAAAAAAGATCTGTGTTTGAATCTCAGCTGTCACTTGCTAGTGACATGATTTGGATAAGTCATACAAACTTTGGGCATCGGTTTCCTCATCTATAAGATGAACATGAAGTGTTCTGTTCTTTTCTGTGCATTTTATAAAATGTTTCAATAATCCTCTTTTTCTGGCATCTCTCCTCTTTCCTCTCTCCAGCCCCCCAATTTAAAAACCATATATTCCATTAACATCCAAGGCAGAACAGAAGCCCTTCAGAAAATTGAAATCCATCTGAAAGCTATCAGGGAAATTTAGTTGTTGGTTTTTCCCAGTTAAAAATTTTGTAAAAGGTTCTCCCATGCCTCACTCAGTCTTTAGCATCCAGCATCTGCCTTCCTTTCAGTACAGGTACCTCAGAGGTCCCCAGGGGCCTCTACTGAGGACAATGTGCCCAGTACACACAGGACAACACAAGGACTCAAGCACAGGGTTCTCTAACCTTTGGCCTTATGCCAGTCTTGTCCCCTGTAGCTCAATCTTTTTAACCCTGGAACAAAGCATGTTGGCTTTTCTCAAAGGGAAAGGCAACTTCCAATTCCAACCACAGTTTGTTCAAGAGCAAATGGCACAAAAGAAAGGAAGGTGGAGGGAGGGAAGGTATACGCAGCTGCCTGTTATGACCATCTTCTGTGCCTCATCTCCTTGAAAAGACAGGATGCTAGTCATACCTTATGCATGGGACAGGGCATCCCCGCTGGCTACATGAGCAGATCACAGGCACTCCCAGACCATACCACCTCTACTCCAGCCATCATCCTCACAAGGACCATGGACTCTGATTCTAGAGTTACCTTGAGCTCTAATAGATGAGCTTTCACCTTATCTTTCCTAAGAACAAGGCCTCCACTTCATGTCCCACACAGAAGCTCCAAACTATACTGCTACTCTCCACCTCCCTTTGTTTCTCCTTCTTGTCTTGTGTCTCCTGTTAGAATGGAAGCTCCTTAAGGGCAGAGAATATATTGTTTTCTTGTATTTGTACTCTCCACTCGTAGTACAATGCCTGGTACATAAGTGCTTAATAAATTATCTTTTTTTATCTACCTATCAATCTTTATTTTTCTATCAATAGATCAATCTATCAATTGAGCTCTCTATCCATCTATCTTTCTAAGCTAGAGTATTATATATGACTGGAAAGGGAGAACGCCCAGACTTGAAGGGAGAGTGAGTGATAATAGTCAGGCTGCCTTGGATTTATGCTGGTAGGGATGCAGAAGAAAGTCTCCAAAGATGTAAGTAGGTCCTCTGAAGAATATATAGGATGACATGAGCAAAAATGGCACAAGATGGGAAGGTCTGGATGGGTTATTTTTTATACCATTGTAGTGCATACTCACATTTGTGAGGCCATGACTTGGCTGAATTATTGAAATAACTGTGAAAGATACAGTATCTGTAAAAAGTCACAGAAGTTGATTGGCCCCACAGGACCTGAAATGCCTCCTTGTTCTCTACTCATAATGTAGTCTTCCACATTTCCAGCCCAAGTCTCCTGCCCTTTCCTTCTGCCCAACCCCTTCAACCTCAAAAAAAAAAAATCTAAGAATGTCTCTGATTATGGGATTATCCATTTAGAGTTGGAAGGGAACTTGGAAGGTCACCTAGGCCAACCCTCTTCAGATAAAGAAACTGAGTCCAAGAGATATTAAATGACTTGCCCAAGGTTACACAGTTACTATGTCAGGGATAGGATATGAGCCCATGTAGTCTTAACTCCAAATCCAGCACTCCATACACTGGGACACACTGTCTCTCTAAGTTAAACAACTTGCCCAAGTTCACCTAGGTGACCTTGTCATGGAATAACAGATTGAGACCAGAAAGAGACCCTAGAGATCACCTAGTCCATCTCCCACACTTGACAGATGAGGAAACAGGCCCAGAGAGGTCTTAGTTTATACACAGAATCATTGATCCAGAGACTATCTAGACCAGGGGTGGGGAACCTGCAGCCTCCAGGCCACATGTGGCCCTCTAGGTCCTCAAATGTAGCCCTTTGACTGAATCCAGTCAACAATCCAGCCATACTTGAGGGCCTAGAGGCCCATATGTGGCCTTGAGGCCACACGTTCCCTATCCCTGATCTAGACCAACTCTTTCATTTTACACACGGAGAAACTGAGGCCCAGAGAAGTTTAGTGAATTGAACAAAGTCACACCTAAATCTAGAGCTAGGTGGAACCTCAGAAGCCCTCTACTCCAATTCCTTCATTTTACATATAAGAAATGAAAAATGACTGTTCTCAGTTCTGTCCCTTCTGAAGGCTGACCTGGGCAGGTAGCTCACTTCCCAGCCTACTACTGGTGTTCTCAAGGATCCCTGGCACCCGTGCAACCCTATTTCTTCAAACAACTATCAGTGTTTCCAGGAAGTCCCTGCTGCTATTGACATTGAAGGGACTGGCTCACCGGCCCATGGCTGCAATTTCTTTCCTCCTCATCACTACAGCTGAGACTGGAACCAAGACTTCTGTCCTCTCCTGTACCCCACCCCCAACCCACTGGAGCAGTAAACTTTCCAATCATTCTGTGAGGGGTTTGTTTTGTTTTTACTTTACTTGAACCCCTGAGCTCATTATGATCCCTGAGCCAAGGGATAAAGACAGTTAAGAAAACTAGATCAGCATCATCCCTTCCTAAGGAATCCTAGCCTGCTTTTCAGAGCAAGATTCACCAACGGACTGCAAGAGGCCTAGAGCCCTACTCTGTCATTCACAACAAAAACAACAGCTGCCCATTGTGCCCAAACCATAGGAGGTGTTGGAGAAAAAAAACTAAAAATCAAGTAAAACATAGGCAAGCTGCTTTCTGAGATTCAGTTGCCTGTTTGAAATAATATTTGAGTCAGACACTGCACACATAGTTGTTGTGAGTCAAATAATCTATAAAGCTCTAAATCGATTCATAAATGTGACTTATCATTATTCCAAGGACAGGGAGCAAAGTGAGTAAAGACACAAAGGTGTGACTCCCTAGGGCTAGGCCATATTGAGGGTCAGAGATTATAGTCTCATCCAGCTGAAATGTAGTGGTATAAGAGGACAACATGGGCTAATGGGGCAGAGAGCAGACCAATTTAGCTGGAACAAAGTGCAGAGAGGGGGAAAATATGAGATAAGTCTGTAAAGGTGACGGGGAACACCTGATTATGGAGAGCCTTGAATGTCTTGCAGAGGAATTTAAACTTTACTCAATAGAAAAGAGAAAGCACTTGAAGATTTTTGAACAGAGGAGAAGAAAGGTTAGTCTGGCAGCAGTATTAAGACGTGGAGCAGGACCAGAGTTAGAAGCAGGAAGATCTTCAAAATAGGTGGTAAAGAGGCCTTAGACTAGGTTGGAAGTGTGTTCATCTGTGGGATAGTATGCATGAGGCTTCTTCTTTAGTCACTTTGTTTACTGTAATATATAATTAAATGTCTTTTGTTTTGAACTAGTTTGTTGACTGACTAGCAAAATAAAGTGCCACTCCAGGGGCTTAGGAGCTGTAGTTCTGGGTGGATGCTGAACCAGTTAGTCCCTTGAACCTGAGTGTAGATTTTCTAAGAGATCTATCATGTTGGGGGCCCTGGGGGGTGGGGGGCACATTCATGGTATGATAACGAGCTCCAACAGGTACAGCCAGTGCTTTTCAGTTTATGTGTTAAATAACTCCCTTCAGATAATGCATCAACATCTAAGTGTTTTCAAGTCTGGGCTGCCTCTATACCTATGCTAAGTTCTAATAAGAGAAATAAGGTTATTTGGAATTCACGGTTGCGTCTCATACAAGAACAAATACCGTACTCACTCATCTGCCAACACTAACACACTTCAATCTAGTCAGAGACTGGTAATCGGAAACTGGGACCAGGGAAACGTCTGGAAGTAATTTTGCATCCTACTAGTAGATAAAAATACTTGTCACCTGCCTCTTTTCCCAAGAGTGTTGTTAGCGTAAACAATAGGGCTTACAAGCTTGGCCATAGTTTTCCCCTTACGCTCTGATTTAGTACCAAAAAAAATAAACAAATCCCAAGAGTTCATACTAAACCTGTTGTGGGTTTCCAAAGAAAGGATTTTTTTCTTCTTCCAATTCTGCCTTCCAAAATATTTCCTCCAAAGCCATGTGTCTTTTTTCTCATTTTTTCAGTTTTCTGCATCCCATTCAGACATGGAGTTCAAAACAGATCCTCTCTTATTTGCACTCACCTCACTCAGGGCCAAGCACCTTTGTAACAGTATAGAAAGTTTCTTATATAGATAATATTCTACTTATAGGATCTTTTCTTTTTTAAGAAAAGTTTTTTAAACTTTTAAATTTTATTTTAGACCCTTTTCCAGGAGCATAGCAATCATAGATTTAAAGCCCAAAGACATCTTCAGGGTTATCTAACTCAACCCCTTCATTTTACAGATGAGGAAAGTAAATCTTAGAGATGTTAAGGGAATTGTCCAAGGTCAGAGAAACAATAAGTGAGTCAGGATTTGAACCCAGGTCCACAGGATGCAAATGGAGCGCTCTTTACACTGTACCATAATGTAGCACCACACTGTAGCCATTGCTACCAGCACCACTAGCAGCAGCAGCAGCCATAAGAATTGCCCATACTGAGCAGAAAGAAATAAAACAGGCACTAGAAAATTATTCCATCTTTCTTCAGTATTCCAGTTCCATCCCTACAGAGAGAAAGGTGTTAAAAAACCAAAGTTTGCAAAAATGAAGATTTTTTTTTTATTGTTCAGTCGTTTCAGTCATATCCAACGCTTTGTGACTTCATTTGGGGTTCTCTTGGCAGAGATACTGAAGTGGTTTGCCATTGCCTTGTCCAGTTCATTTTACAGATGAGGAAACTGAAACAAACAGGGTTAAGTGACTTGTCCATGGTTACACAGCTACTAAGTGTCTGAGGTCAAATTTGAACTCAGATCTTCCTGACACCAGGCTTGGCACTCTATCATGGAGCCATCTAGCTGTCCCATCTCTGGACATAAGTGTTTAAACTAAAAGTATGTCAGAAGACAATCTATTCTCATCGTGAGCAAAAAAGAAAACAGCTGCCCTTTGGGGTTTTTTTGCAGGGGTAACAATACTTAAAACTATATATCTGGGAGTATGAGGAACACTACTGAACAACGGCTACAGAAAAACAGGGAAGAATGAACCAGGCCATGCTTTGAGCTTGATAGGTATGCTGTCCAGTTAAACTACTCACATTTTAATACAGAACAATAATACTTTTCCAGAACAGTAATACTTGACCAACAGCCAGCCTTCTGACAAACTCACTTACCTGAAAGATAGTCTTGAGCTCAGAAGTGAGAGAAAAAAGACATTTTTATTTTCGTGTAGTTGTAAAGAAAACAGCTACCCATAAGGCCAGGCACTGTGAGAAGCCCAGAGTTCCTCTGGGGCCCTCGACCAGGGCCTACCAGCTGTAGCTATAACTAGCTACTCTGGCAAGCAGAGCCAAGCATTGTAAATCTCCCAGGCCAGCATTAGAAGGGAGAAAATCCTGAGGAGGAAGAGTTCAAAGTTTTTTGAGGGGAAATCCCCACCTGCTATTTCTCTATCTTGATCTATCTTGCTTAAAAAAATAATAATTAATTTTTTTTAAAAAAAGTCCTAAGCTCATATGTTTCTACCTTCTGCAGGAATATAATGCTGTCAACATCTTCGCCCCACTTTCACTAATGCTCTGCTACTATGCTAGAACTGTATGAAGTAGTTCCATATGTAATAAGCTTGGTCATCTGAATTCCCTTAGTAACCTTCAGCTCTTCAAAGAGTGGCCAGCAGCAGCAAAGCATTGGGGCTTCTGGCCCCAGAAACACTCACAGCTGTGAGAGGTGTCAGCCAGAGCCCAGGAACAAATAAAAAGGCCCAACAGTTTGGGACTAGGAACAAACAGTCCTTCGTTTGTATAACAATGACTGCTGTTCATAGCGACAACCTTGAACCAGGTAGAAAAGGCTATATTATGTTCAGTAAACTCTGTTTAAGGAGGCAGGGAAGTATATAATGCATTTTTAGAAGGGACTCATCTAAATGGTTGATTTTTTTTTAACATGATGGTGTTCAAGAAAGAAAACTTCAACTATCTAGATAAAGAACTTTTGTGAAATAGCTTATTCTCTGAGGGCGCTGGCTAGGTATTACCATGGGATGCTCTATGAATCTTTTACTTCAAGTTTTCAAAATACTTATTTTAAAGAAAACTTTAAAAATATTCTATTTCATTTATTATATCATTTCAGAGGCAATATGGTACAGGGCTGAACCTGGTGTCTGAAGGTGCCAGTTCAGATCAACTGGCTAACTGAGTGACCATGGGCAAGTCATATAACTTCTCAGAATCTAACTTTCCTCATCCATAGAATACAGTTATTCCTTCCACATCACAGGGATTAGGGCTATGGCATCCCCCATGATCTGGAAAATCCAAATAAAATGTTTTAGCTGTTCCTTCATGCCAGAGTAAAAGTCTGAATTATTATGGTATTAAAGGATAAAATGTATTGATATTATACCATACTGTACATATATTTTATGCATTCCTGAGTTTCTAAATTTTTTATGTGTCATCTGCTGGCCTTCACATGTCATCTGCAGCTTCTACAAAACTCTCCCCAAAATTCCCATCTAATTTCTTATGTCAACCTGTGATATATAGAAACCATGAAGGGGAAAGTCATGATGTGGAAGGGATAACTGTAATTTGCATTCCTTATACCTCACAGGGTTGTTGTAAGAGAAGGATTTGGTAAAACCTCAGAGAACTAGACAAATATGAGTAGCAATTATTCATCTAAATGGTATTTGGAAGGAAGTATTTAGCACCTACTACATGCCAGGCACTCTGCTAAGCTCTTTACAGATATCTTATTTGATCCTCACAACAACCCCAGGAGGTAAATGCTGTTATTATCCCCATTTCACAGTTGAGGAAGCTGAGACAGACAGAGGTTAAGACTTGCCCGGAGTCGCATAACTAGTAAGTATCTGAGGCTGGATTGGAACTCAGGTCTTCCTAACACTAGACCCAACACCTATCCACCGTGCCATCTAGCTTGGAACATTGTATACAGGTGATCAATTTTAAAATAAGATATTTTATTCACCCTTGCTCACATTACACAATAGGACTGAGCTTATGTAAATGTACAAACAGAAGCATATGGCCATGTCATCCATATGACAAAAAGATACACATGCACGTACACACACATACACACACACACACACACACACAATGCCTATTTACTTAATAGTCTCATGAGGTTATAGAAAGAGCACTGGATCCAGAACCAGTTCTGGGTTTAAATGCTGGCTCTGCTGTTCATTAGCCCCTTTGTTCAGCTATTTTTCAGTTGTGTCCAATTCTTCATGACCCCATTTGGGTTATCTTGGCAGAGATACTGGAGTGGTTTGCCATTTTTTTCTCCAGTTCATTTTCCAGAGGAGGAAACTGAGACAAATAGGGTTAAGTGACTTGCCCAGGGTCACACAGCCAGTAAATAGCCAAGGCTGGATTTGAACTCAGGAAGATGAGTCATCCTGACTCTACGTCTAGTACTCTATCTACTGCACTGCTGAGCTGCCCTATTATCCCCTTTGATCTTGGATAAATCACCGAACCTCCCAGAACCTCAGTTTCCACATCTGTAAAAGGAAGGAATTGAATTAGATGCCCTCCCTTGCACCTCCAATTTTATAACATTGATATTCTGCATAAAATCAATCAAGAAAGTATTGAAATGAGTCATGAGAATAATGTGCACTTTGTAATATGCTGTACCTTTATTCACCAATGAGACAGAATGAGATAGTAGGTAGAGGACAACAGTCATTGGAATCAAAAAGACTTGGGTTCAAGTTCCACTTTGGATGCATACCTACTCTGTGGCCATGGGAAAATCACTAAATCTCTTAGTCCCCCAGAAAACTCTTTAAGACTATAAATTACAGAGGAGTTGATGATCTAAATAAATAAGCAGAGGGAGGAGAGTTTCCATACCAGGAGTTCACCACACTGATGAAAGCATAGGTCTGGATTTCCCCCAAAAAAATTCCTCCACTAAAGTCCTACTCTGATGCACCATCCTTGCCTAGGGTTAGTGGTTTACTGGGAAGTGTTTAACAACCAGATCTCCATAGGACAGTACTTTTAGGCTGAATCTGCATTATTAACATTTTCTCCATCGTTTTCTTAAGTCTAGACCAGGGGTGGGGAGCCTGCGGTCTTGAGGCCCTCTAGTGAAGTCTGGATTCAGCCAAAAGGCTGCACTTGAGGACCTAGAGGGCCACGGGGCTTCAAGGCTGTAGGCTCCCCACCCCTGGTCTAGACAATTGTAGCTAGCTAGTGTGGCTGTGTAAAACCAACAACAACTGGCAGACAGAAGGCTGCTAACACAGGTTCTTTGATCTGCTTTACTAAGGAAAGCAACGTTAAGGTGTTAACAATCTTACTTTAATCTAACATACAAATATCATTCACCTAGTTCAGAAGGAAAAGCCAGCAACCTGAACTTCAGAGCAAATAGAAATTACAAACATCAACAGACAGACCTTGTCTGATTCAAATCACAATTCATAGTTACCAGGAAAGCATCACCATCTGGGTTTACAAGCCAGGGGCTCTTAAAATGGCAGCCCAGAGTCCCATGCCACTCTTCCAGTAACTGAGAGCCCCAAGGGATAATGCCAACCTCTGGGTTTATATATCTTGTTCAGGGTCAAAGGGCATCACAATGTGAGACTCAAATCCACATGACCTAAAAGCCTTTGGCATCACAAACATGCCACTGAAACTCATGCAAACCAGGCTTTCCCTTGAGGCAAGGAGGTCAAAGACTCCTAATTTAATCAAAGAAACAAAGGCCATCCTTATCAAGGGCACTTGATTAAATAAGTGCACCAAAAGAGAAAACAATAAAAAAAAAGTCCCACTTCAGTTAATATTACAATAATCAACAAAACAATAAACTGAGCCATGATTTTTAACCTTTGCCAATTTCCAAGGCACAGATGCTCACAATGGAAATTTAACAATTGGCTCTCCTGAACTAATAATAACTAAATAATGTAATAATGTTTATATATATATATATATATGACCCCTCTGCATGATCCTTAAGGCTAAGCCAGTAGAATGTACATTCTTTCAGCTCTACCAGCCTAATATCACAGAATCACAGTATGTGAATTGAAAGGGCCATCTAAGCCAACCTATATCTGAAGAAGAATTCTCTGCATAATTTGACAAGTGGTCATTCAGCCTTTACTTAAAAACCTCAAGTGAAGAGAAACCAATTACTTCCTAAGGTGCCTGTTCTATTTCTCTATTGTTTGTCCTTATGTGAGGTGGGGCAGAAGGGAGGTCGCTCACATAGGTCATGAGTATCCACTTGGGTCTGTACAATGTGACTCTAAGGGAAGTATGCACAGATTGTCTCTAGCATCTTCTCAACCAAACCCTCTCCAAAAGAGACTTAAATACCTGCCTACTGTATTATGGAAATGCTTGTTTTATTCCATTTTAAAATAAAATAAAATTTTACAAAATTCCTGCCAGGAGGGGAACAGAAGACTGGGACCACGAGGCTGGTCCCTCTGCTCTCCTCAGAGAGAAGGTACCATATACCCTCCGTAGAGGATATTCTACATAGAATCATTATCTATCCCTTCTGTCTAAATATTATTGGCCTAAGGGAAATGTTTTTAGGTTCAAGCTGCATTCCCGACTATGATATTCTTTAGTGGGGAAGGAATGCTCCAAGCCAGACATCCAAGATTTGACTTCCTTCCTACCTGGTGCCAATCACACAAAGATCACACATAATTATTAGCAAATAAGCCCATCTATCCACACTGACAGCAAATAGAAATCAGAGAAGAAGTTATACAAGTGAGAATATGTACCAGTCAATACACAGTGAATGAGCTCTCCATTTGGAAGTATGTCAGTTCAGCCAAGAGAGAGAGTCGCAGATTTCACTCAAGGGGAAATACGCCCAAATCTCTACTACGCAAACTAGAAATGAGGATATACTCAAAGTTCTGGATCCTTTATACATCATCTTCCCAGAACCTCTCTCCTTTCAAGGTTCTCTCCCTGAAGAGAGCCTGGAACCCTCATGTCTTTTCTCTTGAAGCTAAAAGTCAGAAAACTGAGATCTTTCTTCTCCCAAATTCTTGCCAACTCCATCTCCCACAAATTGAGTTAATCAGTCTTCACTAATAAGGAGTCTTATAACAAATGAATCTAAGCCCCTAGTTACATTTACATTAAGCCTAATTTTATCTTTATATAATTTTCACACATTTCTTTCACCCATTGAGGCAGTTAGGTGGCACAGTGGATAGAGCACTAGGCCTGGAGTCAGGAAGACTTGAGTTCAAATCTAGCCTCAAATCTAGTCATTTGACATAGGGCAAGTCACTTAACTCTCTAAAACCTTATCTGAAAACGAAGGTAATAGAAGTACCTACTACATAGGGTTGTTGTGAGAAGCAAATGAGATGATATGCGCAAAGCATTTTGTAAACATTTAAAACACTCTATAAATGTCAGCTACTAACTTTTTGTCTTTGTATAATAGCGTCTAGCACAGTGCCTGACCCATAGGAGGCATTTAATAAGTGGCTGATTGATTGAGTCCTGCAGAGATGCTTAAGGCACCAAGATTTGGACTGACCAGTCACTTAACTAACTTAGCCAGTTCTGGAACCCAATTCTAGTTCTGTTCTTTGATGGTCTCCTCCCAAGGCCAGCCCCTCTCTCCAATATACCATCATGCCTCTCATGATTAACTTAAACACACACGAGGAGACTTTTTTTTGCCGCTCTGAGACCACTAAGTACCACAGTAGATAGAGCACAGGACTTAGTCAGAAGTTCAAATCTTGGTTAGGGCACATGCTAATAATAAGCGATTTACAAATATTATGTCTTACGATCTTCAAACAACTCTATGAGACAGAATCTATTATTACACCCATTTTTCAGATGAGGAAACTGAGGCAAAAAAGAAGTTAAGTGACTTGTCAGTAAGCTAGTATGGCCAGATTTGAACTCTTGACCCTAATGCCCAGTGGTCTATTCGCTGTGCCACCTACCTTACATTAGCACTAACTGCATGACTCTGGGCAAATCATTTAATTGCTCTCAGCCTCAGTTTCTTCATCTGCAAAAATGGTGATAATAATAGCACCTACCACCCAGAGTTGTTGTGAGAAAAACGTAAGTTAATATCTTTAGAGAGATCAAAGGTTATTAAGTCTCCTAGGAACGAGAAGCAGCTTGGTAGACCCAGAGGAAAACATTCCAAGAAGAAACAACATGAGATAAGAAGTAATAAAGGGCATAAGATTGTAGATTTATAGATGGAAGGAACCTTGGGAATAAAAAAAAAGAAAATTATGGAAATTTTTAAATTCATAGTTGTGCTTGCCTGAAAGCAGGACATTGATTAAAGCAGCTTTGGATTTCAATCCTGCCTGTCATACACTACCTTGGGCAAAGTCGCATACAACTTCTCCTACCTATAGTTTCCTCATCTGTGATATGAGAGAGTTGGACAGGATGATTTTCAGTCTCTTCTAGGTCTAAATATTATGATCTAGTCCAATACCTTTATTTTACACATAAGACCCACAACTCAAGAATAAGGAACGGTATACTCTTTTCACTTTAAGGGGCTCCAGTTTTATATGCACATAGACCAGACTCAGTCCTAGAAGGAGGGGCAATATCTGACTCCAAAGAGAAAAGATCAAGTTTTTCTCTCTGATTTATTACATTCCCCTTCCCCCCGCCCCCGCCAAGAACTCTGAGAGGGGGGAAAGAGCGAAATATTTGGTCATATCTAGAGTGTTCCCAAAAAGGGATTAACAGGATCCTTCTAGGAAATGGTAACTGGGGGGAAATCTTTTCAGCAGGTTTCTCTGATAAAGATTTCATATCCAAGATATATAAAGAAATGATTGAGAGATATAAGAATAAGAGTCATTCCCCGATAGATAACTGGTCAAAAGATATAAACAGATTTTAAAGGAAGAAATTCAAGCTATCAACAACCATATAAAAATATTCTGAATCATTAACAATTAGGGAAATGTAAATTAAAGCAAATCTAAATTTCTTCCTTAAATCAGATTGGTAAAGATGACCAAAAAAGGGGGGGAATGACAATTGTTGGAGGGAATGTGAGAGGATAAGCACGCTAATGTTGGTAGATCTGTAAACTGGTCCAGCTATTCTGGAGATCCATTTGGAACTTTTCCAAAAAAGTCACTAAAATGAGCAAGCCCTTTGACCCAGTGAAGCCCCTGCTCTGCATATGTCCCAAAGAAATCAAAGGATAGGAGAAAGATCCACACATGTCCGTATATGTTTTAGCAAAGAACTAGAAACTAAGAAAGTTACCATCGATTGAAGAATGGCTGAACACTCTATTGCATGTGAATATAATGGAATATTACTGGTCCATAAGAACTGGCGAAAGAGATGGGTTCAGAACAACCTGGAAAAGCTCATGTGAACTGATGCAGAGTAGAATGAACAAAGCCAGAAGAACAATTTGTACTATAAAAACATTATAAATAAAAACTTTGAAATATTTGAGGACTCTAATGTAATATCCAGCCACAGTTCCAAAGGACCGATGATAAAGCATGCTACTCACCTTTTACGGGAAACATCTACTAGCCTCTACCAATAAACTAGGACGAGCCAAAGAAAAATTTGGCTTCTGTTTATTTACTCAGGGTGTGACATACTCCACAGTAGATGATGGAAAGGTGTTTCTTTCACAATTCAGCTAGTAGTTTATACATTAAATGAGACAAATCAGCATGATGGCTCTCATTATAGTATACCAGGGAATACAGGAGGGTGAAATGGCAACCACACTGGCACACCCAGGATGGCTACTAGCACATGTTCTTAAATCTGATTTTCTAGTAAAGACTGCTCAAAAGGGGGTTAACAATCCTACTTTTAATTATATTCACTAGTTCAGGGGAAGGGTCAGCATCCCAAATGTCAGAGAAAATACAAGCAGAGAAATTAGCATAAAGACCAACAGATAGGGCTCTTAACTGCCTGAACCAAAATAATATTGCTATACATTTTACATATACTACTGGATCAAGAGAGCCTTTACATCTGAGCAGTAGAGGGGCTCTGAACATACAGCTACTCAGAATCTCAACCAGGAAATCACAAGACCCTTCTCATAAGCAGACCCCCAAAGCAAAATCTCACTTCAGAGAGACTTTGGCTAATAGGCTCAGAGCCAGAAGACATCACAACCTTCCTGACTCAGTGCCTGATTAGCTTAGTACCAACAGTTGTGAAAACTTTGCTATAAGCAAGCCTCCCCTAAGCAAGCTCCTCCCCCAATGGGTTTTGTGACTAAGGATGTATCACAGCTGTGAGCTGGGCCAGAGCTCAAGGCAGGTCACATAGACCTATTAATGGATGGGGAAGATCTTCACATCCATTAACATTAGAGGAGGAAAGGGATGTGCTCATTGAGAAGAACGTATATCATTAGCTACAGAAGATTGAAAAGAGATTTGTCCTTGTTAGTATAGCTAGTTTACTAAATCAAAAAATATGATACATCATCTGTCAGACTAGTTAAGGGAGGGAAACATCCTTTGGGCTGATAAAAAACTCTTTTTCCGTAACAATTAGGTCTTTTAATATCAATTAAAGGAGCAAAGAAAATACTGAAGGGAACCATCTATTGTAGTTATTCCTGCAGTTTATTTAAAGGTTATACACAGCAAAATGGTGAATACAGAGCAAAATGGAGTCAGTTATATCTTCCCAAAAGTCCACTTTCATCACACCTCTTCACATAGAAGTGATTGGACTCAAGACACAGAATGAGACATACTTTTTTTGACATGGCTAATATGTGAATATACTTTGCTTGACTATTTATAATCTGTTATAAGGACTTTGTATTCTTTTATTTTTCAGAAAAAAAAGAGAGAGATAAAGATAGAACAGGCAAAAAAGAAAGTAAAAAAAAGAAACAGGGACATTGAGAACTTTTTAAATGCACAGAGAGTACAGAAAGAAGGTCAGAAAGAATCACATTCAAGAGGGATAGTATTGAAAGTTGTCTCATATATACGTATATATATATACATATATATGTAACTGTGTATTAAATATATATATACACATGTATATTTATTTTATATTATTTAAGTGTTCATTATAGATCTATCTATTTATCTATCTACAGATATGCCTGGAGCACCCCCATAAACTTCCAGGGACTCCAGGGTATATTGACTCAGCACTTTGTCTTTCTGGGAATGAAAAGCCTCCTGGCTGCTTCTGACCATGTGGAGGCTCAGAACTAAAAGGGCTTGTTGCTTTGAGACAACAAAGCAGTCACCTTATTGGCCACTGATCAGAAAGTTAATGGCTAATGGATATTTAAAAGAAAGTGACTCCAATCCTCAATTCTCTTCCCTTCTGGTTTTGGACAATGTCTGAACTTTTTGTGGCATTTACTATAAGGTGCAGGGAAGAGGTGGCTTACCCTATCTCCTGCCCTGACCACCCTGAAACTATGAACCACATGGTCCTAAAGCACAACTCTAGCCTAGACGATGGGGTAGCTAGGTGATGCAGCTAGAGTTCCAGGCCTGAAGTTAGGAAGGCTCATGTTCCTGAGTTCAAATCTAGCCTCAGACACTTACTAGCGGTGTGACTCTGGGCTAGTCACCTAACCTTATTTGCCTCAGTTTCCTCATCTGTAAAATGAGCTGGAAAAGGAAGTGGCAAACCATTCCAGCTCCAAATGGTATCATGAAGAGTCAGACACAACTGAAATGACTGAACAACAACAAGTCTAGACAAACTTGAACCTGAGTTTTGGGTTGCCACTTTTGTGTTTGTTATTCCCTGATCTTAAATGAATGAGTGTATCCCAATAAAGACATATCCAGGCTTGGAGGTGACCTTGTGATTTTAAGAGGTCTGGAAATCCAAGGTCCTTTTGTTAGAGCTGACTAGAGACAAGAGGAGGTACCTCCATCAATTACCCTAGTACTCCTGAAGATGACTACCAACAAGGGTCCAAGCCTGGCCCATTTTATCAGAAGACATTGACTGGGAGTTCTTATGACAGTGAAGAGCAAAGTGAAACGTGAAATACCAATTCAATAATTCCATAGCTGCTTTATGTTCTGATGAGATTTAAGATGGACCTCCTGAGAAATTCTAAGGCATTAAAATTTTATTTGCTGAATCCTCCTTTAAGTAGTGCTATTGAGAGAAATTATTTTTTCTATTGTATTAATAACTAATTATTAAATTAAGATTGAGGTTTTTCCTTTCTTTTTCCAGAATCTATTCTAGGTGAATTCCTGCCCTTATGAAATAAGTCCATGTAACTGTACTCCTCCGTTGTAGCCTAGGGGAACCCGGCTTACGAAGGAAGAAAACAACTGGCATGGTCTGGGTAGAGATGAATTTCTTTGTCCAGATTGTTAGAGGTGGCTGAGTCTCATGACCAAGCCATGTTCTCAGCAGGAGGGACTGAAGATTTTTAGCCAACCATTCTGTAACTGGTTTTAGTTGGCCTCGAGGAGGAATCTTTTTCTATTGGCTGTGTAGCTTAACTGTCAGCATCTTCAAAAGGGCCTGAGTCAGCTCTGACCATGCTCATTGCTGAATTTCGACCTAGGGTAGTAAGATGACACCTTCACTCACTGTTAGGTAAGAGGACCAAACTTTAAAAAGAAGGATCTGTGGGGCCTACTCTCCTCCTTCCAGGTCATACAACCCCTGAGAAGTGGTCCTGAGTCATCAGCCTTTTTATTAATTTTTTTCTGTTTTAGGTGCTGGGACTAAAGCATACCACCTTAGGCATTTCAAAGGCCTGAAATGTGAGCCACTGGAATTCAGGAGTCCAGGAATCCAGGTCAGGTGTTGTAGCCAGCCCAGAATAGAGCCAACATCTGCAAGTGACCTTCAAGACCCCAGCCACTAAAAAGCTGGCAATGCTGTGTAGAAGTTGAGCCTGTGTAGGGGGCATTACATCCCCAAAGGCATTGAGGGAAATGTTTTTATGTTTGTTCTTACTATCTCTTTTAAGTAAATACCCCTATGCAAAAGATACCTGATGTTTTAAGTGGGTAAAAGAAACAAGGCGAGCTAGTCATTGAGCCCCTAAAATGAATGGAACATAGCCAGTATGGATTCCAGCCAGTAGAAGAGAGACACCCGACAAATGCTTTAGGGTACCCTGGAAGTCTGAGAGTCAATGTAGCCTGACTGGTCCTGAGAGAGTATGGCCAGAGAACACATATTATATATGTATCATATTTGCTCCAAACAAAAATCTTAATTTTACTTCTTGTTGTTCAGTTGTGTCTGACTCTTTGTGACCCTATTTGAGGTTTCTTTGGCAAAGATATCGGAGTGGTTTGGCATTTCCTTCTCCAGCTCATTTTACAGATGAGGAACTGAGGCAAACAGGGTTAAGTGACTTGCCATCACATAGCTAATAATTGTCTGAGGCCAGATTTGAACTCAGGGAGATGAGTCTTCCTGATTCCCAATGCAGTGTTCTATCCACTGTGCCACCTAGCTGCCCACCTTTTAAATACACTGTATGCACCAAAAATATTTAAGTGAATATCTATAATAAATAGATTATGGGGGTAGTTAATGAGCTCAAAATATAAAATGAGCTGGAGAAGGAAATGGCAAACCACTCCAGTATCATTGCCAAGAAAACCCCAAACAGGGTCACGAAGAGTTGGACACAACTGAAAAACAACCGAATGACAATAACAACAAATAATAAATATCATAAAAACTTGAGTTCAAATCCAGATTCTACAAGTCCTGGCTTTGGGACCCCTGACCGACACACAACCTACAAGTGCCCTCAGGCAACTCTTTAAGCCTGTAAATTGGTGAACAGAAGTAAATTTTTCTTTGGTGAAGTCTCCTGCTGAATGATTGTTTCATATACCATCAAATGGTGGTTTGGGGGTGGGGGGAGTAAATGAGAGGGGGAGAGATTTCAGGAGGGGAAGCAATTATATAATAAGGATATATTAACTTCTATTCAAAACGTACTCTGATACTTCACTGTGGTATGGAGGTGACCCCTTACTGATCAAAAGCTATTTTAGCAGAATGGAAGCTTTAGTATGTCCTACCAGATTGAAAAGGCTTTAGGTATGAATTCGGTGGTAGCTTCTGTCTGTTGTCTGAGAGCCAGCTAGCAAAATTGAAGGAGGCTCAACAGGCTGCCTGCAGAGTGATGAATGTTTCAGCTGCAACTGCTCTTAAGAAGAATCCATTAAGCTGTAGAGAAATCATGATCTTTGTAGGTGGAGAGGGCACCTACTCTACTGAATCATAGAGCCTTGAGGTAAGTATAAACTTTCTACAAGAAATTCACCTGAAATTAGTTTTTTATTGTCTCATGCTATTCTTTTGTGGCCATTCATTTTTTTATGCCTCTTACAATGCATAAAAAGACTACCTTCTTTATTTTCAACTACCTCCTAATGTGAAGAGTGAAAGCCTCAGGTTGGTATCACTGAGGCATGTTTTGTCATATCATCTGCTTGTCATAAGTGAATTGCCAGGTTGATCTGAGAAGGCTGAGTTGTACCCTTAGGGCACTCCTACTGGCTACCCACGAATTATGAGATAGAGTCCCCATCAGTGAACCTGCTTTCTCTAAACCAAAGGTTCTTAGTTGTTTTGTTGTTATTTTATGTTATAGATCCCTTTGACAGTCTGGTAAAGTCTATGGACAAACTTCTCAGAATATTTTTAAACATTTTAGGGAAATTAGAAGTTAGTGAAAATAAAAATGTAAATTTTTTTCCATAGATGTTCACAGACCCCCTGAAGTCCATGGACCCCAAAGTTAAAAACTCCCATCACAAACAGACAGAAGTAAGAAAATGCCTGAATTCCAGATCTTTACAAGGTGGAATTCACATAAATTGACTGCAAGAATTACCCCAGTTCCACAAACATGGCTCTCTCTCATATGTAAATAATCTACTTCAGTTAGGTTCTTCTCTAGAATCAAGATAGTCAGTTTCAATATCACCAGCATTAGCAGAGGTTCTGATTTAAATAGTCAATCTGGTCTCAAATACCTCTCTATTTATTCCTTGCCCCTGGAAAGAAGTAGAAATAGCTATAGTTCAGCAACTGGCTGAGTAGCTGTGTCACCTACATTCTGGCTTCCCAGCTCAAGTTTCCTGTATGGGTTCATTATCTGTGTCCTGCAGCTTAGTGCATGGATTAGAGTCATTTTAACTTCCTCTGAAGCAGCTTCACTCAATATTCAACTCCTTCTATTACTGTGATAAACATGGTAAATGAAACATCTTTTTTGTCACACTTGCTTTTGTATCAGGAAGCACTTTCCCTTTTGCTGAGGCAAGAGTGGCGCTATCACTATCCTTATAATTGGGTCAACATGCAATATTGAGCACTGGCTTGTCTCTAATTTCTGCAGTTACTCTGCCAGGGCTTTTGACAACCCGTAATTTTTCCTCATTTCTATCATCATCACTCATCATCACTATATTAAACTTCTTCCTCATTTTTACTGTTACTCTTCTCCACTTAGGAGCATAGATTTCAAGTTGGACCTTAGAGGTCGCATAATTCAACCCTTTCATTTTAAGATGAGGAAACTGAAGCCAAGAGCCATGAAGTGATTTTCCAAAGGTCACACAGGTAACAAGCATCAATTTCAGGATGTAAACCCAGGTCCTCTGATCAACATCCACTGAACCACACTGCCTCAACTTCTTCATCACACTCAAAGTAAACAACTTTAGCTCTATCCTTGGACTTTTAAATAAAGAATTTCTTAAACTTCTAGCTTCTAAATCCATCGGGTCTCACACTCTCTTAATGCAATGACAAAACAGTATTTTTCTAGGTTTCCTTCTTTCTCTCTTTTCTTCCTTTTTTTCTTTTCTTTTTTGGGGAGGGGGGGGGTGCTATAGAAGTTAGTGTATGATCTGCTCTATATGAAACCACCTTGAGTTGAAATTTTGCATGGCAGCATCCCTTTCCACCTTTCAGTACACTGTCCTTTGCCACAATTCTTTTTATTTGCATACCATATAGGTTCATGCAATGTTAGGAAACTTGAAATTGTCTAAACCAGCCCTTTCATTTTACATGATCTACCATTTCACAAACCATTTATAACAGTCAGGGAGGTTCATAAAACTCTGCTCCAAATCAATAGGATTTAATGAGCTACTACGCACCATGCAATATCACAAGCTTTTGAGAAAAGCAGCAGTAATGACAGGTCTTGGTTTCCTGCCTTTTTTTTTAGAGTGGGAGAGAAAAAATTGCTTATTACTTTAAGGTTTCCTTTCTTTGTCACTAACTATTGACCAAGCAGGAATTTAAAATGACCACTATTTTTTAAATTAAACTACTTGGAGGAAAAACACCTTTTTTTCAGGTAAGTATAATAATCCAGCTCTAGTCTCTTGAGTACCTAAATCACAAACCTTCTAGCAAGTCAGAATCTTAGGAAGCCATATTAACCCTTTCAGGTTTCTCATTGGAAAGAATAGTGTTTTATGCCAGTAAAAGTAATTCGAAAGAGTTAATACTCCTCTCAATGCACCTACCTGACAACCAGTGGTTCTGGCACTCTTGAGAACCTATTTTATGACTTAAATAGCTTTTTCCTTGAAAACAAGATAAAAATATTGAACTGTGAAAATATCCTCCTATAATATTATTATTTCAATGCTATAGGAGACTTCTGGCATGGAAATTCCTTCCACCAATACAGCTTTGCAATTTATGTATAACTCATAGTCTTAGAGAGCTCCCTGGGGTACTGAGAGGTTAAGTGAGTTGCCTAAGGTCATACAGCCAATGTGTATCAGCAGCAGAATCTGAATCCAGGTCTTTCTCACTCAAAGGCCAGCCCTCTTCCCCTTATATCATGCTTCTCATGCCATTGAACATAAGTCACTAACAATGTAAATGGAAAAATCAAAAATAAATGGAATAAAATTATAAAGATCAAGCAGGGTTTGAATGAGGGGATATGAGAAGATACCCCCAACCTACCCTTTGATGGAGGAGTTATACATTGCATATGCTTTTGGACTTTCTCAATGTATTGATCAGTTATGCTGATTTTCCCCCCTCTAAAAAACAAAAACTGTCACTTGTTATATGGAATGGCACTTGGGGAAAGGGAAGGATACATGGGATACTATGGTGGCATAAGAAACAAAAAAAAATTAATAAAAATTATTTTTAAAAAAGAAAATAAATCTCTAACAAGGCCTGAAATGGCAAGTATAAGACAGTGAGAAGCCTTTTCCTTTGTCCTTTTGATATATTTAAATTGCTTATTTTGAAGTCCTCAGTTTCAGGGATGCCAATCAATTGGAGAATGGCTGAATAAGTTGTTGTATGTGAATGTAGTGGAATACTATTGTGCTATAAGAAGTGATGAGCAGGCAGATTTCAGAAAAACCTGGAAAGACTTACATGAACTGATGCTAAGTGAAGTAAGGAGAACCAGGAGAACATTTTACACAGTAACAGCAACATTGTACAATGACCAGCTGTGAATGACTTAGCTATTCTCAGTAATATCAAGATTCAAGACAATTCCAAAGGACTCATGATGAAAAATGCCAGAGAAAGAACTGATGGAATCTTAATGCAGATTGAAGCATAATATTTTTCACTTTATTTTCTTGTGGGTTTTTTTGGTCTGAGTTTTCTTTCACAACATGATCAATATGAAAACATGTTTTGCATGATTGTACATGTATAACATATCAAATTGCTTACCATCTCAGGGAGGGGGAAAGGGAGGAAGGGAAGGAGAGAATCTGGAACTCAAAATTTTAGAAAATTAATCCTAAAGGGCAGTTAGGTGGCATAGCGAATAGAAAACATTAGCCCTGGAATGACTTCAAGGCTGGCCTCAGACACTTACTAGCTGTGTGACCCTGGGCTAATCACTTAACCTGATTGCCTTTTTAAAAAAAAGTGAATGTTAAAAAATGTTTTGCATGCAATTAGGAAAAATATAAAATATTATTTAAAAAATAAAGTCCTTAATTTCAAAAATCTTTCGAAGAATTTCCAGTCCAGAAAACTGTCCTTCCAAGATGGAGTATATCTAGAGTCTCTCAGACAGTATTCTTAATTGATCTTTTTTAAAGTAAAACAAGTTGACAAGTATTTATTATGTACTTCCCAGGTGACAGATAATGTATCAAGCATTAGGAATATAAAAACAAGCAAGAGGAAAATGAGTCTTTTCCAACAAGGAACTTACAAAGTTATCCCTTCCACATTTTAGGGGGGCAGGGAGGTTTAGGGCCCAGTGGCCCTGCTATCTAGAAAATCCACATAAAAATTTTTGGCCTCCCTTCATACTAGAGAAGAAATCTGAGTTTTTTCTTTTTCTTTTTCTTTTATGGTATTTATAGTACCAACGTATATTCTGTGCATTTCTGAGTTTCTAATCTTTTTCTGCGTAGTCTGCTGGCCTTCGCATGTCATCTGCAGCTTCTGCAAAACTCCAAAAATTTCCCATTTCTTATGCCGACCCCAATAGATTGAAACCTCAATGGGGAAAGTCTCAATGTGGAAGGGATAGCTGTATTTTAGTGGGGGAAGACAATCCATAAAAGGGAGCTAAACGGGAGGGAGCTGAGGGAGGTAAGACGTACCCCTACAAGGGCAATAGTGACAAAGTCTAGAGTGTTGGGATAGGGCCAGGAGATGAATAAAGGATGACTTCCTCAAAATGGAGGTTTGCAGAAGAAATTTCCGAAGGGAGGAGGAGACTGCAGAGGCAGAGGGATTTTCCAAGAAGAGAAGATAATTGGTGACATACTTCAGTGAGTCAGGAGAGGAACTAAGACAGGAGTAAAGTAAAAAGCTATTTTACAGTGATTATATTGTATTATTATTTATGTATTATATCTTGTATTATATTATACATGACTATTATACAGCATGAGGTGCTTTGATTAATCAAACTTTAAAAGTTGCCATATGTGTCACATATTGACAAACAAATTTCAGAAATGATGAAAAAAGTCTAAAATATTACCCAAAATGTAATCATTATTTCATGATTCAGATGGCCTCTGAGAGGACTTTACACATGGAATGAAGTCATCCATTTTAAAATAAAACACAAAGAAAGGTTATTTAATGCAAAACCCTCCTTTATCCATCTTGTGTTCAATTATGGTTGTTTTTTTTTTTTTTAGCAGAACTCCACTGGTAGGGTGTGTGTGTGTGTGTGTGTGTGTGTGTGTGTGTGTGTGTGTGTGTGTGTGTGTGTGTTAACATTTGGATTTGTGGTAGAGCAATAGTATGATAGACTGCCACCTGGTGTGGATATGACGAACATCCTTTTCCCTCATCTCCTAAGCAGAGGCTACTAAGACAAAAATATCTATCTTTTGGCAAGAAGGGTGTTCAGTTTACATGCCTACTGACACACACAGTTGCAGGCATAAGTCAGTTCTGGAAGACATCTTAGCTATACAAAATAAGGGTTGATTCTCAGGTGCATGGTAAAATGAAAATGTTTGACAGAAGAAAAAATATTTTAAAATTAGGAGCAAATTCATCCCAAGAAGAAAAACAGGAATCTGGTTTTTTTTTTAAATGTCTTATTCTAATATTTGAGATTGTGGTACAAGGAGAAATTTTTACACACTTCATTCATGATTTAAATACCCTTATTAAAGATTTAAAGACATTTTGCCCAAAAGTTCCCACAATTCCCAAAACCATATTGTATAGCTTGGACCAGCAAGATGTATTCTTTGCCAGAGCTGATTGAATAAATTTCTATGTCAGTTAGGTTTACCAGCATCACCTACCTATGGTAGTGATACTATGGTCTAGTATATCCTGAAAACTCAAGTTCTTAAGTTGCTGGAAGGTGGTAGATCCATTATACTGTCTAAAGGGGATGACCTGACTCTTAAATTCTAGATCTGAAATGCCGTTTTTCATTCATCCTCTTGCAAATACACTGCCCTGAAATTCAGCTTCATGGCTAGCCTGCCCCTGCTGGTCTTGCAGATTGGAAATTAAAAGGAGGGAATATTGTGGTACCTGAAAGAAAAACTACAAGGTACAGTCACTGGTTAATAGATATTTTACTTGTAATACAAGGAAGGAGCACAAAAAGACTGAGATTCCTGAGTAAAACCTTGATTTACAATTTACAGAAAATCAACAAAATCAAAGGAAATCTATTCTGATTGTTTATACTATCAAGGTACAGGAATAAATGGAAATACCGAAAAACAAACTCAGTTAAGAAACATCAGAGATACTAAGGAATAAAAAAATTTTCATCCTTTAAAAACTCTTACTTTAACAAGATAAAGATAATAGAGACAGTTTTGCCTTTATGTAAGTGGACGGTCCCTCAGACCTTTTTTTTTTACATAAAGCAAATATACATATACAATTATACATAATGTAAATTTGAGATGTGAGAAAGAGAAGGCTGCAGGAAGGAGGCCAGCACATGGTTCCAAGACACAGGTTGGGGCCAAGGACAAAAAAAAAAGAGAACAGAAAGAACAAACATGGGGTACCCAAGTGCTAACAGAAGGAAGACAGACATGCGGGGTGGACACAAAGGTGGGTGGACAGAGCCCGGCAAAGGTCTCAAACATCTCCTCTCTCAGCACAGAAGGTCTCAAGCCAAGCCCTGATCGAGTGACAATGGTGGTTTCTCCATGAGGTCAGTTTCATTTTTTTAGGATAGATTGGTTTTCTCAATAATCTTCTTTCTGGTTGCTAGGTGGGAGGCTAAGGAGTTGAGCCAAGGGCTAAGAGGAGAGAAAGAAAGTGAGAGAGAGAGAGAGAGAGAGAGAGAGAGAGAGAGAGAGAGAGAGAATAGTATTATACAATAAAGTCAATAGATGTTTTTTTGCAATGCAGATTTCTTTCAGAATTCTTTATGTAAATTTAGAGCTATCCGCATATGGTGCTGACAAGGAAAGTAGGATACAAATAACATATATGGTGTGTATGTACACATAGTTAAGAAATATTTTTAAACAGGATACAGAATATAAAAATAGTTAAGCAAATCTCTTCATTCTTTTTCTTCTTCTTCTTTTTCTTCTTTATCCTCTAGCAAGTGCCTAGAGAGTGAGATCCTGAGCCTTTTACATACTGTGCATTCCTCTGCGGTATGCTTGGCAAAGGAAACATCTCATTTGTGGAGTGCACTTGAAAAAGGAAGCCCCAACCAAGGGCACTTTACTTCTGCTTTTAACAGAGGTACTCCTGCATCTGTCATCCATTCCATCATCTTTTTTCTTAATGTCTCTGGCAGTAAAATCCTTGTTTGCATATTGGGAGGCTACCCTGTGTCTTACTTCTTTTAGGATTTGACCTTTAACCCTTGGAGTATCAATGTGCTATAATGGAAAGAGGGGCTTGCCAGAGTCCTAGAGTTGCCAACCATCGGCTTCGTGACATTGGACAAGTCATTTAACATCCCTATCCTCAGTTCCCCTATTTGTAAAGTAGGGATGATAATATTTCTACTACCCACTATTGGGACTGGATAGGAAAGGGCAGTATGAGTCAGCTAAAAGTGTTAGGCATGGAATCAAGAAACCTGGGTTTGTACCCTGGCTCTGATGCTGGAACTATGTGAACATGGATAAGCCCCTCCATTGCTCTGTAAATTGCATCAGTAAAATAGGGGATAATAATCCTTCCAAGGTTATTGTGAGGAAAGCACTTTGTAAACGTTGAAGTGATAAAGAGGCAGAAGTTAATATTACCATTCTACAGCCCAAAGCTGTCACTCCCAGTCTCCGAGATCAGGAATCCCTTGACATTGGAGTACTACTGTCTCACTTTAGAGAAACAGAATAGCCTAAGATTTTCTAAGAAGGTCCTTTCTGCTTGTAAGCATTTTCCTACAGGGCAGAAACAGAAATGGCCCTTTGGCCAATTGTGCCTGCACACCTCAAGGTACCTAAGCCATAAAGCTTGAAGCATCCCTATGTATACACCCCTTGATCTAAAATGGAGAGGAAGGTCAGATTCTGAGACAGTGTGTTATTAATAATCTTCTTTATTAGTACATCTTTTCACTATTTACCTCAGGCTCTTAAGTCCAAGTGAGCAAAACTAAAAGCCTACCAGTTGCACTCATGCCTTTTCAAAATTATAACAATCATTACATCATAGCAGGGCTGTAGAAGCATGCTATGTTCTTCTTTCTCTGTTTTTGCCTGCCCTTCTGACCTTGTATATATGGCTATTTTTCTTTATCCATGGCTAGCTTCATAAAATAAGTAAATTCCCTTATCTCTGTAATCCACAAACCCTGATTCACAATTCTCACAATCCATTTGACTGTACAGCATAGCCCCTCTACTTTATTTCTTTTGTATATATAATCATTTAGCCATTTGCACAAAATATTATTATAGTGAAGTCATGTAGCCATCCAAGGAACAGGAAGGAGAAAAGCCACCATTTAACTGTGTCCTGGTAAATCCTGCAAAAACTGAACTCGTTCACTAGTAGATGTGAAGTACACTGGGTGAAAGTATAGAAAGAAATAGTTCACAAAAGAAGAATTGCAAACCATTACCAACCATATGAAACAGTGCTCCAAATTAAGAGAAATTAACATCGGAAAAACCCTAAGGTTTCATTTCACACCCAGAAAATTAGTAAAGATGGCAAAAATGTTGGAAAGGTTGTAGAAAACAGGCACCGGAATGCATGGTAGAAATGTGGATTCAACTATTATTGAAAGCAATTTGGAATTATGAGAATAAAGTGGCTAACATGCCAATACCCTTTGCTGCAGAGTGAGATTCCACTACTAAGCACATACTCCAAGGATGATAAAAAGATAGACCCCCATATATACCAAAATATTTATAGAAGCACTTTTTGTGATAGCAAAGAACTGGAAACAAAATAGATACCCATTGATTGGGGAATGGCTAAACAAACTCTAGTACATAAATGTAATGGAATAATACTGTAAGAAATGATAAATATCATGACTACAGAGAAACTTGGAAAGACATGAACTGATGCAGAGTGAAATAAGCAGAACCAAGAAAACAATACACACAATAACTACAACCATGTAAATGTAAATGTAAATGTGTAATGGAAATGGAAAGAATGACCACAAAACAATTGTGTGAATGTTGTAAAAATATGAAAGAATAAGCACAACCCCAAAGAAGAGATCAGAGAAGACATTCCCATCCCTCTCCTTTGAAGAAGTGGGAAATCCACAAGGGTAGCACACTACACATATTTTCAGACTTTTTTAATGCATTGATCTGTTTTGCTGATGTTTTTCTCTTTTCTTTCTTTAGATTCTGCACTACTAACATTTTCCCACCACTTCCTTAAATCTAGACAATCAACAAACAACTAATCAAGCCTTCATTTGTAGCATTTTCCTGTTTCTGAGGAATAAATGGTCAAATGGAAAATTTAACTGCTCTCCTGAACTGAGCAGGCTCCAACATACTCCTAGATAAAAAGGGAAATTTAAGTGATATAAAAACAAAAGCTACTGATACATATTTAAAAAAAAAACTGAGCTTACATATGTAAGCTGAATGTAAACTGAATGTAAACTCCTTCTGACCAATGACTAATTTTTTTCCCAGCACCTAGCATGATATCTGACATATAGTAAGTGCTCAGTAACTACTTGTTAAATTGAATTATTTGTCCTTGCCTTCTATCCTTTTAAAAGGTATGTCTCAAAGGCTATAAAGCTCTACCAAGTTGGAAAGAGTTTTAATGTGCATCTCATGAAAGACCCTATGTCTATCATCTGAGGACCACCCTAGCAACAGTTAGAGAGGCTTGTCATCAAGTTGGCTGCAGAGTAACGAATTTGCAGATGCAACAACTCTGGATTCATAAAAAGACCATGAGTCTTGCAAAAGGGATCGTCCACATGGAGGAAGCATTGACCATGTCGGTCCTACTCAGTAAACGCCATTGGATCTCTATTACCACCAGGATCAAAAACAAAATGTTATTTGAGTTTTAAAGTCCTTCACAACTGAATCCTTCTTACCTTTCTGGTCTTCTTACTCTTTACTCCTTTACGTGTGCTCTCTGATTCAGGGAGAATGGTCTTCTTGCTGTTATCGACTCCATCTCTCTCTTCCTTCCTTCCTTCCTTCCTTCCTTCCTTCCTTCCTTCCTTCCTTCCTTCCTTCCTTCCTTCCTTCCCTTCCTCTTTGCCTCTCTCCTTCCTTCCTTTCTTTCTTTCTTCTTTTCTTTCTTTCTTTCTTCTTTCCTTCCTTTCTTTTTCTTTCTTCCTTCTTTTCTTCCTTCCTTCCTTCCTTTCTTTCTTCCTTTCTTCCTTCCTTCCTTTCTTCTTTCCTTCCCCCTTTCCTTTCTTTCTTCCTTCCTTTCTTCCTTCCTTCCTTCCTTTCTTCCTTCCTTTCTTCCTTCCTTCCTTTCTTCCTTCCTTCCTTTCTTTCTTCCTTTCTTCCTTCCTTTCTTCTTTCCTTCCCCCTTTCCTTTCTTTCTTTCTCTTTTTCTTCTACCTTCAGGTCTCTACCTCCTGGCTTCCTTTCTTCCTTCCTTCCTTTCTTTCTTCCTTCCTTTCTTCCTTCCTTTCTTTCTTTCTTCCTTCCTTTCTTCCTTCCTTCCTTTCTTCCTTCCTTCCTTCCTTCCTTCCTTTCTTTCTTCCTTTCTTCCTTCCTTCCTTTCTTCTTTCATTCCCCCTTTTCTTTCTTTCTTCCTTCTTTTCTTTCTTTCTCTTTTTCTTCTGCCTTCAGGTCTCTACCTCCTGGCTTCCTTTTCCCTGGCTTCTTTCAAGACTCAGATCAGATTCCATCTTTTGAAAGATGTCTTTTCGGTTACACTCATTGCCAGTACCTTCCCTCTAAATAACCTCATTTATCCTGTCTATATCGTGTATGTTCATAGTTGTTTGCATGTTGCCTCTCTGGTTATAATGTGAGCTCTTTAAGACCATAAAAAAGACCATGTTTTTGCCTTTCTTTGTATCCTCAGTGCTTAGTAGAATACCTGGCATATTGTTGTTATTCATGACCCCATGGG
Source organism: Phalanger gymnotis (assembly GCA_028646595.1). NCBI lineage: Eukaryota > Metazoa > Chordata > Mammalia > Diprotodontia > Phalangeridae > Phalanger > Phalanger gymnotis. The sequence continues at coordinate 357,065,563 of CM053622.1, forward strand.
CCATAGCATGCCAGGACTGTCCATGGGCTTTTCTTAGCAAGGATACTTTCCTTCTCCAGAGGCAAAGAGAGGTTAAGTGACTTGCCCGGGGTCGCACAACTACTTAAGTGTCTAAGTCAGGTCTTCCTGACTCCAGGCCCAGGACTCTATTCACTGAGCCATCTAACTGCTTGTACTTGGTACATAGTAAGCACTTAATAAAGGTGTATTGTTGTGTATTGTTGATGATGATAACCTTTGGAAGTACTGAAATAGAGTTCTGTCACACCCACATAATAGATGACTACATGCCCACATGTTGCCTGTGCTAGAGACCTATGTGGGGCCATGGCCTGCGCCTGTGCTAGAGGGCTGTTGTAGGACTCAAGGGAGATGTGTATATAAGCAGTTTTTGCTCTTATTGTTGCTACTGTATCTAAGACTCTTTCTCAAGACTAAAATGGAGGGAGTGTTGGTGCATGACTTTGTGGACACAGATGATTGTGCACTCGACGCAGCCTCTGAGGCTGAGATGTAACAAAGTATGGATCGATTCTCTGCTGCTTGTGCTAATTTTTGCCTAACAATTAACACCAAGAAAACACAGGTTCCCCACCAGTCAGCACCACACCATTCATATGTGGAACCATCAGTTACAGCAAATGGAGAAATATTAAATGTCACGGCTAAGTTCACTTACCTTGGCAGTTTACTTTCCAGGGGTGTACATATAGATGATGAGGTGATGCATGCATTGCCAGAGCCAGTTCAGTGTTTGGGGAGGCTCAGAAGGAAAACATGGGAGAGAAGAGGTATTAGACTGACTACTAAACCGAATGTCTACAGAGCCATTGTGCTGACCTCACTGATGTATGCCTGTGAAGCTGGGACAGTGTATCGGCATCATGCCAGAAAACTGAATCACTGCCATTTGAATTGTCTTAGGAAGATTCAAAGATCACCTGGCAGGATAAGCTACTGGACACTTGAGGTCCTTTCTTGAGTTCAAGGGGCAAGCATTCAAACTCTACTGCAGAAAGCATAACTCTGATGGGCTGGCCATGTTATTTGAATGCCAAATGTATGTTTGCCTAAAAGACTATTTTACAGAGAACTCACACAAGGCAGGCACTCACATGGAGGTCAGAAGAAGCAATATAAGGACACTCGCAATGTCTCTCTGAAAAACTTTGGAAGTGATTTTGTGTGACACGGGAGACACTGGCAAAGGACTGCCCAGCATGGTGTGTCTACATCAAAAAAAGGTGCTCTCCTCTATAAGCAAAGCAAAATTGCAATAGCTCAAAAGAAACAGGAGATGCACAAATTTAGAGACATCCCCACTCCAAATGCTCAAGTGAACTACTTGTGCCCAACTTATGGTATAGCCTTCTAAGCTCATATAAGTCTGATCAGCCACAGTCAGACACATTGTACCTTGACTCTGACATAGATGTCATTTTGGTCCTCTTCAAGAACGAAGGATAACAACCAAACAAACCAAGACTCTTACATTTTGGGGATGGAGGGAAGGAACACCACCATGATTTCATCAGTGTGGGAAAGGGCTTATATGGAAATCTCTATCTGTGAAGATTGGCAATTCATTTGAGAAGTTAAATAACCTACCCATGATCACCAAGCTGTTATGTGTCAGAAGCAATTCTTAAACCCTGCTGTGTCCACCTCCAAGGCCAGCCCTCTAACCATTACACTTCTTAACTAGTAGTACATTGATGAGTCATTAAAACTGCAGATTTTAAAGTAAGTAATTTAAATATCAGGACAGAGAAGCTGCTTTATCATTGCCCTATTTCACTTCCAGTTAACGTTTTAATTCTAATTGCAGCAGCACTACCATATAATGCATACAGGGGAAGCTTTAAGTTAGAAAGGAGTAGCCTATCTGCCTTGGTGGAAAGAGTTTCCACAATGGCAGACCTCCACACTGATGAAATTACAGGTCTGTGTCTTCTCCAAAAAAAACACTTAATATATTTCAATAGCTGTAATAACTCTTCACATTTGTGTAGCACTTCAGGTTTGCTTGACTCAATTCATTTGACTAGTGTGGTAGATGACAGGCTCCCTATTTTTGTATATGCACAAGTCAAAATTTACAAAGCACTTTCCTCATCACAGGGAGACTTTATGTGGGAGGCAGTTTCATAGACTGGTGGTACAATGCAAAGAGACCTTACTCTGGAGTCAGAGAACCATACTTCACAACCGTACTCTCATGCATAGAACTCTATGGTTTAGTGCCAGTCATTTAACTTCCCTGGGCCTCAGTGTCTATAACTGTAAAATGAGGGACTTAGACTAAACAGTCTTAAGGGTCCCTCTTGATTCAGAGCTATGACCCTCTCCTCTTTTGTGAGTTATGTTATTCATTCTTTGTTCTTGAAGAGAACTGATGACATCATGAGGACGATGTCCTGATTTGAATGAATGTATGAATGAAAAAGTATTCATTTAGCTGAGGAAATAAATAGAAAAGAACTCACATGTTAATTAAAAGCAATAAAATTCTAATAACTCTTCCCATATGTGTTGACTATTATTACCAGACTTCCCAGTTGTTGCATTTGGACTAAGTAATTAAATATAAAAGTTTCTTCTGTTTTTCCTTCTGTTTTGTTTCTTCCAATCCATAAAAACTCAGACAATTCTTTTGTTTTCATAGTCTTCCAACTTCAAGGTCAGATTTGCTTCACTCTTTGTAAACTACTCAGCTTTGTCTTCCTCAGGTCGTATTTTCTATGGCTCAATTGTAAATTTATTCAAATGACGGAGGTCAAGATTTCGGACAGCTGGGTGCAGCTGAATGTGCTGATTCTCTCATCACCTTCTCTTTCAAGCTTATCCTTTTGGTACTGCAGGTACTTACTGGCAAGGAGAACAAAATTACATTGATTATGTTTTCAAATGTCCTCGTAAAGTTTTATCTTTCTTGACTGTTTCTTTTGCAGATTTGCTCATTAAGAACTATTTAATCTATTACTTTGCTAATATTCCAGCTGTCTTTTTTCCCTCTGGGTCCAGAGCTCAGGTTACAGATGTCTAGATGGCATCACTCCTCTCCTCCCATTTTATTTTATTTGCATGGCTGCCTTTGATTGTTGTACCCAGCAGAGCTGGCAAGTGAGAATCTGACTGAATAAAATACCATCGAGGCCTAGGGGAATGAATTCTGCTATTTCTATTACTTTACAATATCAACTTGACCTCTTATCCACAGGGTAAAAGACAAACTGAATATTGGTTTTCTCCACATTGTAAAACAGGATAGAATGAAAATTTAGTAATCCCTGGGATGTGATTAAACAGTTTGTTGCATTGGATATTTTTGTACAAGCAGACGCCAAAACTCTAGGCTTTTAAAGTAAACCACCGTCTAAGGCATAATGCCTATTATACAGCATAAATTGTGGTTCACTTAAAAAGCCTGGTATTTTTTTCAAGCTGGATGGATATTCAAGGATATCCTAAAGACCACCCTCAGAGATCAGCTCCAGAGTAGCATAGATGACTTGAATTTAAGGACTGCTCCCAATGATTGAGTGAAACCTAACATGGATCTAGAGGTCCCCCAGTAAATATTTAATGACTGGATTTCTGAAAAATGCATGACATACACTTTTAAGTTTTAGCTGCATTTTTAACATTTTCTCCATCACTTTCTTAAATCAGACAATCAACAAAACAATAAGTCAAGCCTTGATTTATAGCACTTGCTTATTTTAAATACTTACAATAAAAATTTGACCATGACATGAGCTGGCTCCATCCTTGGAACTGACCCTCCTTAAGGGGAGTCCTCTGAGCTAGTGGAACTGTTAATTTTTTTTTTCATAAGTAGCGGGATCAGTTTTTCTCCTTGTGAAGCAGATAAAGAAGAATGTTCATGAAGTTACTTAGAAAGGCTAACTTACCTGACAACCAGAACCAGGAAGTAGATTTTGAGCTGTTGCCCTCGATTTTCCTGCTTCCTGATTATCCCTCAAGATCCAATCCATTGGAAAGACTTGTACAGTCATGTGTCTCAAATAGGAGACTTCTTTAAACTTTAAATGTATAATGTAGACTAACTCCAGATTAGGACAAGTAATCCAAGCTTCATATCCCAAGAGCAGCTTTAGAGATTCTGAAATACTTCTGGGGGAGACAAAGAACACTTTAGAATCAATGTGCAACACTTGGCTTTCCCAACACATTTTCATGGCACTTTCCCCGGGTCTGCTTGTTTCTAATTGACTGGATAACAGGATCAAATGATTCAAAATTAGAAGGGATCTTAGAGATGCTCTAGTCCAAATCCTCCATATTGGAAATAAAGAAACTGAGGCCCAGTGGGGAAAGGGAGAAAGAAGAGATTTGGAACTCAACATATTCAAAATAGAACTCAATATCTTTCCCCAAAATTCGTCCCTCTCCCAAATCTCCCTGCTTCTTTCAAGGGTACCATCACCTTTCCAATCTCCCTTGTTCATGACCTGAGTGACATCCTCAATTACCCATTATCCTTTGCCCCATATATTCAAACAGTTGCCAAATTTTGTCATGTCCAGCTCCATAATATCTTTTACATCTGTCCCATTCAATCCATCCATAAAGCCATCACCCTGGTTCAGACCCTCACCACTTCTCTCTCGAACCATTGCAAGAGCCCCCTAACTCATCTCCCTGCCTTAAGTCTCTCCCTACTCCAATCCATGCTTCACAAACACACAGCTGCCAAAGTTGTTTTCCTAAAGTTCAGATCTGACCGTGTTAGTAATACTACTACTCAATAAATCCCAGTAGCTACCCAACCTCCAGGAGCAAATATAAATTCCTCTCTGGGAAAGCCTTTCATCACCTGGCACCAAGCTTTCTAGCCTCATTAGACATTACTCCTCTTTACCCACTCCAACCAAACTGTCCTTGCTGTTCTTCATAGCAGGTGCTCCATCACCTACCACTGCTCATTTGTACTGCTTATCCCCAATGTCAATAATAATAATAATAATAACAATAACTAAAATTTACATAGCTCTATGTGCCAGGCATTGTACTAAGTGCTTTACAATTATTATCTCATTTGATTCCCACAACAACCCAGCAAAATAGGTGCTATTATTATCCCTATTTTACAGATGAGGAAACTGAAGCATACAGAGGTTAAGTGACTTGCCCAGAGCCATAAATGTCTGAGGCAGGATTTGAACTCAAGTCTTCTTGACACATCTAGCACTCCATCCATTGTATGAATGGATATCTAGCTACCTATCCTTCCTAATCCCCCTAGGTGCCAATGCCTCTCCTTATCTACACTATCTATTTTATATATAGCTATATATATATGTATGTATATGTGTGTGTGTTATCTTGCCCTATAGAATGTAAGCTTCTTGAAGGTAGAGACTATTTCATTTTTTCTTTGTATTCCTAGCACCTAGGACAGTACCTGCACATAATAGACATTTAATAAATACTTGGTGAATAGTACACCAAAATATTCACAAAAGTACTTTTTGTGGTAGCAAGTAATTGGATTAAAATAGGTGTACATTGTTTGAAGAATGGATAAACAAATTACAGCATATGCATGTAATGAAATATTAAGCCTTAAGAAATAATCAAAATCAATGATTCAGAGAATGGTCAAAATTTTGCAGAGCAAATTAAACAGAACCAGGGAAACAATATACAAAATAACTATAGCAATATAAATAGAAGTAACAAAAAAATTGAGTGCTGTATAATTCTAATGGCCACACAGCTCCAGAAAATAAGAAAATTGAAAATGTGCTTCCCTACTTTCATTGCAATGGTGTTTGACTGCAGGTGTGGAATATTACATATACTGTCAGGTAGTTGATTTATTGGTTGGTTTTGAAAAACTATTTTTTTTCTTTTTTAAGGCTTTGTTATAAGTAATAGCTCACTCAAGGAGTAGGGGAGAGATCAATTTGGAAACAAATATGAAGTCAAAACAAAAGATATCAATAAAATAAGTTGTGAGTTTTTTTAAGAAAATAAGTAACCATAGATACACACTAAGTGAAAATACAGTTGATGATGCTCCAAACTCATCATATCAGAAATTGAGTTAAAAAAAAATCTTGTAGAGGATAACCCCAAGTCAATATATATTTGGACCATTATTTCAAACCTTATATATCTAAGATATAGTACAATAAATTCTCAGAATGATACACTTTCAGGCACTACAAGATCCTGGGTCGAAAAAAGATTAAATTACCTTCAGTTATATATTTTAGAAAGGTTTTTAACAATAAGGATTGAAATAAAAAGAGCTTTCTGCTATCTGAGTGAACCAGAAAATTAATCAGAACATTCCATTTGTCATATTGTTGTTTAGTTTTTCAGTAGGGTCCAACTCTTCATGACCCCAGACCTTTCTATCCTCCACTGTCTCTCAAAGTCTGTCCAAGTTCATGTTCTTTGCTTTCATGACACTATCTATCCATCTCATTCTCTGCTATCCCCTTTTCCTTTTGTCTTTAATCTTTCCCAACATCAGGATCTTTTTCCAAGGAGTCCTGTCTTCTCATTATGTGGCCAAAGTATTTAAGCTTCAGCTTCATTATTTGACCTTCCAGTGAATAGTCTGAATTAGTTTCTCTGAGTATTGACTGACTTGATCTCCTTGCCAATCAAGGGACTCTCAACAGTCTTCTCCAGCACCACAATTCAAAAGCATCAATTCTGTGGCATTCAGTCTTACAGTACAATTCTCATAACCATACATTGCTAGTGGAAAAACTATACCTTTGACTATACAGACATTTGTCAGCAACGTGACATCTCTGCCTTATAGTATGCTGCTCAGATTTGCCATAGCTTTTCTTCCCAAGGAGCAAGTGCCTTTTAATGTCGTGGCTGCACTTGCCATCTGCAATGATCTTTGAACCTAAGAATATAAAATCTGACACTGCTTACATTTCTTCTTTCTCTATTTTCCAGGAAGTGATGGGACCAGTTGCTAAGGTCTTAGTTTTTTTGATGTTAAGCTTAAGGCCAGCTTTGACACTCTCCTATTTCACCCTCATGAAGAGACTTCTTAATTCCTCTTCATTTTCTGCCATCAGAGTGATATTGTCTGCATATCTGAGATTGTTGATATTTCTCCCAGAAACCTTAAATCTGGCTTTTTCTTTGTCCAGTCTGGTATTTTGTTTGATGTATTCTGAATCTATATATGGCCTTGTCATACTCTTTTTCCAATCTTAAACCAATCAGTTGTTCCATGTTCGGTTCTAATAGCTGCTTCTTGACCTGTACTCAGGTTCCTCAGGACACAAGAAAAATGATCTGGTATTTCTACGTCTTTGAGGACTAAAGAAGAAATAGATGGGTTTTTTTTTTCTCGAATTCCCTTGATCTCTCCATAATCCAATGAATGATGGCAATTTGGTCTCTAGTTCCTCTGCCTCTTTGAAAAACAACCTGCTATTCTGGCAATTTTTGGTTCACATATTGCTGAAGCCTAGCTTACAGAATCTTAGGCATAACCTTGCTGGTGTGTGAAATGAGTGCAATTGTTCAGTAATTTGAACATTCCTTGGCACTGTCCTTCTTTAGGATTGGGACATAAACTGATTTTTTCCAATCCACTATTAAGTTTTCCAAATTTGCTGGCACGTTGAATATAGCACTTTACCAGCATCATCTTTTAGAATTGTAAATAACTCAGCTGGAATTCCATCACCTCCACTACCCTTACTGTGAGCAATGCTTCCTAAGGCCCACTTGACTTCATTCTCCAGGATGTCTGGCTCTAGATCAGTAACCACAACATCATAGTTATCAGTGATGTTAAGAACTTTCTTATATAGTTCTTTTGTATATTCTTGCTACCTCTTCTTAATCTGTTCTGCATCTATTAAGTCCCTACCATTTTTGCCTTTTATTATGCCTATTTTTGCATGAACCATTCACTTGATGTCCCTAATTTTCTTGAACAGATCTCATCTTTCCCATTCTATTGTTTTCTTCTATTTCTTTTTACTTCTCATTTAAGAAAGCCTTCTTGTGTCTCCTTGCTATTCTCTGGAATTCTGCATTCAGTTGAGTATATCTTTCCCTTTCTCCTTTACCTTTTGCTTTCCTTCTTTCCTCAGCAATTTGTAAAGCCTCATCAGAGGGCCATTTTGCTTTCTTGCTCTTCTTTTTCTTTGGGATGGTTTTTGTTCCTTTCTCCTGTACAATATTTCAAATCTCTGTCCATAGCTCTTCAGGCACTTCATCTGCCAAATCTAATTCTTTAAATTTATTCTCCACTTCTACTTCATATTCATAATGGATGTTATTTAAGTCATACATATGTGATCTAATGGTTTTCTCTACTTTCTTCAATTAAAGTCTGAATTTGATTAATGTTTTGCCAGTTTGCCATGGGCCTTCCATTATCTTAAACTTTCTCCATCACATGTTTACAACTCATATCTATTAAAAGATTCTTTTTATGTGGAAGATTTTTAAAAGAAATATACATAAAATATAACATTATACAGAAATTCACTTTATATTTTTTGGAAACACATCTGTTGTAGTTTGAAAATGGTAAAGAGAGAGGGACAAAAGCTATTTCAGCCCAAGCTTCTGGCCAGAGTGTCTGTACCTTAATAGGATCAACATCTGATCCATAGCTTTAACTATGCAGGTACTTGGTTTTATCACTTCCTTCAAGGGAGATTGGGTTCTAGGGGACAGAATCATACTAACCAATCTCAGGTATCAGTCATAAATCATTACAAGGCAGAATCTCAATACAAATTATTCCCCCTACACACTCTATAAACTAGCCCAATGGGTCTGTTTACTCTCAATTTGACATGACCTTCCTTTTCCCAACCCCATTCCCTGAAATCCTCTCCTCTATCTTCCAGCTTCCTCCAAGGCTCAGCTCTAGGCCCTCTTCAAAAGGTCTTTCCTGATTCCCCCCACTGTTAGTGATGTTTGTCATCCCCCAATTATGTTGTGTTTATTTTAGATATATCATACCTTTACTTATCTACAAATATATTGCACCACTTTCATTGTAATGTAAGTTTTTGATGGTGGGTATTATCTCACAACTGTATTTGTTTTGGTTGAAAATTGCAGAGTGTCTGGCAAACAGGAGGAGCTTGATAAATGTTTGTTGATTTATTGATAAGTAAAGATTTAGCCTTTCTGGAGACTAAAACAAGGTACCCTCTTCCCAATATTAAGATACCTGGGAAGCCAAATTAGTAACCAGAAAGTTGCTGGATGAACAATCAAAGGAAGCTAAATAAACTTGTGGTAAATTTCATTTTACTGTAGCAGAACCTGCAGAGTTATTCTTCTTTCATTACAGTATATATGGCAAGTGACCAGAGTACTTCTGTCTACCAGATAGTATTTCTCTTCTTTGAATAGTACTAGATAAATAAATTCTTACTAACTCTTTTTTTGATACTCATCATCTCTCGGCAGTATTATCTGTCAAAGTATATCTGTTTGATAGACATTTTACTGTTTCCAAGATTACAGTTCATCTTACATTCTTCCTATTTTAAACAGATGCCTTCTTTTTCAGGGTAGTATCTCAAACCCACTTGTTCAGATTTAGGAAGCATTCTATTTTATTAGTAACATGTTTCCAAATCAGTAAAAGACAAATAAAATACTAGCAGTTTGGTTATTTCTTGGGAACATTTACACAAACAGATAAGCATAATCCGTTTACCTTATCATAGTCAAAATGTCACTTCTGATTGTTTTCCTCAAGTCTTGGGGGTACACTCTTTTTGGGGCCTGTAGCCCCCTACTCATTAAAACATCAATTTCTATTGAGTGAAAATACTTATACTGCATAGTTTGACAGATCTCACAAATAGCAGATATTGGAATCCCAGAAATCATCTTCTAAGCTCAGCTCTGAAGTACTAAGCACTACATTGGGTGAATTGTTATACAGCACAAAGACTGATTCAGGACAAATTTCCCTCAAGGATGGGAGCTGGTGAAAAAAAATGCATTCTACATGACAAGAGCTTGATATAACTTTGTTTCAATTAGTATTTAATTTAATAATTTAATTCATATAATATATCATTATATAATAATATGTTAATTATTTAATAAAATATATTTAATTTAATATAATTAATAAAATAATAATTTAATTTAATAAAAATTAATTTTATTTAATCAGAATAATTATTGAAGACCTACTATGTATAAAGCACTATGCTGATGCCAAGGGGGATACAAAAGAAATATGATCCTTGCCCTCTAGAAACTTACAATGTAGGTAAATGAACAAAAAATCATTTCCAGATGAAAACAGTGACAAAGAAAGGATGAAAAGTAGCTAATATGTCATTGGTAGAATTCTGATGGGACATATACAAAATTTATCTGCAATAAACATTGATTAATTAAGCATTTATTAACCACCTACCATGTACGTGACATTGTGCTAAATGCTATAGATACAAAGACAAAAACAAAAACAAAACAGACACTACACTCAAGAACCTTATTGGGTTGTTAAGCTATTGAGAGTTATCAATTATATTTGACCCATCCTATTTGTACTGTCCGTGAATTTGGACAGAGTACGTCTGAATAAACATAGTCCCCAGACTTTTCTGCAATGAATTTTCCAGCAGCTACATTAAGTGTATGGATGCTTCTAGCACAGATTCAATGCCCACCCATCACTGTGATCAGCTGCGCTATCAACATGAACATTCACAAGACAAAGGAGCAAGGAGCACCAAAGTGAAGGCTCCCAGCAGGAAAAATATGAAACAGGGGAGAAAGAATGACTGCCGTGACTGGGGAACAATCTCATGCTGGGTTAGTGTAGTTACGGACATTTTCTTGTTTTTGTCGATGACAGACACAAGTGCTGTTGCAGCCAGCCGCACCATGGTAGAGAAATGAGGCTTCTTCTATTCCTGCTGACATGGAACCACGGACTTGATGTGGCCATATGGTTTTCAGAACTTTATCTTTTTTTGTGAAATATTATGACTATAGGACCCTGGGAGTCTCACCCATATAGTGGCAAGTGATACCACAAGTACAAAGCAGTAATCATCAAAGCTATTTATTATTGGGGGGAAAAAAGAAAAAGTAAATCAGTAGAACAAACCAGATAAGGAAGAATCAGAAACTGAACTCAACAAGTAAATGTTTGATAAACTCCAAAACATTAACTGCTTTGGAAAGAATTCCCTATTTGACCAGAACTGCTGGGGAAAATGAAAAGTATCATCACATAAATTAGTTTTGGATAAACCTCTTCCAAGTATACCAAAATAAGCTCAAAATGGATCAGTCACTTAAATATAAAAGATCACCTCATAAATAAATTAGAAGAGATTCAAATCAGGTACCTTTCATACCTGTGGCTAGAGGATTGCCTCTTTTTCTGCTTATGTTGTATTCACAAGGGATAGCCCTAATATAAGGTGAAATGTATTAATTTTTATTACAGCAAATTGAAATCTACACAAAATAGATAAGGAAAACTTAATGGGTAAAATCCTTCGATTAAATATTTCTCATAAGGACCTGATTTCCAAGATATATAGGAAACTAACAAAAATATATAAAGCCAAGATTCAAAGGATACGAACAGGCTCAAAAGAATTGCAAACCATTAGAGCACTGGCCCTGGAGTCAGGAGGACCTGAGTTCAAATCTGGCCTCAGACACTTGACATACTTACTAGCTGTGTGACCTTGGGCAAGTCACTTAACCCCAATTGCCCTGCCTTCCCCCCTTCTAAGAAAAAAAAATTGCAAACTATATCAAATATTGCTCCAAATCACTAATAATAGCCCTAACCTGGCTATTATTTCCTTATATGTGTTGTCTCTGCATTAGAATGTTTTTTTTAATTTTTTATTTATTTTATTTTTAATTAATGGAATAAAACAAGCTTTTCATAACAGTATAATTTTTTAAAAAGATGATTGCACATGAAACTGTAAATCTATGATGTATAACTTGCTGTTCTTTTCAAATATATAATAAAGTTATCGTGTAAATTTCTTTTTTTTCTTTTTTTTCTTCCCTCATCCTTAGCCCTTGCCTTAGAGATGGCTACCATTAGACACAAATATGTGTGTGTACATACACACACACACATATATATACATATATATACATATATGTAAAATCATTCTATATACACTTCTATTTATCATTTCTTTCTGGGGATGCAGATAGTGTCTTCCTTCATATGTCCTTTGTAGTTAATTTGGGTATTTATGATAGCCAAAATGACTTAGTCACTCAAAGTTCTTCTTAAAACAATATTGCTCTTACTGTATACAACATCCCCTTGGTTCTGCTCATTTCACTCTTCATTATTTTGTGCAAGTCTATGATTGTTTTTCTAAAATCACCAAGCTCATCATTTCTTATAGCACAGTAGTGTTTCATCACAATCATATGCCACAACTTGTTCAGCCCTTCCCTAATTGATAGGCATCCCTTCAATTTCCAGTTCTTTACCACCACAAAGAGAGCTGCTACAAATATTTTAGAATGTATAGATTCATTTCCTTTTTCCCTAATTTTCTTTGGAAATAGACCCAGTAGTGGTTTTGCTGAGTCAAAGGGTATATACCCAGTCATAGGCTGTTTAATAACTCTTTGGACACAATTCCAGATTACTCTCCAAAATGGTTAGATCAGTTCACAATTCCTCCAACTGGGAATTATTATCCCAATTTTTCCACATCTCCTCCAATATTTGTCACTTTCCCCTTCAATCATTTTAGTCAATCTGATAGGTGTAAAATGATATTTCAAGGTTGTTTTAATTTGCATTTCTCTAATGAGTAAGAACAAGGATGGGGAACCTACAGCTTCTAGGTCACATGTGGCTTTCTAGGTCCCTGGATGTGACCTTTTGCTGAGTCCAAGTTTAACAGAACAAATCCTTTTATTAAGGGGATTTGTTTGGTGAAGTTTGGATTCACTCAAAGGGCCACATTTAAGGACCCAGAGGGCCACGTGTGGTCTTGAGACCACAGCTTCCCCTTCCCTGAGTTATGGCATTTTATATGACTATAAATTGTTTTGATTTCTTTATCTAAAAACTGCCTGTTCATATGCTTTGACTATTTAACAATTGGGTAATGACTTGTATTCTTATACATTTGATAAAGTTCTTTGTCTATTTGAGATATGAGATCTTTATCCGAGCAACTGTCAACAAAATTTTTTCCCAATCTTCTGCTTTCCTTCTGATCTTGGTTACATTTGTTTTATTTGTACAAAAGCTTTTTTTTTTTTTTTGATTTCACGTCATTTATTGACCCTTACCCTTCCCCTTTTAAATAAGTCTCTCAGCCTACCCCACCCCCCCCCACCCCCCCTCAGACAATCATCTCCAGCTGCCTTGCATATTCGATGACCTGCTTGGCCAGCTCTGTGGAGGGGATGGTTGTATCTTCAGGCTTTTGCTGCTGGCAATTGAAGCTGTAGTAATTGCTGGGGCCCAGGACCCATCCTCTCTTTTTGGCATATTCAGTCATCTTCTTGGGGGTGGTGAAGAAAAGGATTCTCGTGGCTTCTGCAAACAGGATCTTTTCATAGGCCTTCTCAATGCAGCCGGCAATCTCAGGCAATCTCATCCCTTATCGTGTCCAGCAAAATGTCAATGAAGCATGTGTAGCTCTCAGCAGGGATATTTCCCTTGGCCAGGAACACCTTATTGTAGCTTCCTTCCATCAGGTACTGCTCTAAGGACACAGGGTGCTTGATGTAGACGTTGGTTTGGATGTCCTTAGCAGGTAGTCGCTCCAGCTCGGTGTGGAACTCAGCCACTCGGTTCTGGGACTGCAAGAAGGGCAGATTGAGGCCCAGAAGCTGGTGCATGTAGGCCGACTCGGGGAGCTGCTCCTTGTAGTCAAAGTAATAGCATTTAAGCTGAGCCATCTATCGCTCAAAGGAGGATATGTCCTTCCGCAAGATGCTCCACTGGGCACCAATCTCCAAGATGTCACGGGCCAGGATGAGCTGCTGTTTGGTCAGTTTTGTGCCCGTGGTAGGCAGGAAGTTGAGCTCCAACAACACCAACTTGAGGCGGCCCAGCTCCTCGCCGTACTTGCTCAGGTTGGGACTCTTGCGGTTCCACTCGCCCTTGAGCTGTTCACACATGCCGGCGGCAGCCTGCAGCACCGCCCCGGGGCCCCCAGCCACGCTCGCCGCCGCCGCCGCCGCCATCTTAGCGACCGTGACGCAGCACGCCGGGAAACGCAGGCAGTGCGCACGCTGTACAAAAGCTTTTTAATATAATATAATTGAAATTATTCATTTTACACCTCCTTCTGCTCTCTTTAGCTATTCATATATTGTTTGCCTATCCATAAGTCTAATAAGTAGTATGTTCCATGTTTTTCAATTTTCTTGTAATATCTCTCTTTATATCTAAGTCATGTATCCATTTTTGGCCTTATCTTGGTAAATGGTATAAGATATTAGTCTATGCCCAGTTTCTGACATATTGCTTTCCAGTTCTCCCAACAATTTTCACCAAATAATGAATTCTCATCCCAAAATCTTAAGTCTTTACACTTCCCGAATACAAGGTTACTATATTTATTTGCTGCTGTAAATTGTATGTCTACTCTGTTCCATTGATCTACCAGGTAGTTTTGATAATTACTGCCATATAATATAGTTAAGATCTGGCACTGCTAAACCTCCTTCCTTTACATTTTTTATTAGTTCCTTTGATATTCTTGGCTTTTTCTTCTTTCAACTGAAATATATAGTCTATGTTCCAACCAAACTAGTCTGCTTCTCATCCCTGTACACACTGTGCCTTTGCTCATATTACTTCTTATGACTACAATGTTTAGAATATGTTTGCTCCCAGTTTCAGACTGGGGGCAAACACAAAGGCCAGGAAGGATGTTCATGTAGGATATTCAGTAGGCGAGATGTTGCTGGATCCTGGTTCCATTAGATGTAGGAAGGGATATTGGATGTACCTTATGGTTAATTAACTGGGTTTGAACCAAAATCTCTAATAGTACACTTGTGATTTAGTCAAATCATTTCACTTGCTTCCTTATCTATAGAAAAGGGGGAGTTGAACTAAGGTATCTTACCCACATTATAGGACTAATAACTTCAACACTACTTGCTTTACAAGGTTGTTATGAAGTTAGTGTCGAGAGAAACAATTGTTTCTTTCTTGTTTTAATAACTAATTATTAAATCAAGACCAAGGGTTTTTTCCCTTTTCTACTTCCTCCTCCAGAAATCAACCAGCATGGGAAATCTTTCTCATTTTCCTATCCAGGATGGCTAAGACCTAATCAAAGACAGTAAGAGAAATTCTAAGTTTAGGCAAATAACCCTGCCCCTAACCCAAACCCTAAATTTTTTTAAGCTCATTTCTCCTGCTCATCAGGTTTACTCAGACAGATCTGGGAAAGTGTAGATTCTCACTTTTGTCAGAGAGTTGATATGGCAATGATAAGTCTCTTTGACTAAGCTTTGGGTGTCAAGTACCTCAAGCCCCTCATTATTATATAGCCCACCTCTCATTATAATATTCACTTTTTCATTAATTGTTAACCAATCAGAGTTGATTGCCTCCCTCAGGAATATCTTCCAAGGGCATATAAACTGTAAGCCTACGACCATGATGGGTCTTTGGCATTCGAGAGTGCCACTGAACTCTCTTATTAATAACATACGAACCTTATTAATAAAATGATTAAATTACCCAAAACCATGTCTCTAGAACTTTTTAAACACCACAGTGTTACAGAAATAAATATCATTACTATTTATTATTACAAAGGCTGCCACCCACATATGACATGTGTGTCATATGTCATTGCATGCTCAAAGGGAGGCAAGATAGACATCTCTAGTCTCTTCTCCCCCTACCCTTCTCCAAGGGAAATTTTAATTCCTGCTAGGAGGAGTAGCAGGAGGTAGGGGCTACAAGCTTGGCCACTCTACTCTCCTCAAACAGAGGAGACACTGGGCTAGAATTTTATTTATCTGCTCCTTTAAATATTAGTAGTCTAGGGAATGTGATTTTCAGGTTCAAACTAACTTCTGACCATTTTCATTTATGGGGGAAGAGTCTTCAAGTCTTCAGACTTTCTTGGAGTCTCCTCATGTCTGTTTGAGTCTCTTTGAGTTCTGAAGTCACTTCAGATGCTTCTGGCTTCCAACTTCAAGATGAAAGATGCCAACCCCACTTCAGGTCACTTAAGGAAAAAACTATGGGAAGAAGCTGAAATGAGAAGAGCTGGCATTCTCCATCACGTCCCTATCCTGGGCTAGCTACACTAGGGACATCAGGGAACTTTCCCTTGGGTAAAATCTAGGACTCTTTCTCTCTTGGTTGAGCTGAGTTACCTCAATCCCAACAGGATAGCCCCTTCACTCTATATTGTCTAATATATATTAGTTATACATACTTGCTTTGATTTGTTTTGCTGCTGACTTGAATAAATGAGTTTCTTTGCTATTTGTCATATGTGTGTTCATTGTGGAACTGGTATCTGGTGAGGAGTCAAGGCTTAGATATGGAGGTTGGAGTCCTCCTTTCCCATCAAAGAAAGAAAGATAGGCAGTTTAGCTTGAAACTGAAAACCACATCTTTAGGAATAATATTTAAGGGAGCAGATAGATATTGTTGCCTAATACTCTACTCTGTCTGAGAAGAGTGGAGTGGTCAAAGCTTCTGGCCCCAACCTCCTGCTTATTCTCCTGGCAGGAATTAAAATCTCCTTAGGAAAAAGTAGGAGACAGCCTCACTGGGGGAGAAGAGATAGAGATAGCTATTCTGCCCCCTTTAAGCTACACAATGGTATCCTTGTGCTACATGTCAGAGATAGCCATTGCTACATTATTATTAGAAATTCAATGATGCAGCAAGCAGATTAGTAGCCATTCTTGTGGCAGAAAGTCTCATGCTGGTAATAGGTTTGATTTCTTTTTCCTGTCTCAGCTACAAAGCATTGTGTGGCTTGGGCTCTTCTATGTTTCAGTTTCCTTTTCTGTAGTTCTGTAGTTCCTTTTCTGGCTAAGTAACTAACTCCAAAGCATTAGAGACCCTCAAACAACTTTGGGGCAAGCAGAGCTGCTTTAGGCAAAAAGGCTTGAAGGAAATAGACAACAAAGTTTCTTGGTAGTGTCCTTCTTTCCTGGTCTACATCATGCCAGGAGTTTCCCTATCATTCAGCTTTCACCCTCACATTTGTTTAAAGGGTAACTTCCAGTGTTTTAAAAAAATCATTATATAGAGTTTTCAACCTTTTTGTTCCCCAACAACATATTGTTGCAGCCCCTCCCCATCTTTATTCTCACTTTACTCCCTTTTTCCTTGCCTTCTTCTACTGTGTCCTCCAGCTTTCCCATCTATCTGCCACCTCTCTTCTCCTATTTTCACTACCTTTTCTTCCCTCCTTCACTTTTTTTTCTCAAATGGAGCAGAAATGGGAGGGCAGGGATGGGAGAAAATAGCAGGATATGAGTGGGATTCCGTGGAACTATGGGGAGAAAAGCAGGAAAACTGACTGGAATTTCTCTAATTCAGAGCACAATCATTTTCCTTGCTTTTCTTAGAAGTGGAAAGAAAGTGAAAAGCCTAAACATACCTACTGTCAGTTTAAATGCAAATACATATTAGAAAGACCACTGGATTTGCAGCCAGGGAGACCTGTACTCTGCTATTTACTCCTTCTCTGACTTTGACTGAATCACTTCACTTGTCATTTTTCTCATCTGTAAAACGAGGGGGTTGAACTGGATCTCTTCCAGCTCCAAAACACTATGATCATATCCATGACCCTGCCTCCTACCTAACACCCCCAAATTTCTCTCCTTGAAACCAAGAATGTAGGAAATGTGCTCTTGAAACAGGGATTGGGATGAAAATGAATGCCACCCCCTGCCTTCCCTTTCAAACTAGAGGCAAAAAGGCTCCAAAAGGAAGAACACCCAGAGAAATGTGCCTAAAATAGTCCTGTCCGATTACATGAAAAGAAACAGAAGAGGGGAACCCAGATCATTCAGTGCCCCAGAGCTAAAACCAGGGAAAATACTCAGGTTTTAATATTCAGTCAGAAATAAGGGGTTATTGAAGTTAACTCAGCACCAGCAAGAGCGTGTCACCAAACAGGAGAGTCACAGGATGGTGCTTATTCATTGGAGCTCAGTGATAGGACCTCAGATACACTTTTCTTAGCCCTAATTAGGAAGAGAACTGCTCATCTTTCTATTTTGTAAACCTAGAAACACTTACCTTGCAACAATATTTTGAGGCAGGTATAGTATTATATTCCTGTTTTACTGTGGTGGAACTTATGATTTAATTCCGCAAGCACTAAACACCTCCGAGGCTTTTCCCAGGACCTATGCCCTTCAGATACAAATTGCCCCTGCCCTCATGGACTTTACATTCTAGTGGGCCTTAGTCCTTAATGAATCCTTGTCAAATTTAACTGAATTAAAAACCTTACTTAACTTATATTTGTTTTTTGGACTGGACCCGATTTCATTAGTTTAGGAAACTCCCTCTACAAATGCAGATACACAACTGTTCTACAATTTATAATCTTAGACAGTTGCCAGGGGCACTGAGAGGCCAAGGTTCACAGAGTCAGGACTAAGCGGAAGGGAAGACTTGAACTCAAGACTTAGGATCATGGATTTAAAGCTAGAAGGAACCTCAGAGGCCATGAATCCAACTCTCTTATTTACAAATGAGGACACAAAGGCACAAATCTTGCCCAAGATTACACAGGTAGTTAAGTATCTGAAACAGGACTTCCCAGTCCAGATCTTCCTGACTCCAGTCAAGATGCACAATCTTCCACACACTGAGGTCATGCCTCTGCCGACCACACCCCTCATCCTCTCACAAATCCAGGGACCCATGAATCTAGTTCAGTCCTTTCATCTGACAGGCATGGAAACAGACAAATCTTTATACTCATTGTGTGAGAGGTCTTTCTCCCACAAGAGAGTAAGGGTCAAATTCAGGGACTTAAATAACCCTCAGGAATGTCTCCCCACCCCCACTTTCCCTGAGTTCCTCCTCTCCACACCAAGCAGAGATAGCAATGGCCTCATACACTGAAGCCCAGCATCTATCTAGAGAGAGAAAACTCATAAAGAACTAAACACGGCACTTGGGAGCCACTGAATCAGCAGCAGGAGCAGCGGCGTCTGCTTCTGGAACTCTCAGCCCACAGACAGTAAGGGGGTTAAGCAACTGACCAGAAGGAGATTACAGGGGTCTCTTTGCTCGCACTGGGGGGAGGACTCTGTTGCTTTGCCCATAAACAACAGATCTGGGTCACAGTCCCCAGTGGCAGTCCCAGGGCAAGGAGGAGCACTAGCACAGCAGAGCTTGTGGCTGAAGCAGAGCAGGCACCTCATCACATTTCCAGGGCAGGAAAGAGTGCTTGTGGTCACTCACAGACCAGGGCATAGGCCAGCAGAGCATTAAACACCTCTCTTAGATCATACCACCTTGGAAGAACTGAAAACTTACAAGTCCCGAGAATTATCTCTGAAAACAGCTGTACAAAACCCTTGAAGCTTGGGACAGTGTGCCCTCCACCCTAGAAGCAGAGCCTTACTTTAACAGAGTTAAGTCAAGCAATCAGCTGGGAAAATGAGCAAACAAGGCGGGGAGAAGGGGGGGACGGGGACTCTGACTGCAGAAAGTTACAATAGAAAGTTACACTCAGAAGAAGACAATAAAGTCAAAGCTCCTACATCCAAAACCTCCAAGAAAAACATGAAGCCTCCAAGGCCATGGAAGGCCTCAAAAAGGATTCTGAAAATCAAGTAAGAGATGTAGAGGAAAAAACGAGAAGAGAAATGAGAGTAATACAAGAAAATCATGAAAAACAAGTCAACGGCTTGATAAAGGAGACACAAAAAAATACTGAAAAAAATAACACCTTGAAAAACAGAATAGGCCAAGTGGTAAAAGAGGTACAAAAAACCAACAAGGAGAAGAATGCCTTGAAAAACAGAATTGGTTTCTGGGATAAAAACTTACTATTTGACAAAAACTGCTGGTAAAAATGGAAAATAGCATGGCAGAAACTGGATATAGAGCAATATCTACACCATATACCAAAATAAAGTCCAAATGGGTACACAATTTAGATATAAAAGCTGATACTATAAGCAAACTGGGAGAGCAAGTAATAGTTTACCTGTCAGATTTGTGGAGAATGGAAGAATTTATGAAGAAACAAGAGATAGAGAACAATATGAAATGCAAATGGATAATTTTGATTAAATTAAGTTGAAAAGTTTTTGTACAAACCACGCCAATGTAACCAAGATTAGAAGGGAAGCAGAAAACTGGGAAAGAATTTTTATAACCAGTGTCTCTGATAAAGGCCTCATTTCTAAAATAGAGAACTGAGTCAAATTTATAAGAATACAAGTCATTCCCCAATTGATAGATGGTCAAAGGATATGAACAGGCAGTTTTCAGAGGAAGAAATTAAAAATATCTATAGTCATATGATAAAATGCCTAAGTCACTACTGATTAGAGAAATACAAATCAAAACAACTCTTAGGTACCAAATTACACCTGTCAGATTGGCTAACATGACAAAACAGGAAAATCATGAATGCTGGAGAAGACATGGGAAAATTGGAACACTAATGCATTGTTGGTAGAGTTGTGAACTGATTCAACCATTTTGGAGAGCAATTTCAAACTATGCCCAAAGAGCTATAAAAATATGCATACCCTTTGACCCAGAAATACCACTTGTTGGCTATATCTCAAAGAGAGCATACAAATGGTAAAAGGACCCATATGTACAACAATATTTATAGCAGCTCTTTTTATGGTGGCAAACAATTGGATATTGAGGGGATGTCCATCAATTAGGGAGGGCCTGAACAAGTTGTCATATATGAATGTAATGGAATAGTATTGTGCTATAAGAAATAATGAGCAAGTGGACTTCAGAAAAACCTGGAAAGACATATATGAACTGATCCTGAATGAGGGGAGCACAACCAGGAAAACACTGTACGCAGTTACAGCCACATTGTATGATGACTAACTTTGATAGACTTGGCTCTCCTCAGCAATGCAAGGGTCTAAGACAACTCCAAAAGGCTTATGATGGAAAATGCTATCCGCATCCAGAGAAAGAATTATGGATTCTGAATGTAGTTTGAGGCATACTATTTGCTCTCTCTTTTGTTTTGTTTCTTCTTTCTCATGGTTCATTCCATAGGTTATAAATCTTCTTTATATCATGACTAATATGAAACTATGTTTAATATGAATGTGTATGTACAGCCTATGTCAGACTGCACACCATCCTGGGGAAGGGAGACAAGAGGGAGGGAGAGAAAATTTAAAACTCAAAAGCTGGTGGAACTGAATGTTGTAAATTAAAAATAAATAAATTTTTTAAAAGAAAAAAAGGAAAAAAAAAAAGAAAAGCCAAATTGGCCAAATGAAAAAAAAAAAGGCATAAAAATTCACTGAAGGAAAAAAAAAACTCCTTAAAAAGTAGAATTGTCCAAATGGAAAAGGAGGTACAGAAGCTCACTGAAGAAAATAATTCCTTAAAAATTATAATGGAATAAATGGAAGCTAATGACTTTATAATAAATCAAAAACAATAAAACAAAACCAAAAGAATGAAAAAAAAAAAGACAAATGAAATGTTTCATTGGAAAAACAACTTACCTGAAAAAGAGATCCAGAACAGATAATTTAAAAACTATCGGACTACCCGAAAGCCATGATCAAAAAAAGGGCCTAGACATCATCTTTCAAGAAATTATCAAGGAAAACTGCCCTAATAGTCTAGAACCAGAGAGTAAAATAGAAATTGAAGGAATCTACCGATCACCTCCTGAAAGAGATCTCGAAATGAAAACTTCCAGGAATATTATAGTCAAATTCCAGACCTCCCAGGTCCAGGAGAGAATATTGCAAGCAGCCAAAAAGAAATAATTCAAGCATCATGAAGCCACAGCCAGGATAACACAAGATTTAGGAGCTTCTACATTGAAGAATTGGAGCACTTAGAATATGATATTCAGGAAGGCAGTTAGGATTACAACTAAGAATCACCTACCCAGCAAAACTGAGTATAATCCTTTCTGGTGTGGGGGGGAGGAATGGATTTTCAGTGAAATAGAAGGCTTTCCATCATTCTTGATGAAAAGACCAGAGCTGAATAGAAAATCTGACTTTCAAATACAAGACTCAAGACAAGCCTAAAAAGGTAAACAGGAAAGGGAAATCATAAGAGATTCAATGGGATTAAACTGTTTACATTCCTACATGAAAGATGATGCTAGTATATAGACAGAAGGCACAGGTATGATTTGAATATGAAAGGATGACACCTAAAAAAATTAAATTAAGGGATAATAAGAAAGAGGAATGCACTGGGAGAAAGGGAAAGGGAAGGGTAGAATGGAGTAAATTGTCTCACATAAAGGAGGCAAGAAAAAACTATCACAGTAGAGGGGAAGAAAGGGGAGTGAATGAACCTTACTTTCATCAGAATTGGCTCAAAGAGGGAAAAATATACACACTCAATTGAGTAGAGCAATCTATCTTACCATACAGCAAAGTAGGAGCGGAAGGGGAAAAGAGAAGAGGGGGTGAGTGTGATAGAAGGGAGAGCAGATTGGAGGAGGGGGTAGTCAAAAGCAAAACATTTTTGAAGAGGGACAGGGTAAAAGGAAAGAAAGAATAGAATCGTAGTGGGGGGATAGGATGGTAAGAAATACATTTAGTCAGTGTAACTGTGAAAAAAATTTGAAGCAAGTCTCTCTGATAAAGCCCTCATTTCTCAAACATATAGAGAACTGAGTTGAATTTATAAAAACAAGAGCAATTCCCCAATTGATGAATAATCAAGAAATATGAACAATTTTCAGATGAAATAATCAGATTTATCTATAGCTATACGAGAAGATGCTCTAAAGCACTATTGCTTGGGGGAACACAAATTCAAACAATACTGAGACACCACCTCATTAGACTGGCTAATAGGACAGAAAAGGAGAATGACAAATGTTGGAGGGGATGTGGGAAAAGTGAAACATTAATGCATTGTTGGTAGAGTTGTGAACTGATTCAACTATACTTTAGAGCAAGCTATGACTAAAGAGCAATCAAACTATATACCCTTTGATTCAGCAATACTACTACTAGGTCTGCATGCCAAAGAGATCATAAAATAGGGAAAAGGACCAACATGTACAAAAATATTTATAGCACTACTAGGTCTGTACCCCAAGTGAGATAAAAAGCAAAGGGGAAAAGGATCTGTATGTATGGAGGTATTTATTGCAGCTCTTTTCTAGTGGCAGGGATTGGAAATTGGTGAGATGCCTATCAATTGGGGAATGGCTGAACAAATTGTGGTATGTGATTCTGATGGAATATTTCTGTACTATATAAGAAATGAGGAGCAGGATGCTCTCAGAAAAATCTGGACTTACTTGAGCTGATGCAAAGTGTAATGTATTGTGTACGAAGTTACAGCACTATTGTAGGATGATCAGCTGTGAATGACTCAGCTATTCTCAGCAATACATACGATCCAAGACAACCCTGAAGGACTTATGAGTAATTCTATCCATCCCTGGAGAAAGAACCCATAGTGCCTGAATACGGACTTTTTTTTCTTGAGGGTGTGTGTGTGTGTGTGTGTGTGTGTGTGTGTGTGTGTGTGTGTGTGTGTGTGTGTGTGTGTGTGTGTGTGTGTGTGTGTGTGTGTGGGTGTTT
>CM053622.1:357089419-357121139 GCA_028646595.1 Phalanger gymnotis
TCCGCACTTCCTTTCCTTATTGGTTGAGGCCGGGCCAAGTGTTTAAAAAGGTACCGCCCCTGAATAAACTGACCAATCAGACGACATTTTACTGAAAACGCAGAGCCAACCAGCAGCATCCTCCTTAACTCTTCCTAGCAGTTTGAAACTGTCAGGTGTCTGCTGGGGGCCGGGGCTGTTCTGGAGTGAACGCCGGTCTGCGGCTCCGGAGTCAGACCAGAAGCCGGAGGTCACGAGCTGGGGCTGGCAGGTGGGTGGTTCTGAGCCCCCGAGCGGGATCGGTCCGGTTACATGGCACGCAGGGCTGGGAGGGAAGCGTATCGGAGGATTTAAAGTCCGCCTCTGCCTGGGCACCGTTCAGCCTTGGTGCTCTGTTGCCGGGCAGTGGAAGTGCCGCCCGTCTACCCACCCAAGGTAGCGCGTTCTCCTTTCCTCACGACTCCGGCCTGCGTCCGGGGAAGGGGTCACCACCCGGTCTTGTTAGGGGCAAAATGAAGGGGTAAAGTGAAAGGGTCTTGTTAGGGGAAGGTGATGATGTCACTTCGCAGTGATGGGTTTCCTTTAAATCCCCCGGGCCTCTTTCTTCCGCTCTTTCTTTGGTAGCGATCGGCGTTCATTGTTTTTCAGTTATGGTCTTGAAGTTAGTTTTTCCCTGACGTTTTGGGTTAGGACTGGGAATCTTCATTCTTCGTGGTGTCATGGACTTTCTATGGCAGCTCTCGAAATCTCAGAATAATGTTTTTAAATGCATGATTACAAAGGAAATCGATTATATTAAAAGTTACCAAAATAGAATTTGTCCTATTTATTTTTAACATTCATTTTAAAAATTGAGTTCCAAATTGCCCTTCCCTCTAGCCCCTATCCCACTCAAACACTGAAAGCAAGCAACACGATAACAAGTATACCTGTGAAGTCTGTATATTTTTTAAACCCAAGTTCACACACCCCCCTCCCCAAAATTAAGAAGAACCCCTGGGTCAGGGAAAACTCCGTTTGAAGTTTCACTTTTCACCATTCCCTTTCTTTGTCTGGGACTTAAGATGGAGTAAGGAAAAATCATACTGTTGTAGCTTTTGGGTCTGGAGGCAGATAGACCTGAGTTCAAATTTAACAATAGACATTAGCTTAGGTAGGTGTGTGCCCTGGGCAAATCACTTAACCTCTGTCTACCTCGGTTTCCTCAGCTGTAAAATGGTAATGATAATAATAGCACCTGCCTCCCAGGATTGTTTTGGGGATAAAATGAAATATTTATAAAGCTCTTAGTACAGTCCCTGGCATATAGTAGGCACACTTAATAAATACTTGTTTCCTTCTTTTTGGTGTTTTTAATAAAATTTTGATATTACATCACCTACATCTCCCAATAAGCAATAATCATTTATTGACATCCTACTTCGTGCCAGGTATTGTGCATACAAATCTGAAAAAGGAAGTTCATGCTGTTTAGGAACTTACAGACTAATGGGGTTAGACATAAAATAGAAAGCTGACTATATCAGATTGTATGCCTTCTTGGGGAGGGGGGAGGGGAGTAGGGAGAAAAAATTAGAATTCAAAATCTTATAAAAATGAATGTTAAAAACTAAAAATAAATAAATAATATTTTTTAGATTGGAGAAATAAAGAAAGCAGAAACTCAAAATGGGGAGTGGGGGAAGGAGAGAGAAAGGATGAAAGTACACAGACATGGTGGAGAAAAGTCAAAGACATACAAAATAAGTACAGATGGGCAGGGAAATGAGATGTTTTCCTTTCTCTTTTCCATAACTGCAGGAGTTTATGATAACACTCTCCAGTCAAAGGGGCCAAGGGTGAAGATGAGGTGTGAGTAACTAGGCTGATTGGATTTTGCAAGATGATGAGATTTCCCAATGATAAATTTATTGGGGGCATGGTAGAGAAGATGTGGGTACTCCAAATCCTTTCTTCCTCCCATAATAATATCTAGCATGTATAAAGCACTTTATAAATATTTTATCCTCCCAACAATCCTAAGAGGTAGTGTTATTA
The DNA here is from genome assembly GCA_028646595.1 of Phalanger gymnotis. Taxonomy (NCBI): domain Eukaryota; kingdom Metazoa; phylum Chordata; class Mammalia; order Diprotodontia; family Phalangeridae; genus Phalanger; species Phalanger gymnotis. Next base: position 357,091,436 of record CM053622.1, read on the forward strand.
TTATCCCCATTTTACAGATGAGGGTACTGAGACCCAGAAAGGTTAAAGATTAGCCTGAGATCACACAGTTAGCCAGTCATAGGTCTGGGATTTAAACCAAGAGCTTTGATCCAGTTACATTTTAGACATATTAAATGTGAGGTACCGGAAGAACATGTAGCAAGCAGTTTGAAATAAGGGACTAAGGCTTAGCAAAGAGATTGGGGAGGTGAACATGTGTCTATATGTCTGTGTATTTATGTGCATAGATATTTGAAACCATGGGATTAAGTGAGATCACCAAGGGAGAGATGAGAGAGAATAATGTCTTAAGACAGAACCATGAGAAATATTTACATTTTAGGAGTAGAAATAGATTAAAGTGGCACCTCTCCTTTCCTCCTCCTTACTCCCCCCCCCCATAATAGAAGAAATGAACAGAAAAAGAGGAAGAAGTGTAAGAATGGAAGAGAAAGGGAAGGAATTTCAATAAAGGAATGGTTCACAGTGTCAGATACTAGGGACACCCAGATATTGCAGAGGAGTGTGTAGAATGCCTTAGAGTAAGTAAGACAGGAGTTCAAATCTAGCCTCAGGCACAAACTAGCTTTGTGACCCTGAGAAAGTCACTTATCCTCTATTTGCCTCAATTTCTTCATCTGTAAAATGAAGATAATAATAGCATCTACTTTCCAGGGTTGTTGTGAGAATCCAATGAGGTAATAATTGTAAAGGGCTTAACATTCCTGGCATATAGGAAACAGTATATAAATGTTAGCTATTATTACTATAAAGAGAGAAGCCAAGGATGAGAATAGAAAAAAGACCAATAGATATGGTGATAAGGAAGTCATTACCAACCTCAGAGAGGGTGCTTTCTCTTGTCATAGATACAGAAGCCAGATTTCATGGCATTGAAGGATGATGAAGAAGGGAAAAAGTAGGGGCAGCAAACATAGTCTGCTTTTTCTAGAAGTTTAGCAGCAGTGGGAATAAAGAAGATGATACCTTGGGTGCATGGGATATCACAGTAGGGTGAAGGAAAGATTTTTTTAGGATAGGAAAAAAATAACCATATGTTAGGGAAGAGAGAGAAGAACTCAGGAGAAGGATAAGAGGGATGGGGAAAGAGAGGGAAGGAGGCAGAGAATGATTGATGGAGTCAGATCACAGAGAAGACAGAAGGGGATGAAATCAGGAATACCTGGCATACTGCCCAGATTAATCTTTCTTACGAAAAGGGGATTAGCAAAAGTCTAGAGAGGCTGCCACATAGAGGAAGTCATCAACTGGGAGATTCATTTTTTAATATATAAAGCAAGGCATTTTGCCAGTAGACAAATGCCTATGGTACAAGGTAGCATAAGGGAGATGTAAACCCAGTGCATTGGAGATTTAGAGGAGGAAGAGATCTTTTACTGTTAGGGAGATGGAGAAGGTTTTCATGTAACAAACAGTATGAGAGCTGGACTTTGAATACAAATAGGATTTAGACAGATGTAGTGGGGGAGGGCATTCCAGGCAGAAAGAACAATATGAACAAAGGTGTTGTTGTTTGTCCTTCCTTCTCAAAGAGGACAGTGACATCAGGGAGGTGATGCCATGATGGAAATGAGGAAGGCATGGCATGTGTTAAGGGTAAAATGAATAATGCAGTTTAGCTGAAGTTTGTTTAGAGAAGTGAGATGAGGCCTTTAAAAAAAAAAGCTGGAAGCTTATTTTAGAGGACTTTGAATGCTACATTCAAGAGTTTGGACCTTTAGACACTGGGGAGGCATTATGGGCAAGCGAGTGATATGACTGGAAGTGTGCTATAAGAAGATAAATCTGACAATATTGTGTCAGGTAGATTGGAGAGCTGAGAGGCTGGATTCTTCTGAACCAGTGAAGAAACTCCTGCAGTAATCCTAGTAAAAGACAGTGAGGGCCAGAACAACAGCAGTGCTGTGAAAATGAAAAGGACACAGATACAAGAGACATTGTCTGTTGAATTAAAATGAGATGGAGAGTTTACCTATCAAAACAGCTACATAGCAAAAGGAAGAAGCACCAGGGAAGGACTAGTCAGGGACCAGTGTCAGTTACTATAGACGTCAAATGAAATGGAAGCAAAACTAAAAACTACTTTTTTAAGAAAGTCAACAGTGGGCCAAATGAGCTTTTGTGTATTTTCTAATGGATGGGATCAGGGGTATTCTCTGAAACTTGTTGAAAATTATGATTATTAGACAAATTTTTTGAGTCAAAACTATGTCAGATGGAAATGAGTATGAAATCTACTTAGTTTCTAAGTTTCTAAAACAGGCTACACAGTAACCAGCCCAGCAAACATACAAAGAATCTGTCAGGAGCTGTTGCTGTAATCTTTAAATTTCCTAACTTCAAAACTGGAGGGAAAAGTCATCTCCAAGAAGAAAAAGTAACCAGCCTCAGAAGGTTGATACATAATTTCAAACAGAAGACTTCCTTCCATGTCCTTTCACCCTGAACACTGGGACATCAATATTTTTTATTATTTTTTATTCTGAACTTAACAAACACTAAGTAAAATGAGCACTTCCATATACAACTTAGCATAGGAAAAGAGGATTGTACGTGAGACTGTATATCTCTATTACATACTCCTTCCTTTTTCTTTTAAGGAAATTTAACATAATAAGTCAACATGTAACTTTAAAAGCCACCTTGCTAGTCTGTATTGCCTTCTGTCTTTTTTTTTTCTTCTGTCCTTCTAAAAGATTTTTTTTCTAAAAAATAGGAGGTAGGAGGGAGAAGGGAAAGAAAAAGAAAACCATTGTAACATGCATAGTCAAGCAAAACAAATTCCCACCTTGGCCACATCCAAAAATCCATCATTCCGCCCCATGAGCCCATCACTCATGGTTGATCATTGTATTGATCAGAATTCTTAAATCTTTCAAAGTCGCTTTTATTTACATTGTTGTAATTATATAAAATTATTCTCCTGGTCCTGCTCACTTTGATCTGTATCAGTTCACACAAGTCCTTGCCAGGTTTTTCTGAAAACTTTTCATTGTTTCTTATGGCACAAAAAGATTACATTACCTGCAAATAATCCCTGAGATCTTGAACAAGTGTAGAATGAATGTATGCAGTAGTCAGTGTCCTCAGAAAAAGGGGAAAGTTATCTCCACTCCTAAACAAAAGTCAGAGATCCCATCTTTTTTTTTTTCTAGAGGGACTAAGGAGAACAGAAGAGTTCTCATATGGTCATTTAAGTTGACTCAAAAGAACATCTGTGAAAAATTACTTTCCTATTTTACAGGGCAAGACTAAGATATGTAATTATGTGCTCTGCTGCCAGACTAATCTCGTATATTTGGTGTTCTTGTGATTCTAGCATGGAAAAGGAAAGGAGCCAATTTATTTATAAGATACTAATTGGCCTATTCCCAAAATTCCTATGAAAAATGGGTCTTACCTCCCCCCAACACAATAGTAGAAGACATGGAAGGTGTTTCTTTGTGATTCTTAAAGGTCATGAGAACATGTATAATAATACAGTTGAACTGTTTGAAACAATTTCCAGCATCCTTATTTGAAGTTTCTTATACTGACTTTTGGATTCACTGAAAGCTCATTGATTTTCCACAACTCTGTTGTGAGACTGAAACACTTCAAGTTGGAGAACTATGTCCTCTGCCTTGTCTTAACCCATGTTCCTGCTTTCGAGAGTCTGAATTTGTATGACTAGCCAGATAAGTGGCAAAATCACTGCTGGAACAAAATGTGCTCCTCAGCACAGCACAGCTAGAAACTCTGGAATTTACCATGGTTTAAATAGCTCTGTTAGTTCACTTATTATCATTCCACTCAAACTGCTCTTTCCAAAATTATTTATGATCTGTCAGTTGCTAAATCCAATGGCTTTTTCTCAATGCTCATTCTACTTGACATCTCTGTGACTTCTGTCACTGTTGCTCACTCTCTCTTTCTTCATCCTCTCTTCTAGGTTTTTGGGGTACTACCTTCTCCTGATTCTCATCCTCCCTATCTGACCACTGCTTCTCTCTCTCCTCTGATGTATCCTCTTCCAAATCATGCCTTGTAACCATAGGTGGCCATCAGGGTTCTGTCTTGGACCCTCTTCTCCCTCTACACTACTTCACTTGGGGATCTCATCAGCTTCCATGGATTTAATTACCATCTCTATTCTGATAATTCTCAAATCTACCTATTTTGCTCTGTTGACATCCAATCTCTCATCTCCAGATGCCTTTAAAACATCATGAACTGGATGTCCAGCAGACATCTTAAAGTCAATATGCCCAAAGTGGAACTCATTATCTTTCCCCCTACACTCTGCCTACCTCTTGCCTTCCCTGTTAGTATAGAGGGCAACATTATCCTCCCAGTGCCTCAGGCTCCCAACCTAGGAGTCATCCTGGATTCCTCACTATCTCTCATCCCCCCCATCCCCACCCCTTGCCCATATCCAATCTGTTGCCAAGGCCTGTCAATTCCACCTTTGCAACACGTCCCTCTTTCTCCCCTGACACTACTACCACTCTAGTGCAAGCCCTCAACACCTCATACCTGAACCCTTGCAATAACCTGCTGCTGCGTCTTGATGGGCATCCTTGATGCCCAACCCAGGTCTAGAACAACATAAGAAAAAATGGCCTTAAAGAATCATGTTACAATTAGTTAGGCTAGGTAAGGAGCTACCTACCTCCTACCTACTATAATGGTAAAGTAGAAAATTTTGCTAATTGGTATCAATGTGGAATTTCTTTTCCTTTCTACCATTAATGATGAATGCCATCTACTGTGAATTGAATTTTCAGTTTAGAAGGCATGATACTCTGCTTTGACTTTTGTTGAACTAGTTGCTTCAGGACTTATTTCGTTGAATACTTAATTAAAATGGACAAAATCAGAAATCTCCATCTATATCCTTCATAACCTACTGTATGTAGATCTTCCTAATGAGATGGTGATGATGCCCATCCTCCAAGACCCAGTTTAAATTCTTCTTTGTCATGCAATCTAAAGCCCACAGATGCTCTCTCCACATTTCAACTTCACTGGAACACTTAGTTCCTTTACTATTCTTTTGGTAGTTAAATATATATTGCTTTGTTTCATCTCTTGTGTTGAATTTTTCTTTCTTATTTATCATCATTATGATTACTTCCATAATGTCTTTACTTCAATGCCTCACTGTGGTGTGGATATTCTCAAAGTTATGCCAGGCTAATTCTGTAAAGTCCTACAGAGCTGGAAAAGTTTCAAATACAAGCCTAATGTTAAACTCCATGTCTGTCATCTAAGGACCCTCCTCACTCTGTTCCAAAAGGTCACCAGGTTGATTGCTTGGTAATAAACCTCTTTATCTCTTCAGGATTGTTTATTGAGTTTCAGAGGGAGTGTAATCTGTGTCACTGGAAGGAGTAGCCACACTGACAAAATTTTCACATGTGGTAGTCTTATCTTCCCTCTAGATGTCAGGTTAGCTCTGTATAATTAGACCATAAATTGACATTAACATACATTGTTATGTATAATTTTACTGCACTTAACTGAAATTTTTTTATTTAAACCTAGAAGAAACTAAGGTTAACATCTACTCTTTTGCAGTTCTATGTAGGATGTCCTCAGATGAAGAGAAAGCTTCAGCTCCAGCTTTGCCAGGAGACAGTGATCCAGACATTTCGGTTTCTTCAGATCTTCAGGTAGGTCAGAGTTAATGTCTTCTGAACCTTTAATAGCTTTTATAGGAATCATGAAGTAAGGCCAGCTTAATTTGTTCATTCTAAGATTCAGCAAATGTCATGTGTTAGGTTACTGTGGCACCTAATACTTTTATCATGGCATCTTATACTTGGTGTAGGTATGTATTTGGCATAGTGGCATTATCCCACCAGGGGAGCTTTACCCTTACCATACCCCTTACCATACTGTTTTCCTTTTTAAAACAGGAGGGAGGAAAGCAGGCTGTGTGAAAAGAGATGCAGGGGAATATGTTAATTCCATTCTAACTCAACAGTATTGTTATCTGTCCCCTTCTTGTAATTCAGGCCTTAATTACCATTTGCTTGATCAATATTAACGATCCTCTTTCTTCCAATAGTTCTTCCTCACTTCTTCATTTTCATATTTATAGTGCTGCTAAAGTAATCTTTCTAATGAACAATACTTAAATGGCAGTTCCTTACCTACTTCCTCACTGTCTGCCTAGTAAAATACAAACTCCTTTCTCTTGTGTTCAAAACCCTCCAAAGCATCACTACCTTCCTGTAGCCAAGTAGCTGTGTGTGAGCTTATCTAACCTGGTGTTCTCTTCTCTTACCCCTATTTTTAAAAATTCTTTCATTTCATTGGTGAGGATAGTCACATGTGAAGGGCCTTGCCTGATTTCTGCCCCACCTCTCCAGCCAAAAAGGACCTCTACCCAAGTGAATCTGACATAATATTTTTCTTGTACTTCTCTTCTATACTTGTCATATTCTACTAGTACTATAGTTATTTATATAGGAGTCTTATCTCCCCCACTTGATTTCTGGGTCTTTGAGGGAAGGAACTGTGTCTTATATTTATTTTTGTGTTTATTGAACAAACCTCTGATGATGATTCTACTCCAACTTCCTTGGAGAACTCAGGAATCCTCAATTCACAACATTTTTCTTCTGAAAATGGAGAAAGTGATCATTTGCAGGGAGGAAAAAAAAAAAACCCCAGCAAGCTAAGGTGGGAAGGGAGAGTTCTCTTGTATATATTTAAAGTACTATGTACATTTACACATAAAAACTAATTTACCTCATTGGTGGCACATGACCATTTTTTTTGCCTTCAGCTAGCTATGAATCCCTAAAAAGATGGAAAATTCACCTACCTTTTAAATTCTTTAATCCAAACTAGTTTGTTGAATCCTGGCTTAATTCATTTCAGTAGAGCTTTATCCACCACTATAATTTGTTGCTCAGTAAATTACCTATTAAACTTCATATCTCTGTTTTTTTTTTTAATTTTTCAGGAAACAGTGTTACTTCTCCTCTCTCCCTCTTTTGGGGCTTAAACTGATAAATTAGGAGAACCTAACACAGTCATAGCAGGCACCTAATTCTTGTTGATTGATTTGAGAGTCCTGAGACATTATAATACATTACATGCAAATAAATTTATGAGAAGATAGTATTTAGCTCTATCAGAAATGCCACTTTGGCTTTTAGTGCAAATGAAAATCATGACAAATGCCAGACTACTCAAAATTGTGATGTCACAAATTCTAAGAGTGTTCCAGCTTTACATTCTGATCTCTGTTGCTATGACATTCAACACATTCTGCTGCCTAGACTGGATCCAGTAGAGAGATCACATACATTGACTATGGAGGATGTGACTTTATGTAAAATATTTTACTTTTCTAAATTTCTAAATATAGGTTTATGCCTCAGTGGCACCAATAAAAACAACACCAAAATAGAATTTTAAAAAGAAGCACTTTTATCATTGTACACTTACCCCAGTGTAGTATGTAAGTTTTGTAGCTTCTACAGATGCATAGACTTGGTTACCAATATGTAGGGAGAAGGAGTCCCCGTTAGCCCTGTAAAACGAACGAGAGTTATAGAAGGATCTTTGCAAAATTGAAATTATTCTCTTGGTTACTATTGTTGATTTGGACATTTGGAAAATAGTAGGAAGATAGACCCATATTATTGAACAATTTAGTGAAATGGTAAAATTAAACTTGAACTGTGCATGAGGCCAACTCAGAATAATGCTTTACTTCACAGTGTCTCATTGCATTTCTTTCTGGTAAGTCATTTCACCTCCCTGGGCCTCAGTTTCTTTTTCAGTGAAACTGGGCTAATGCCATCTGTACTACCTGCTTCATCGGGTTGTTATAAGGAAAATAAAGTGTTGCATAAACAGATCCCTCTTCCTTTGTTCATCTTCCTGTTTGGCTGGAAAGAATCTAATTACCTTGTTCTCACTAAGGCTTAAGTGACTTATAAATTTCAGGCATATTTCACCTTCATAAGCAGCAAAGTCACCTTAAGAGGAAACAAGGGATCTCTAATTGTAGAAGTTGAGAATCAGTGAACTAGAAGACAAGGTAGAAAAGGAAGCACCTTTATTGACACTCCTAGATCAGTTATACAGTGTGAGTAGCCAATTTTTCTGGGAGATTCTGGTCAGTTTCAGTGGTGGTGACTTGGTTTTGGGCAAGGGGGAGGGGGGATGCAGTGGGTTATTGTATATGCCTAAATGTATGAGAAAGCTAAAGGATATGAGAATCTAGAACTCCTTAGATTCAAAAAGTTAAAATGCTAGCTCATTTATTTGACCATGGTGTTCTATGCCTTATGAATTCTGTTCAATATATAATAACCTCGTAATTCTGCATACCACTTTTCTTATCACCGTTCCAAAATAAGTCATAACCTTCAAAAAGATCTCTACAATCCAGAAATAAGACCTCTTAACAGTCTGGGAAAGTTTAATGGATTCTAAGTTCAATAAGAATTAACATTTTGACAGGCAGCACAAAAAAACTAAGATTAGGCTTTACCCATAGAAACATATTATCTGCAATCAAGAAGGTGACTAAACTGTCCTGGTGAAATCACCTGTGAAATATTTATTATTTTCAATTCTGACTATCACATTTTAGGAACATTTCAAGGTAGCTAGGTGGTACAGTGGATTGGAGTCAGGAAGACCTGAGTTCAAATCCATCCTCAGGAATTTACTAGCTTTGTGACCCTGGGCAAGTCACTTAATTAACCTCTGTTTGCCTAAGTTTTCTTATCTGTAAAATGGGGGTAATAACAGCCCCTACTTCCCGGGGTGGTTATGAGGATCAAATGAAATAATAATTATGAAGTGCTTAGCACAGTGCCCGCCACATAGTAAGTATTATATAAATGTTAGCTTTTGTTATTTTAAAAACAACTTTGGCAAACTAAAATGTTTTCAGAAGAGACTAGCCAGGGTAGCGAGGGACTGGAAACCAACTCATGTGATATTGGGATCAGGAAGAACCTAGAGATGTGTAGTCTGAAAAAAAGAAGCTTTAGTGGGGAGATCATTGCTATCTTCAAATAGTTGAAGGGTTGTTATGTGGAAGAGGGATTAGGTTTATACTACTTAACCCTAGAGGACAGAATTAGGAAAAATGGGCAGAAGCTATAGATTTAGGCTTGATATAAGGACAAATTTACCAATAATGATTGAAAATTGTCTAAAAGTAGGTAGAATAAGCTACCTCAGAACTCAGTTTCCCTTTACTGGAAATTTTCAATAGAGACTAGATGACCGCTTCCTAGAGACGATGTAGAGATTTCTGATTCATTATATGCTTGCATCTCCAAGTTCCTTCCAACTCAGAAACTACATTCCTATAATGTAATAACACCTCATTTATCTGGTATTGTTAAAGAATGGGCTGTTTCATATAAGTAAATCTTCTTTATATTGTCTTAAAATGTTAAAAGCAAATATCAAACCCTTTTTATGAAAATAATTCTGAAGTGAATTACATACTTTCCTGCTTTAAACTTTTCTTGAGGACTTAGGGTTGTTAATATGAATTTTATTGTAATCTGCTGTAATACAGTGGTGCCTTCAGGAGCCATGAGGATATATGGAGAGTTCCTTGCCCATTCGCTAAATTACCCAAATTGCTATAATTTTTACAGGTCACTTTTTTTTTTTCAGTTTTTCTGTCTCATCCTTTGAATTATCACTTTATCCTCCTTTTTAAGTACCTGTTTATAACAGTATGCTTTGTGTTGCCCTCCCTGCTTCTAGTGTGCTATAAATTTGCCAGTGACATATACAAGTTTGCCAGATTAGTATTTATAAGTTTAAAAATAAGTAGCCTCTGAGTCAGCACCTGAAGGTCTTCTTTTGGTAAAGTGCTTAGATTTTATGACACCTGTTTCAATTTATCAGAGATCTATTTTGTCTTTCTGGTTCTTTTGGCTAGCCCAGATAGTTCAGGTTGCCAAATAAGCTGTATGCTCTAAAGCCAATTTGCACTCTTCAAATGAATTTTTTGACTGTCTCTTTTTGGTTCACGTCTGCAGGGAATTGAGTTGAGGCATTGAAATAGCTGTTAAGTTCACTTCATACAAAGTAAAATTTCATAGCTCTTAAATTTCATGTCAGGAGACTTTCTACTTTGATTAAAAAGATAGGGCAATTAATATGCAAATGTTTTGCATGACTTCACATGTAAAATAGATATCAAATTCCTTGCCCTCAAGGGGTGAAGAGGAACAAGAAAGAAGGAGAGGGAGAATTTGGAACTCAAATTTTTTTTAATGATTGGGATTTTTTTTTAATTCTGAAATATCTAACAAAATAAATTTTAAAATTTTCTTTGGAAAAAAAGAAAAGATAACTTGGCTTCACACAAGACAGTATGGAATTCAAGAGGATTCATTCCCTTTCTGTGTTGTAATGACAGCCACAGCAGTTGACAAGCTGTAGATGAGCCACTTCTATATGGAGCACTCTGGGGCAATGTCTAGGTTATACTATCATTAAGTTGGCATGATATAGTTATTCAGAAACTCAGGACTTTGTTGCATAAGAAAGTTAGGGTGGTTTTATAGATTAAAATTTGTTTTTCTCCAAGGGAAATTTATTTACTATGATATAGCCCTGATGATTAATGCAAAATCCTATCATAAATGTCATTTTAACATATTGAGGTAGAAGACTCTTTTCTTTAAAAACAAATGTTTAAATCACAATCCCATCTTAATGTTATTGGTGACTGCTTTCTCATAGACTGAATATGAAGAGCTGCTTCGATATGCTGTGGTGACACCAAAGAGTGATGCAATTACCCCAAAGCAGTCTTATCCTAAGTCATTAGGGGGAACAGATGACAGGATATTGAGTGCAGTGACTGAAGAGCCACATACTTCAGGTGAGAGAGCACACCTTTAATTTAAAAGATTGCCACACATGAACAATACTGACTTACTAATTTATCATTGAGTATATATTTTAAAAATATGAAATTAGATTCTTAACAGTCAGACTCTGAAAATAAATGGCCAAAGAACCACAGAGGTTACCAACTGTCAACTCTGACCAAAGAGCCACAAAGGTTATACACCAACTGTTAGCCCTTAAAAATAAAATAAAACCAAATAGCTCACAGAAGGTATGGGCAAAAAGCCTTTTTTATTCTGTTGGAGGAAGGAAACTAAACACCCATGCCAGGGTCTCTTCTAAGACTGAGGAGACCCAAGGCAGTGAGGCTAAGCCTTGATACATTTAGTTGTGGCTAGACAAAGAACCCGGCAGTGAGGTTTAACAGCAACAATGAGGCAGGTTTCCCTAGTGACAAGAAGTGTATTCATAGCAGAGCTTCATGACTGTAATGTGGTTCCTGCAGGTGCTTGTCTGAACTTAAGGACCACTTTGGGGTGGTTTGAGCCAGGTCTGTAATTTGGCTGCAGTAGAGTTCATCCAGAAGGTTAGTGCAAAGGATTGTTGTTATGCCAAGCTGAGCTTACTTGCTGGGCCTTAGCTCTGGAAATCAAGGTATTTCCTAATAATAAGAAAAGGAAGGAGTAAAAAGAGGAATGGTCTTGGGATGGAAGTCCTGACATAACCAGTATACAACTTTATTATTTTCTTTTTAAAATATGTATCAGTAATGAAATTTTTCTTCTGTGAGCAGGATAGGAGCTAACTTTCCTTATATAAAGAGTATATCACTTTTCCATGTGCTTAGTAGGTATTCAGTAAATGCTTTCTTATAATGATGATGGTAATGCCTTAAGTTGCTGAAAAAGTTTTAAACTATATTTTGTAAAACAGTGAGTTAAGTAGCAGAGTTGATATTGGTAATGTAATTATAGTCCAGGGCTTTGCATGTTCATAACCCATAAGTACTTTAATATTTCTTCTTTTACCTCTGTAGCAGGATGATAATATAAAGATTGCTTGAATATTAAAGAATTTACATCAAGTTTTTGAAGATTGATTCCAGTTTAGTTATTTTAATTTTATTTCCAATTAATCCTTTGGTGTATAGACACTCAAATACTGAATAAAGAAATATTTTGTAGTATCACATAACTTTTTCCTTTGATTCATCATAAATATGCAATGAAATAAACTGCTAGGCTGATTATCTTTTATTATTTATAAATTTCACAATTTTTAAAAAAAATTTTATTCACCACTATATAGTTTAGGAATAAAGTAAGAGCAAATTTTTTTATTGTTCTCCCTTGATTACACAATAATACATTTGAGAAAGCATAATATACAGACGTAAAAATGGATCGAATAATTATTCCACTAATTGCCCCTAACATTTACAGCTTAGACACCCCTCAGGGGTTATTGAAAATCCTAGAGGAACCTCTTATTAAAACTTAGTCTTACCTGTATCTAGGTCCCAGAGCATGGAGCCTAGGACAGCTCTTTATGGTGAGCCTCCTGGTCTATTAGTATTTTATTTTTGGCTTTTCTAAAAGCTGTTAATTTGTTTTACCTACAAATTTTACCCAGCTACGTTTACTCTTTATTTCCATGTTTTGCTTTTTGGTGTAGACCACACCTATCATTTCATTGGTGTTGGCAACTCATTCTACCAGTGCAAGTTAGCACCTTGTATAAAAACTTCATAGTGCAAGAGAGTTGCCTTGGGCATTGAGAGGTTTCATGCCTTGTCCAGAGTCACCCAGCCAGTGTGAGTGATGGGCAGGAATTGAGCCCAGGTCTTTCCAACTCCAATGCCAGCTCTCTATCTACTATGCCATGCTTATGTCTCTGTAGTTTGTGTTATGTGATGTCATTATTATATTAATGTTGCCATGTATTTATGTGATATTTTACATTTCCAACGTACTCATATAGGCTTCGTCTCATTTGGTCCTTAAAGTAACCTTATGAAGGCATATATTACGTCTATTTTACAGAGGCACAGAGAGATTAAGTACTAGTAAATGACAGATGAAAAAACCAAGGGTCAGTTTATAACTAGCAAGTGATAATTACAACCCAGCATTCCAGGATTCCAAATGATAATTCTTTTTTTTTTTTTTTTTTGCAGGGTGGAAGGCAGGGCAATTGGGGTTAAGTGACTTGCCCAAGGTTACACAACTAGTAAATGTGTCAAGTGTCTGAGGCCACATTTGAATTCAGGTCCTCCTGACTCCAGGGCCGGTGCTCTACTCACTGCACCACCTAACTGCCCCAAATGTTTATTCTCCTGTTCCACACTTTCTTAAATTCTGTGACAGTGAGATCTCTTAGAGGTTTACATAACATCTCTACAAATGACCTAATAGCCAACCGTAGGTCCCAAGCCAAGCCTAACTTGGTCTTTGTGCCCTGATTGGCTCAGAGTGAATAAATAGCAATTATTTCTGTTTTGGTCAGAAACCCTGAGGGTCTTTCCCTCCCAAATTGATTTTTTTTTTTTGGACCAGGTAAAGAGGCCACTTTTTAGATCATTTCTTACCTAGCCTTAATCACTGAATGGGCATTGCCTCGGTCAGACTGAAACCCACTAAAGACATTAGCTTAAAAAGGCCAAGGTCCCCCACTGCATCCAGGCTCATCTCCAGTTGTCCTGATACCTATCTCACCACTAGACCGAGATGGCTCCAGAGGAGAGGGTGAAGCCGGGGACTTTGCACAGCCCTCCCTCACTTAAATCCAGCTCACTCGCATGTCATGGCATTACCTCCCTGATGTCATGGTCCTCAAACAACAACAGTAGGCTCACTATAACTATACCCGTAGCCAAAGTCGCCATGCCAAAAGGATTGGGTTGGCCACAGGAATTATGTAATCCCCACGTCTAGATACTCTAGACACTAAGACTCTCTAAGTGATTTGGACAGAAGGGCCCTGTTTCAGATCATAGCTAGTATGGCTGACACAGAACAGACAGAGGTATTAGAAGTTAAATGAAGATAAAACTGTTTTGTTCCAAGTGAAGAAGCAGTGACGGGAACAGAATACAGATGGGTGTGATTTGTTTTTTAAAAGAAGTAATAGAAAGCCACAAACACGCTGGGTAGACAGAAGATTGACAAACTGGAGATTTATGGGGTGACATAAATAAGAATTACAAGGGATCAGAAAGTATGAAATTGCATCTGCCTAGGTGGAGGGAATGTCTACACCAATGAAACCACAAAAAACTATTGAAGGAATTGTGAGGACTTTTTATTCACATGCCAGGAGACAGTGATCATCTCTGAATGTGAAGTATAAAGAGGTTGTATGGCTGTGGATATGTGTGTGTTGTCTATAAACACATTTCCTCTTATTAGTAAGTGCGAAAATAATGCTAAAATTCTGCAATATTTATATGTACATCAATACTATTTGCACATGACACAGTTAATAAATAGTATTAAATGTTTCCTACGGGTTCAACCAAAAGTTTTCTCAATCCTGCTCTTTCCCTGGTTCTTCTGAGGTTTTTTTTCCCCATTTACAATATCACTTAGTAATTTAAAGTTTGTAGATGACCTGTAGCCATGTTTACAAGTCTTTATGGTTCTCAAACTTTTTAGTCTTAGGACCCTTTTCTTTACACATTTAAAAATTTTTGAGGACTTCCCCCCCACCCCACTAAAGAGATTTTATTTATGTGGATTATATTCATATTTATACATTAGAAATTTAAATGTCTTAGTGTTATAAAAATGGCTTTTACCCCATGGATCCCCTGAAAAGATCTCAGGGACCTCCAGAGGACCCACACCATTCAAGTTGAAAACAAAAACAAGTGATAGAGAGCAATTAACTGATTCCAAGTGTCCAAACTGAGCCAAACTACGTTCTTAGGTACTCAGATGTGTACTAACAAATGTGATTACCGAGCTGTTGCCAGTGATCTCCAAAGAATCATAGAGAAGGTCAAATGTTCCTGTTTTCCCAAAAGGGAAGAGGGGGGAATCCGCAAACTGTAGACTGGCAAACCTGACTTCGATTCCTGGCAGAGTTTCATGATCTATTATTAAAGAAATGTTTTGAGAATATTTAGAAAGGATAGTGTCATGAGGCCAGCTTCATCAAGCATAAAGGTCCCACAGTGATCTTCATCTTTTTTGCTAGACTGGTAGATTTGGAAAATGTTACAGTGTATCTGAATCTCAGCAGGCCACATAACAAAGTCTTTCTTGCTACCCATGTGGACAAAAGGGAGAGGTGCAGACTCGATTGTATCATTGGACTGTGGATTTAGAGCTGGAAGGGATCTTAGAAATCATCTGGTCTAACCCCCTCAAAATTTTACAGATAAGGAAACATAAGACCAAGAGAGGTTATTGATGTGCCCAGGGTTATCATAGGTAGTATCTGATTTGAACCCAGGCCTGTCCAGCCTCAAGTCCACTGCCTTATCCTTCCTACCATGCTGCCTCTTAAAGATTTAATGTCAAACAAACCTCTAATGATAACTTCTAAATAAAAACCCCTAACTCAGAGATCTCATAGAACTCATAGAGCTGCAAGGCAGTCGAGAACTTATCTAGTGCAATGCTCTCATTTTACAGATGAGAAAACTGAACCCTAGTGAGGTTAAATTACTTGCCTAAGGTCACACAGTTAATAAGTGGCAAAGCTGGGATTTAATCTCAGTTTCTGTGACTCCCTTTTTGGCACTCTTTCTGATATACTAGGCTGCTTACATATAGCAAAGTGGATATGGAACTGACTGAATGGTCAGATCAAAGAATAATCATTAGTTAATTGATATTATCTTGGAAGTGAGTCTCTAGTGGCATGCTTGCCATACGGTTCAGAATTTTTATCAGAAACTTAAATAAAGGCTTAGATGACAGACCATCAGATCTGCAGATGAAACAAACCTTGGAGGGATAGTGTATATATCGTATGAAAGAACTGAGAGCTAAGATTATTTTTACAAGCCAGAACACAAAGACTGAACTCAGTCTGCTCAATTTTGGAAGTCTGGCCCTAGAGGGTGGAAGTTTCGGAGGCAGATTTAGGCTCAGTGTAAAGAAGAACAATTAGAGCTGGTTTAGAAATTTAGTGGTTAAGTAGGGAGTCTCCCTCTTCTAGAAATCTTCAAAAAGAAGCTGGATAACCTTGCGTCAGGGATGTTGTAGGCAGGAATCTGGGACCTCTGAAATCCCTTCCAATTCCAAGATACTATTATTAAGTTGAAAAAAAAATAAACTATAGTTCTTATTAAGTGACTTTTTTTTTAGAAGTTGGGACTTATTTTCAGTTTCAATGAGGCCTAAAATAGAGTAGCCTTCAGGCACGGCTAGCTGTGCAGCCAATACCAGGTGACTCCTGGTCCTTTGGACTTCCTTTCTCTTACCTGGCCAAGGTTGTGATTGGTCTGGATGCCTTTAAGTCTCCTTTTACCTTGAACATGCCACGAGTCCAGGGTTCTCTGGTAAAGGAATATATCACAATTGGGTTTTTTCCCCTGTCAAGAATAATTTAATTACTAACTACTTGGTATGACAAGAGGTATTGTGGTCTAGTGGAGAGAGTCCTGGATTTGAAGTCACAAGACCTGAGATAAAATGGCCCCTGTGACCTCAAGCAAGTGGCTTTAGTGTCCTTTTCTCTAAGATGAAGGGGTGGCAGTAGAAGCTCCAAATCTATTATCCTGGTGGTTATCAGGTATTAATTACTTTCTTCCTTGATGCTGGGCTTACAATATCTATATTCCCAGTGTATTTTGCTTAGTGAGCTGCCTTGGTATAAAAATCATTTCTTTGTATTTCAATGAATATTAAATTATTTTATGATGTGAACATTTTATTCAAGGATGTATAAAGCTGGTCCCCATTTAGTGTGAACAAAGGCCCCAAAGTAGTTATATTATTCAAATTCCCACTGCATAATTCCAAGGAGCTAGAAGCAATTATTATATTTGACATGATTATAACTTCAAATAGTGTGGATTTGAATGCATGCTTCCACTTCAGGGGATTCTACACCTTTGGGCAGGTGAGAGAAAGGAAGTCCAAAGGACCAGGAGTCATCTGGTTTTGGTTGCAAAGCTAGCCGTGCCTGAAGGGTACTCAATTTTATGCTTCATTGAAACTAAAAAATTATTATATTTTACCTAATTGTAGCTTCAAATAATGTGGATTTGAATGCATGCTTCCACTTCAGGGGATTCATTATCCGTACTAATAAAGATCCAGCTGTATATGCATCACATTTATCTTTTACTACAGGAAGGGGCCCTGCAGGAAGAGAACACAGAAATGAACCTGGGAGAATCATAGAAATCAACAATCCAAGTACTTCAAAAGCAGAAGGTATGATTATCTCAACATAGTTGCACTTTTTTCTTTATTACATATTCTCTTCCTCCCCTGTCCTCCTTCTATACACCACCCTCCAAACAAGGAATACTCTCATATCACAAAGAAAGATAGCAAAGCAAATGAATAACACAAAAACCCTGATACTGTTTACAACATTCTGCACCCATAGTTCCCCCTATCTCTTCTACCAAGAAGAGGAAAGTTATTTCATCATCAGTTAATTTTCTGGAAACAATATTGCTCATTTCTTTTAAACTGGCTTTTTTGTGTTTCCGTTTTTTAATTTACATTGCCATGGTCATTGTACGTATTGTTCTTCTAGCTCTGTTTCCTTCACCATGTATCATTACACATAGTCTTCTAAAAATTTTTTTTTTATCAGCAGTATTCTGATGAGTAGTTTATGTAAGTACTTTTGATTTTAGCATTGCCTGGAGTACTTAATGCTTAGTGGTAGCATTTTGAAATGTCTGTTGCCAGCTTATTTCGATTATAGTTTCCAAATTTAAAATGTTATTATAAGGTGACTAAGCTAGTAAGCGAAGTAATGTCGCATGGCATCTTGATTTTCTTAAGGGCAAAATCAAGGAGGGTAAATACTAAAATAAAATTTTGGTCATTACAAAATTTGGTCATTGGGAATAGTTTTTAATTAACAAAAATAAAAAGTTAATGGAACATTAAAATTCTACCTTCTAAAGTATTATAGTATCCTATTCCTTCCTCCCCCAGCCTCCTCAGGAGTAATTTTTAAGATTTTATAAACATTGTGTATTGAGGGTACGGACTAAGAGTTAAGTGTCATGTGAGCACTGACCTCTTATGAGTCAGGAGGGGGACCGAGTTGTCACTGTGACCTTGTGTAAATCACTTAGAACCATAGAATCAGCATTTCAAAGGAAATCATCTTGTCAAAATCCCATCCAACATAGAAATTAATATTACTCTGAGAGATGATTGTGACTATTCAGCATTTCCTTGAACATTGCTAATGAAAGGGAATGCTTTACTTCAGAAGGTAGCTTATTTCATTGTTAACCAGTGCTAATCATCGGAGATTTCTTCCTTATGTTGAATTGAAATCTGCCTCCCCTGATTTCTACAGGCGTATCTCAGATATTGCAGGTTCAGTTCCAGACCACCGCAATAAAGCAAATATGGCAATAAAGTGAGTCACATGAATTTTTTGATTTCCTGGTGCATATAAAAGTCATGTTTAAACTATATAGTAGTTTATTAAGTGTGCAATGGTATTATGTCTAAAAAAAAATGTATGTACCTTAATTTAAAAATACTTTATTGCTAAAAAGTGCTAAGCATCATTTGAGCCTTCAGGGAGTTGTGATCTTTTTGCTGGTGAAGGGTCTTGCCTTGATGTTGGCTGCTGACTTATCAGGGTGGTGGTTGCTGAAGGTGAGGTGGCCGTGGCAATTTCTTAAAATAAAACAACGAGGAAGTTTGCCACAGCAATTGACTCTTTCTTTCACTTGAACACACAGGCAATTGTAGGGTTATTAATTGGCCTAATTTCAATATTGTTTCTGAGAGAAAAGGTAGGCCCAAGGAGAGAGAGAGAGATAGAAGAATAGCCAGTCAATTGGTGAGGCAGTCAGAACGCACAACATTTATCAATTAAGTTTGAGGCCTTCTATGGACATGGCTTATGAAGCCTCAAAACAATCACAATCAAATATCACTGATATGATAGTAATAATAGAAGAGTTTGAAATATTGTGAGAATTACCAAGATGTGAGCACATGATGTTGGAAAAATGATGCCAATAGACTTACTCAAAGCAGGCTTGCCACAAACTTTCTATTTGTAAAAAACACAGTATCTGCAAAGAGCAATAAAAAGAGGTATGCCTGTATTCGATTGTCCTAATTCTGTCCCATGAATCAGTACAAAACAAATTACCCTCCTCTTATATTGTAACAGCCTTCCAAACATCTGATGACAGCTAGCATGGTTCTCCTTAATCTCTTTTCTAAGCTAAACATCCCTAGATCCTGCAATTGTCAACTGTTCCTCATATGATATGGGTTCCAGATTCCTTAACATCCTGGTCATTCTGGCAGACATGGCTAATATATTTAAGATGGCTTTTCTCAAGACAAGAGCAGTGGTGTTATTCCTCTCCCCCTCCTCAGATTACTCTCTATTTACATACCATTGTACTTGATGTAGCCCCAAGTAGAATGTAAGCTCCTTGAGGGCCAGAACTGTGCCATCTTGTCTTTGCCCAATGCCCAGCACAGAACCTTACAAAGATGGACGAGTGTTGAATCGAGTTAGAAGAGTCATGGTCCTAAGGCAAATGTTTGTTGTTTTTATGCTTGTTTATTTTCCTATTACTACTAGTAAAAAAATTTTCTAAATTTGGGAGAGAAAAAAAGAATGAATTTGTGCATGCGCGCATGTGTGTGTGTATGTGTGTGTGTGTGTATGTTTTAAGAACAGGAAATTAAGGCAAAAGCTATGAAAATTCATTCCGTTCAAGAGTGAGCCAGAAAGGAGAAAAACCCCAGTAGAAGAACAGATGTTAGCAGGTGAGAAAAAGAACAGGTAGGCTGGTTTCTGGAGTCCAAAGAGAAAAGGTCAATTGTATAATCTAGGAACTGTCCCCGATCCCAGAAGTATATACAGAAGCATATGTACCTGTAAGAGAAACTTTCCCATTCTGGTTCTCTGATTATACTCCACTTTTGTCTATCTCCCTCTTAGCATGTAGCAACACAAATGCATGCTGTATTCTAGGCACAAGATTATTGTTTCTCATGATCAGGACACCATACGTTTAATGGTGCAGGTTAAGGTTATGTTGGCATTTTTGTCACCCTCGCTCTACCAGTGAACCCGAGCTGTTCTCTAAAACAAAAACTCTATCTTTTTAACCCTAATGTTCTCCCTGTAATGTTGTGTGTTTGTGCATCTTGATGCTTCAAAAGTAAAAAAATCAAAATTGGAGGTGACCCAAAGGATAGTGGAAAGATGTAGTCTAAAATCAAGTAGGCTTCATCTTATTTGCAGTTATGAACAACATACAAGAAGTAGCATAAGAGATATCATCCAGGAAGTGTATGATTAGAAAGGTAGACAAGCCACTAGTATAGTTCCAAGTGTGAGACAACAGGTAGATTGACAAAATGTTGCTCCAGGACCCATGAAATGTGAGGACTCTGAGGAAGGCACACATTTTCTGGGTCTTCTGTGGAGGTTCTTGTAAAGAATATGGACAAGAATCACAGGATAAGGAGACATGGACCTGTTGCAGGGGGAAAAGCAGTCCAACTTAGTTTCTCTTCTCTTTTCCTTTTTTGTGAAAATGTTGGTATTGATATGATTCACTTCTTTTAATGACGCCAGTTAAGTTGATCAGATAAAGATTGAGTACCAACAGTTGATATTATAAATGAGCTAAAAAAAAAGTGTGATTATTAGCATTCCCTGTTCCACTTTCTAATACTCTTCCGAAGTACCCGAGAAGCATGTTTAATTTGCCTTTCATAGGCTGCTATGGCCAAAGAACTAAATCCCCTGGAAGCCCACCTACTGGCAATAAACTTAGTTGCTTGGTTCTGAGATATTGGCAGACTTACTTTATCGCTGGGATTGTATTTAAAACCTTCTAATCTTGGTAGAAGATGCTTATATCTTCCCAGGGTAGCCTTCAGGAACCCAAGATTGTCTCCTTGTCACAGTGAAGAACCTGAGTAGGACTTTATGCACATTTTTCCTCATAGAAAATACAAATCTCAATTTTGGTTAAAAAATAAATAGAAAATAAATTTTTTAAATCTAATAGGAAATAATTTTTTAAATCTAATAGAAAATAAATTTTTAAATATTTTTCAACTATACCTATTACCTGTTGTTCCCCCTTGATTTCTGGATACCTAAGCCTTAAATCAACTGCATGATATTTCATGGTGAATAGAAATAGCTTGATCTCCTTTTCTCTGACCATAGGAGTCTGATCATCCAAAAATTCTTATTTGGTATTCTTGATGCCATCAATAATACACATTACTTAACTATATGATAGGGTTGCTTAATGAACCACTAAACCTTTCAAGTAATTAAGTAGAAATTAAAATTTTATGAGATTAAAATTACGTCTAATATATGGAAGACATGTAGGTTTAAAAATATTATGAGTAGCTTGGCTGTCTCAGTTTCAAGAGAAAGACATTCTCTTTTGCTCTTTTCACCAACATTTAACAACAAATGCTCTATAAATGTTTTATATATTATGTGTTTAATGCATGTAGTAAGTATTACTACTATGCCACTAAAAAGTGGAAGCAGACCCCAGTATATAATTTCTGTTTCTAAGCAGGGTTTACTTAAGTAAAGGTTTACCTTGCACAGGTGGCTAGGTCCCAAGATGATAGAGAAAACACTGGAGTGTTATTGACTCTGATCTTACTCCCAGGACTCTAGTAATGAGGCTGCATGTCTTGTCAGCTGCCATGTCAGGCAGCAGTGAATCTTCAACAACAATGCATTTGAGGGCAGTAATTATTTTTCCTTTTTGTCTTTGCATCCCCAGAGCCTACCACAATATCTTAGGAAAAGTATACACTTAATATTTATTGGATTGATTATATTTGGAAAAAGCCTAATGTCTAAATGTCTAACGTGAAAATCAGCAAAAGCTCACCTTTGATTTGGCCTTGAGGATTTAAGAACAAAATATAAAGCTAAAGTGTTAGAAAATTCTATTAGTTTAGGATAAATTAGAAGTAAAATTCATTTCCATAGAAAGGCTCTGTTTATTTTCCAAGGGCTGTTACCCATTTCTTGGTTGTAAAGTGATGAATTCTTGGACCATGACAACTAGTAAAACAGAAAAATTACAAAAGGGTACTCAATCCTTTCCATTTTGCAATGGTGGGACTAAAAGGCACTGTCACAATTTTTAAACCATCCCTAAACATTAACTCAGTCATTAGATTTCTAAATATGAGCTCCTTGTCTGTTTAAAAGTAAGCATAAATTACTACTGGGGAAACTAAATTTTATTGGTTTTTTTTTTTATGTTCTCCCTAAAAACTAAATCTGGATACTAATGAAAGCAACAGTTGAATGGAATGATGGCTCACAGGCCTTTCTTGCAGATGCAAATTAAGAATTTGACAGAGTTTGAACAAGAAATATCAGTTGTTAGGAATTCTTCTGTGGAACTGATGAACATTCACCAAACGAGCTGCCATGAAGATAAAGCAACTTAAGAACCAATATCTCTGGCAGAGACTGAAGAGGAGAAATCCATGCAAGAACTCAAAAGACTCCAGCAGCCAAAACCAGTCCTAAATTTCACTAAACATTGTTTGGGATAGAAGGAGGGAATTGATCATTCCCAAGGTCTGCAAGATCAATCTATTTCTAGTTATTGCAATCAACAACAACAAAAAAAAAAATGGCCAAGTTAAGTATGCCCATAGTTAGTGGGGGAAGGAGAGAGGATGTGTGTTTTTTTCTTCTGTTTTTCACTCATAGTAGGATAGCATCCTACAGCTGACTTCTCAATGTAAGTCAATACTGAGTTGGAGTATTTGTAACATTGCTTGACTGATAAAAGGATTTTCTCTTTGTATTTGTAGTTTTACCGTCATCGTCACCACCAAAGAGGATCACTCATCTAATCATGGACTTTTTCAGTTCAAATCACTTAAATGACTCTTCCTCACCGGGAACTTCTAGTCCCAGGGAAAAAGAATTTTATGACAGATTTTTTAATGAATCAGGTGTTACTGATGACAGCCTTCAAAAGATAGAAAATATAATTGATGTCTGGAGTTCAGGTCTTAAGGTATGGTATTTGTAGAAAATATTATCCAGCTGATTTGTTGTTCATCATTCTGTTTCATCAAGAATTCCAGGTTATTTGGTTTTGTGTTTTACCTTTGGAGATAGACTGATTAACTTTCTCAAATGGTTTCTAGGCTCTCCCAGGATATTTCACTGAATTTCAAAGTACCTGGAAGCTTTGTATATGACCTATCGGGGTACCCTACTGAACCTTTAAAATACAGGACCACATTACTGTTTGACTTTGGCCATAGCAGATCAAGAGTGGCATTGAAGCCAGGTCAGGTTCTATTGTTTTATTCCAATGGCACAGAGACTAAGCACACACGGAAAGGCATGTAATTTTTTTTTTTTTTAAAGATTTCTTTTCATTGAAATATTCACTATTTTGGGCCTCTTGGCATTATTAAAGATCATAAGATCAATAGTTTTTGAGAGCTGGAAGAGAACTTAGGGGCCGTTGGGTTCAACCCCTTCATTTTATAGATGAGGAAACTCATTAAAAAGCTCAGATAGGTTGAGTAATTTTCCCAGGACCACACAGATAGTAAACCTCTGAGGTGGGATTTAAATCCAGGTGTTCCTGATTACAAATCCCATTACTCTACCCAATGTATCTTGCTACCTCTCAAATTAAGTTGACAATGTCTCATTTAAAGTTAATGTATCTTCTTTCTGACTAAATGGAAATAGTTCCTACATCAAAGTAAAGTTTTAGACATCCTCTTAATTTCTAGTTCTTACCAAAAATAAAAACCAGTCACTAGTAAACTGACAAACCTAGTCAAATTAATATACTGTGATGGAATCTGCTATCATCTTGCCATAGGATGTCTGTCTACAGTGTTCAGAAGAACAAATTAATACTTAATTTCATTTTTGTTCATAATTATATGTGTGTGAATAATGTATGTATGTATTTGAACAAACTCACAATTGGAAAATGATTTTTAAAAATTTTCAGGCAATATATCTGACCTACCCAAGAAAGATATAACTAAGGCTAAGGAGTTATATGCATGGAGAAACTGTAGTCCCCATAAGTTTGGGTATATTTTTATTTGTTATTCTTTGGGGCTATAGAGTCTAGAAATAATCATCTTTATTTCTAATTCCACTACTTCCCTACATACAACCAACAACTTCAACTGGCTGTACCCCACATGGCTTGTCCTTGTCTCCTTTCCTACCTAATTGATGCCACTGCAACCACTTGAAATGGCCAGCCCCCAACTTGCCCATCAAAATCATACCCAACTCCACTGATACCTTCTTTGATAACTCTAGCCGAAAGAGATCTCTCCTGAGTTTCTCATACCAGTTATAATCCATATTTCCCATATGTGATTTATTATATATTTTCCTATACTGTGGTTATCATCAGACACAGCTTTATCACCTCTTGTAGACTATATGCTTATGGGTGATTGTGTACCCACCACCTTGTAGCATGTAACAGAATATTGTTATGCATAGAATATGTTCAGTAAACATTTGAATAAATTGACAATTTAATTCTTCAGACTCCATTTTTTCCACATTTAATATGGATATTTGCTATGAGTAATTAAATAGACCTACTCAGTGAACAGAGAATCATTAAAATTTAAAAGGGAAAGGTTTCATATGCAATATTTGGGGTAGAATAAGTTAATTTCGTTATCATGACTATTGGTTATTTAGTAAGTTTTGCTTGTTCATGTTGTTTTGGAAAAATAATGGTTGATAAGGAAAAATGTCAAACGTCAGTGTTTCCATTAAAAGACTGAGTTTTTTTTGTTTTTTAACCTCCAGCTCTTGTCTTGAACCACAATAATATGTTGGATTAGATTTGCGTTCAGTGTGGTTTTTTTAGAGCTATCATTGGCAATAGATGGACTGTACTAAAATAGTTTAAGAAACCCCCAAATACTTATATATACCAATTATCAATTTTCTTGTTCCTCAGACAAATGTTCTTGCTGAACTAAGTAAATGGAAACTTAATTTTATTGATTGGCATAGAGCAGAAATGAAAAAAGAGAAAGACAAGCACGCAGCACAGATAAGAAGAATGCAGAACCAAGTCGATGACTTGACTGAGCTGCAGAAGACTTATGAAACTTCCGCTGGGAGAAAAGATGAGGTAATTTTTCCTCTGTTTTCTTAATTTTGAATTTTAGAGCCAGTCAAGGTCTGGAAACTATTTTTGATCATTTAAGACAAGGATGTCCAACCTTAGGTTATCTTAGGGCCACATTAAAATAAAATAATCATTCAAGGGCCACACCTAGAATAAAAAATACAGTACACCAATAAAAAGTGGGGGAACGCACGTCATCAATATGACAGGCGAAGGCACGAAGCATGAAAGCAAACACAAAACAATAAAGCAACAACACAACAGTGTAAAGGTAGGTGCATACTGACTAGTCTGCATCATACAGATGGAACGCATCCCACAGATGGATTGAAAATTCCATGCGATATGTTCCATCCGTAATACTGCTTCAAAACACCACGGAAAATTAACATCAATGAGATTTTTTGTTAGTGATGGAATTTAAAAGTCTAATATGCATTCCATGAAAATTATTATTTTATTTTTTCCCTCATGAAAACTAAAACCCACAGGCAGGCTGCCTCACACGGCAGGCCATATTTTGGACAGTCCTGATTTAAGGTATCAGAAATAAAAATGCCTCCGAAATTGAAAGAGAAACATGTATCTATCTACCTGCAAGATTTTTTACATGTACTGATATGACATATAATCTAGAAACCTTGCCACTGGCTCTATGCCGTCAGCAAGTAACTGTTAGTTGGTCTTGGCTGGCACTACTATTTGGTGAACTGTAACAGCACTGGGGCAGCTAGGTGGCGCCATAGTGCATAGCATGCTCAGCCTGGAGTCAGGAAAACTTACCTTCCTGAGTTCAAATCCAGCCTCAGACACTTCCTAGCTGTGTGACCCTGGGCAAGTCACTTAACCTTGTTTGCCTTATGTTCCTTATCTGGAAAATGAGCTGGAGAAGGAAATGGCAAACCACTCCAGTATCTTTGCCAAAACAAACCCCAAATGGGGTCACAAGGAGTCAGACACAACTGAAAGGACTGAACAACAATAACATGGAGGTTTTTATTAAGAAGCTTCTAACTTGCTACTGCTGCATTGCCTACTGAGCCCCAGGGGTATGCAAGCAATGGTAGAGTTTTCTCATTCCCTGCCAGTTTTGATTATAGGAGCTTAGAATTCCCAGTGAGTTTGGGCGGAAGGGTAACCAGTCTTCAAGGGTACAGAGGAGTATCCTTCTTTGTCAGTTTCAGAAATTGGAGTAACACTTCTCTCCCAATATTTCTGTTACAGTACTTCTACCATTCCTTGGATTCCTTTTGTTATACCTCTCCACTATGTATTCCCCAAAGCATACTATATATTAAAGAATAAGAACTTACATATATTCAATTCAAAAATAACTTATCTACATCCAATTCTGTTTTTCATTTTTAAAATTGATGCCTTTTCAGGTTTTTTCCGTGATATTAATCAATTCCACATATATTCTCCTTCCCCCTCAGCCCCCTCCTCTCTCCACCCACCCTCCACCCCTTACCTCCACTGAATCCCCCTTCCATTACAAATTAAAACATTAGATAAAACCTACTAGTGACACAAATTTTTTCTACCCAAGGTAAAAATCTTTATGTGTTAACATCAGAGAACACTGATCCTTAAAGTCAGCATCTACTTTGAGATCCCCTCAGGCTACAGAGACCTTATACATCTTCCCACAGACACACACACCCCAGCCTGGGCTACTAAGAGTAGTGACCACAGCTGGTGACCTAAATTACCCAATTTGAGAGGGGGCTGAGAAAGTCCGATCCTGGAGGTGTGTGGCTACCAACAAATTGGGTAGAAAGTGAATGAACTTAAGGGGAAAAGGCTAAAATTCCAAAACACAAACAGATCAATCTATCATCTATTTATTAAGCACCTCCTGTGTACCAGTTACTATGCTGGGTGCCAGGGAAACAAGTACAAAGAATAAAATTCCCTATTCACAAAGAGCTTCCGGTTCCAGTGAGGGAAACAAGTACATGTATAAACATGCATAATAAATGCAAGTATATACACGTATACAAAGTACTTAAATTCAAGGTAACTTCAGGGGAGGACGTTAGCAGTTGGGATTAGGAAAGTCTTCTTGAAGATGATATATAAGCTCCATCTTAAAGGGAGAGAAACTCAGAGGCAGAAGGCGACATAATCAGAGGCATACAGGTGAGATGGCCAGGGCACAGGCAAAGAAGCAGGAGCAGGGCATATCAGAGACTGAGAGAAGGCCAGTTTGGCTGCATCTTAGAGTGTAGGAGGAAGAGTAGTATTCAGTGGAAAGATAGGTTGGGGCCAGGTTGTTTAGGCCTTTAAAAGCTAAACAGAGAAATTTATATTTTATCCTAGAGGTAATAAGAAACCACTGGAGTTGCTTGCACAGGTAAGTAAAAACAAGGATTTTTCAAATATTGTTGAAATGAAAGCATGGTTGAGTATAATAGTAATACAGAATTGTCCAATGTAAGCATTCTGTAGTCGGATTCCTTTATTGCTCATATAAAAGTTGCTTTAGGTACAAATTGTTCACATGATAGTATGTTCATCGTTTTTATAGGTAATTGCTACCTTGACTGAAGCTACAAGCAAGCAAAAGGAAAGAATAGATTTATTGAAAACATTCTTCCGCTGGCGGATTGAACACTTCAAGGCCAAACAGGAGGTATGTATAAAAAAACAGTGCAATAAATGCCTGTACCTAGAAGGAAGTAGAGTGATTTATTGATGCTTTTGTCGAATTCACAGGTTTTTATTTGCTAACTGTGACAAAAACTGAATTACTGAATTTATGTGATCTCATTTAGAAGACATTTGCATGGCTCATTCCTCATAGATGCTTTTGTCATATATTGAAGAGAATTCCTCTCAAGTGCAATGCTGCAAGGTATTAGGGTATTGCTTGCTGCCATAGGATATGTTAATGATAATGTTTTTTGATACTTAACTAGTTTTGTGACCTTGGGAGGTCATTAAACCCACAGTGCCCTAGGCAACTCTCTAAGCCTCTAAATTGCAGAACAGATTTTGATCTGCCTTAATAGAAATAGCTTCCGTATCGAAGTTCCCTCTATCGATGAAATTACAGGTCATAGGCCTTTATTCAAAATATGTAAAATATGGTGATTAAAGGAAAAATATCATTCATTTCTGTTTCAGTATGGAGCTAATGATACCACCTGGGCAAATTGATGCTGCCTATATTGATTGTCACACTGAGTAGAGGTGAATTCATTTGGTCTCTCAAACTCAATATGTCCAAAACAAAATTCACTATTTTTCTCCCCTAATCTACCTCTCTTCCAGACTTCTCTATCCTGTTGAAGGCACCACCATCTTTCCAGTCACTGAGGTTCACATCCTTGGTCATCCTCAATTCCTTACATATCCAATTATTTGCCAAGTCTTATCATTTTTACCTCCACAAAATCTTTTCAATCTGCCCCTTAAACTCTACTTGCAAGGCCTCCAACCTAATTCAAGCCTTAATACCTCCTACCTGGGCTTTCACAATAACATCTTAATTGTGTACCCATCTTAAGTCTCTCCCTTCTCCAATACATCCTCCATCCAGCTGCCACAGTGATTCACCTAAAGAATAAGTCTGACCGTGTCACTCTACTACTCGGTAAACTCCAAAGGCTTCCTATTACCTCAAGGGACAAATACCCCTTTATTTGGTATTTAAAGTCCTTCACTGCCTGACTTACTAAAAGTGGGACACCTGATTGCAGTTTGCCTACAGACCTTATTAAATATTACTCCCCTTCATGCATCCTAGACTCCAGTCAAACTGGCTTCTCTGCTGCTTCTCATACACAACATTTCCTCCCCCACCTCTGTACCTTTGACCAGGCTGTCCCCTGCACCTGGAATGTCCTCTCCCTACCTACCTCTTAGAATCTCTAGTTTCCATCAAAGCTCAAGCATTACGTACTAGACAAACCCTTTTCTGATCCTTCTAGATGCCAATGTCTTCTTCCTGCCAAATTATCTTGCATTTATGCATTTATTTTGTACATTTGTTATATGAAGTTGGGCCTAGCTAGCTGAAACATTTATCACTAAGTTGGCCACAAGGTGATGAATTTTTTTGATCAAAGTAACTTTTTTTTTAATTTTATTTAATATATTTAGTTTTCAGCATTGATTTTCACAAGAGTTTGAATTACAACTTTTCTCCCCATTTCTATCCTCTCCCCCCCCACTCCAAGATGGCATATATTCTGGTTGCCCTGTTCCCCAGTCAGCTCTCCCTTCTGTCACCCCACTCCTCTCCCATCCCCTTTTCCCTTCCTTTCTTGTAGGGCAAGAGAACTTTCTATGCCCCATTGCCTGTGTATCCTATTTTCTAGTTGCATGCAAAAAAATTTTTTTTTGTTTTTGAACATCTGTTTTTAAAACTTTGAGTTCCAAATTCTCTCCCCTCTTCCCTTCCCACCCACCCTCCCTAAGAAGTCAAGCAATTCAACATGGGCCACATGTGTATCATTATGTATAACCTTTCCACAATACTCATGTTGTGAAAGACTAACTGTATTT
>CM053622.1:357121639-357152713 GCA_028646595.1 Phalanger gymnotis
AAGTTATACCTGGAAGTTATATGGGATTCCATGCCATCTTGGGGAGGGAGGGGGAAAGGGAGGGAAGAAAATCTGGAACTCAAAATTATGTAGAACTGTTTGTTGCAAACTAAAAATAAAAAAAAAAAGAAAGAAAAAAAAGAAAAAAAGAACAAAAGTCTAGAGTCTCAACAAAAATGAGGGAAAAATAGAAATGAAGGAATAACTCAAATTTTAAACCTGTAATCAGATTATATTTTACTTTTTTATTTCTTTGGTGCCATTTCTATCTCTTAAAAGAAGATCAAACTAGATAAACAAGAATCATTAACATCTGAACTCAATAACTCAGTATTTAAGAAACCTGAGAACATGGGGGGGGGGGTGCGGGGATGGATTCCAAATGTGACAAGAACAGATGGGGAAACCTGGAAAGCAATATATATATATATATACACATATATATACACACACACACACACACACACACACGTATGTATATATGCAATGCAATAAAGAATTACTTAAAATCAAGAAGCATTCCCTGACGAGTGGCCAAAGGATAAGAACCAACAGTTCTTAAAAGAATTATAAAGTACAAACAACTACATAAAAGATTGCTCCAAATCACTAATAAGAGAAATGGAAATCAAACTCAGCAAATGGATAAAATGACCAAAGAAGAAAATAATACATATGGAAGGGGCTGCATGAAGACAGGCACAGGATATGGAGGTGGTCCAACTACTGTAGTCTTCTGTCATAACTTCCTAACAAGTTTTCCTTCCACTCTCTCCTGCACGACATTTCTTCATCAGATTATGCTACTCCTCTGTTCACAATTCTTTAATGGTACCCTAGCTATTAAAGTTCCACCCAGGCATCCAGAGCCCGCTATAAATTGAAGTCACCCTACTTTCCAGTCTTCCCTAATGGATCTCCATATTATTCACCTACAAAGCACTCTGTCATTTCTAAACTGGAGTACTTGATCTTCCCTACACATGTCAAGTACTGTTCTTACCTCCATGTTTTTGCTTGTTTTCCATGCCTGTAATGTGCTGTTGTGTACCACACTTGCCTCTCTGCCAAGTGAAATTCTATGTATACTTTAAAACTAGGCTCAAAAATCTTCTGTGCCCTGTGATCCCCTTAGTCAGGAATTACCTATTCTCCTCTGACTTAAGAGCTCCTATCTACTTAGATATTATTGATATTTGTTTACTGTATATCCTCCCAGCGCACTCTAGGTAGAGCACTGGCTTCACAAAGACTATATTGAGTCTTTATATCTACATCTTGTCTATCTCTTAGACAGTCTTCTGCATATAGGTGCTTAATACAATGGTCTGTTGAATTCAATTTAAAAGTTTTATAGTTGTCTGATAATTAGAAATTCTATTTTAAAGTGGAAAGACAAGAAAATAAAAATCCATTACTAAATATAAAAAAATTGCAATTTAGGGATCATATGATACAAGACAGTTGTCCAAAATAGTATTCTATTATTGCTAAATAATTTGTAAACACATTAGTTTTTCAGGTGATAATTTTACTAAGAGAGAACATGGCCCAGTAAAAAGAAAGTAACCTGAGTTAAAGTCCCCTCTCATCACAATTCTTGGCTATGGAACCCTGGGCAGATCATTCAAGGTCTCAGTGTCCCTCACGACTAACTCTAAGACTAAGATGCAGAACAACTGTATATCTGCACTGGTAGAGGGAGTCCATCACAATGATGACTTTATAGACATGGACCCTCCAAAAAATAAACTCTGAAAGAAGACAAGGATGAGTGACAAGCAACCCCCAGTTCTTTTTAGAATTACAACTAACCAACTTAATCAATGATCAATGTTTATCAAACATCAAACTATTTACTACTAATATTCTAAGGTATCCAGGAGACAGAAAGTATCAGAAAAGAAAAACGCAGGAGAGATACTGTCATCATGCATAATCATATATAGTCAAATAAATGAGTGAAATAAGAACAGAAACTGAATACTTAAGCTTAAAATGCTACTATAAAAAAATTAGTACTGTTGCTGTGCCAAGTTTATTCTGATTGTTAATAAATTAATTATTCTTAAAAAGGTACATGACAATGAGATGCTCAACATACTTTCTTTTACTTGTCCAACCCTTAACTATTCAATAATCTTTAAAAGCTTCCAAGAAGCCACCCAGTACAAAATGAATGCCAACTGGATTGTAGATGACTCAATAACAAACTTACAAAAGAAATCAGAACCAATACGTCATGTTAATTTGGCTTTATGATTTAGGCAATTACTAGTTATTACTATTTAGGCAATACTAATTACTACTAGGCACTGTGATAACTACGTTTGAGGTGATTTTGCTTAAGTTTTCAAGGAACGTACTGAGGAAGGAAGAGCATGCTTGTTTAAAATGTATATAGTATCAAAATACAACTCAAACTGAGAAAGTTAAATAAGCACAAAGAAAAGTATTACATATATCCTAAATCCATAATGTTATTTTCAGCTACTAAACAATGATAATAAAATTAGCGTTTATCAAGATACCTAGTATGTAAAAATATTGTTCTTCATGCAAGAGATACCAACACCAAAATCAAATAATAGGCTCTACCCTCCAAGAGATTACATTTTACGGGTTTGGGAGGGGTAATGAGAATAAAAAATATATATACAGGTAAGTAAATGAAAAGCTATCTAGAGACAACAATGAAAACTGAAGGAGATCAGAAAGACTTCACAGAAAAAAGAAACAACTGAGTTAAGTCTCAGAGGAAGAATGCTAAGAGGAAAGAATATGAGTAAGAAATTCTAGGCTCATGAGTTAAACAAAAATTATGAAATGCAGAGAACAGAAGGCCAAGTTTGGCTGGAATTTAATGCATATGAAAGTGAACAGCATGAAATAAGTCTTGCAAGGTAGGAGAGAGTCAGATTGTGGAGGGGCCTTAAACATTTGGCTTAGGAGTTGGTATCTTATCACACAGTAGGACTTCTTAACTTCTTTTATGTCATGCACACCTTTCCTTAAGGCTATGGACCTCTTCTCAGAATGTTTCCTACCTATATTCATAATTAAAGAAAAATGTCAAATTTTAGTTAGAGGTTAGTGAAAATAAAGATGTAATTTTTCCCCCCATTCAAATTCACAGACTCTCCGAAATACACGCACAGATCTCAAGTTAAGAACCCTATTCTAGACACAACAGGGATATACTGAATGAAGGCTTTCAAGCAGGGAAGCAACAGGGTCAGACTACAATTTGAACAGTTTGTGGAGGATGAATGGATAATCATGACTGGAGGATGAAAGACTGAAAAAGCAAACTGCATAGGATTAAGACGCAGGCAAGTAAAAGTAGCCTGTGTATAAGACCTTCATTAGTTTGGCTGTCAAAGGGAGAAGAGACAGAAGATAGTTGAGGAGAATAGAAGGTGAAATGATGAGGAAGATTTGAGTGTGTTTGTAAGAAATAAGAATTTGACTATTCCTTTCAAAACTGCTTATTTCTAGGTGGTTACAGAACTTGAATATATTCTTAAGAACGATATTAGTGTTGAAATAAATGGTAGATTCAGAATTACCAGGAAACTTGAGCTTTAGGATTGGCTTTAGAACCAAATAATACATGATTGCAAGAATTAATTCCTTAGGCTTTGATTAACCTGTATTATAAAATCTGGAATCATACTTGTGTCCTATCAAACTTATAATTTTCCAGATCACATCCCTGTAAGGTAACACTGACCTACTAATTCTAAAAACCTTAATATCTGTGCTACAGGTAAAATTCTATTTTAGGAAATTTCAAAGAATTTGTTCTACTTAAAACCTAAACATAGGAAGGTGTGGTTACTTTTAAAAAATACATGTTTATACAATATATACATTTTATTTGTAATCTTCACCTTAGGAGGAGTTCTATGAGGGTTAGGAGGGATACTTTCTTAGGGTCTCTTGGAATAATGGGTATCTGGGTATAGATGAAGAATAGCTGAAACCAGTGGTTCACAAAAATGGCAAAATGTTTTCATATGTTTATTTGTACTGTCTGCTTTAAATATATCATCATCACATAGGTCCTGTTGCTTCATTCCCAAATCATATCCTCTTCTTCCTACCCACTAATCTGTATATTTCTTCAGCATCTCTTTCCTCCAAACTCTATCATTTTTCATTCCCACTAGGTCTGCTAATTGCCTCATTCTCCTACTCATTTCTTTCACTCTGTACCCTAATATGAGACCTGAGCTACAAATGTAGTTATTAAAAATGCTGAATCAAAAGTATTTATATTCGACATACTGACATAGAGACCAGGACTTATACCACTGAAGAAAAGCATATTTTTTAGTTTTTAGAGATAATGGTGGCATCACCCTTTAGTCCCTTAGCATACTTTGCATATATTGTTAAATTTCAATCTTGAAAAAAAAGCACCAAAAGCACTAACCTGATCTCAAGATCTTTAATATGGTATGCAACAGCCCAAGATGATAGCCATTTATTCTCTAAACATGAAACAAGTGGTAGCAAGTATGGAAAGAGTTACTGCCTATGACAATACATAGTTCTGCTAAACTGCCTTCTTTTTTATTCTTTGCTAAAAGAGACAGTTCTCTTGGTAGGAAAGGAAGAAGAGATACATTTGGAAATCAATGTGATATGACAAAGAATATAAAATTAAAATTTTTTTGAAACAACGTAAATTAATCATTGTCTCAACACTTTCAAACCATCTCCAATATTTTTTCCTACAAGTATCCTAAGTTCTGTGAGTCCTAAGCTATTTTAAAAATTAGAATCCATATCATATATGGATACACTGCATAAACCTTTGACATTACAGAAAGGTATATGAGAAATATTAGAAAAATACCTCTTTTCCTTAATCATGTAACCTAAAATTATGTCAGATTTCAGTGACTGGTGTGAAACCTAAAGTTCACTTTTCAATTTCACAGAGAGTAATATAATAATTATTAGAAAACATCTTATTCTGAACAGAAAAAAGTACTCATTCACTTCTAAATTTTAATAGACCCTTTTCAGATTGTTACTGATACTCCTTGGCTGCCCTCCTGGAAACACTTTAATTCTTCTAATACCACCAGCAATTATATATGTTATATAATGTTCAAAAAGTTTGTAGCACAAGCAGTTTAACAGTAAAATATTTATTCAAGTGAACTTACCGTAATAACAGCCTTGCTGAGACAAATAGATCCCCGACATCCATACTCTGTTTCATCCTCAGACTTGTAGTAACTCAGAGTGTTATTTTTCAAAACTACCCAACGATCCTGCCACCCATGAATGTAGTTTGTCCACTAAGGAAGAAAAGAAAAAAAAAAGACACCTGATTTAATACTGAAGTCCAATTTACTGAACTAGTAGTTAATTCAAATTTTTTAAACAGCGATTAAATCAAAACTCTCTCCCCAGTAGCTTTTAAATTTAAAAAAAAAATGAGAACACAAAACAAAAATTACTTATAAGGTCCAGAAACTGGGAAATTCTTAACGATTTTCAGATTTTATAATATCTTTATGGTCACTTGTGACATAGTTAACAATGTAAGATACACACTTTCCCTCCACTCCAGGATATGTAAGGACATATGAACTACATCTCAGGGTACCAAAAGAACTGGCAGGTGATTACTGAACCACTGTCAGTGATTTAAAAAAAAAAATGACATATAAAAGAGGTGCTATATGAACGAAAGGCAAAAATACCCAAATTTTCAAAAAGAAAGAAGCAAATGTTTAAGCCAGTGCCTCCCCCCCTCCCCCGCCCCCAGTTACTGGAAAAATTATACATGTTATTAAAACACCTCCAGAGAGAGAATTGATGAACTATGAATGCAAACGTATAATTTTTTTCACTTTATTTTTCTTGTCTTTTCTTCAACATGGCTAATATGAAAACATGTTTTGCATGATTTCACATGTACGATTGATACCCTGCTTGCATTCTCAATGAGTGGGGGAAAGGCTGGAGGTAGAGAATTTAGAAGTCAAAATTTTTTTTAAAAGACAGTTAAAAAAAAATGAACAATGACTATCTAGTAAAGAAGTGAATCGAAATGATTTTATCAAAAACAGATAATGCTAGATTAACCTCCTCTCTCCTTTTTGGACAGTTACTAGTCTATAAAATCAAGGGAATGCTATATATAGATCTCATTTCATTTATTTATTTAGAGACTAAATCTTCCAGGCTGGAAGTGCAATAGCCATTCACAAGCCAATCCCACAATTGATTGTCATGGAAGCTCTGACTTGCTCTATTTATTTTTGGGGGAGGGGAGAAGGCAGGGCAATTGGGGTCAAGTGACTCGCCTAAGGTCACACAGTTAGTGTCTCAAGTGTCTGAGGGCAGATTTGTACTTAAGTCCTCCTGACTCCAGGGCCAGACCTGCTCTATTTCTGACCTGGGCTGCTCTGCCCCTCCTTAGGCAGCCTCATGATTAGTTTCCCACCCCTACTCCCATCCTTATATGGGTACATGGCTTAATAAGACACCCTATGGGCTTTAGCTCTACTGCAGCTCATAATTTCAGATATCAAGAAAGCCACCAACCCAAAACATGGAAGGCCATATGACATCTACAATACTCTCCAGTGCAACTCAAATCAGATTAAAATGTAACTGGGAAATTTTTAACGAAATAAAAATACAAGACATAGATTTTAAAATTAGGTCAATACAGCCACAGGGATGCTTGTGCACAGACTAGTAGCCCCTATTTCTACTTGAGTTTGACCTCATTGCACCAGCCTCAGCCTCCCCCAGGGCCAAAGATTATAGGAGTATACCAACACACCTAACCTATCTAGATTTTAGCAAAGTAAAAAAATCTCTCATGCTATTCTTATAGAAAACATGGAGATCTCTGTGTTAGAAGATACTACAATTAGGGAGATATCAAACTGGTTGAATTGTCAACTTGGAAGGAAGCACTCTAGGGCCTCAGCCCTGCACCTTTTAATCTTTTAAAAAAAATAATGATATGATTATCAAAATGGTAGTAACCTGGGAAGGACTGTTTACAGAACAGATAACTGAGACAAGGTCCAAAAAGATCTCAGCGGACTAGAATGTTGGCTTGAATCTAATGGGATGAAATCTAGTAGAGAAAAATGTAAAGTCTTTATACTTACACTAAAAAAAAATTTCACAAGCACATGTGGAATGGTTACAGAGCCATCATATGAAAAAGATCTGGGGGTTTTAATGAATTGCAAACTAAACATAAATCAGTATGACATTGAAGCCAAAAATACTAATAGGATCCTACGCCCCATTAAGAAGTATGATTTCCAAGAAAAGAAGAGCATAAGCCTGCTGTACTCTCCCCTTGGTTAGGACCACATCTAGAATAATGTGTTTACTTCTGGACATCACATTTTAGGAAGGACATTAACAAACAGAGGGTAATTAGAACATATCACAAGATTTGAAGGAACTGGAGATATTTAACCTGAAGGAAAGAATTAAAGTGGACATGAAAGCTGTTTCAACTATTGGAAGGGATACAAAATGGATCAGGCTTATTCTGCTTGGCCACAAAGGGCAATATCAGGACCAACAAATGGGTTGAAAGCTGTAGCCACAGATTTTTAGCATCACTATAAGAAATATTTCCTTACCATAACAACCACCCAGATGTAGGGGAAGAAGAGAGATGGGAGTTTGGGTTTGTGATGGGTTTCCACTAACTAGGAGTTTTGCAACAAAGGCTAGATAAATGGCTCTTGAACACACTAAGAGGGACTTTTGTTCACATATAAGTGAACTGGGTTCAGAGAAAGAAAAGGAAGGGTTCTCCCAGCTATCTTAGGGGTCTTTGAGTCCTCATCCCTCATTTTAGAGAGGGTATTACTTGGCTAAAGTCATATAGACTCAATGTGGCAAAGACAGGATTTGAACCCAGGTCCTCTGACTCTAAATCTGGTGCTCCTATTGCGCTAGTCTGTGATCCCTTTCACCTGTAAGATTCTGCATTTTACTGTCTAAATGAACTTTACTCCTCTTAAATACAAACAGGAAGAAAACTGGCTTGAAACAGAAGCCTTTTGGCACTAATGCAGCTTCTCTGCTGGTCTTTAATTTCCCAGTGCAGAGCTCCCTTGATTCTTTCATTTGGGTACCCTCATCTTCACAATGTTTCTTCTCTGTTCTTGCTTTCCTTACTGATTGTAATTCTTTACATAATGAGCATTCCCAGGGAGCTTGAAGTAGAAAAAAGTCATGGCCATAAAGGTAAAACAAGTTTGCTTAAATGTTTTCCTCCTAATTTCTTATTATCTCATTTAACACCAATATTTCTCCATCTGGACTGAGGCCTATTTCAAGTCTAATTCAGCCTAATAATCTAAAATTATCATATTTGTAATTTAAAAAAATTAATTCCACCAGTGATGTCATTAGTATAAGGAACTATAGCAACAAAACTTGAATTCTTAAAAGTCCAGCCTGGAGCACCGAAAAATAAATGCCTAGTTGTAGGTCACAGTCAATAGGTATCAGAGGGATAACTTGACTAAGTCATCCTAACTCGGAGACCAACTCTTTTTCTACTTTTCCATGCTCCTCATATTTTTTATATCCAAGTAATTTAAAAATTAAATGTTACTACAATAATGACTCATAACACAAAGATCTGGAGCTACAAATGAGTGAAAGCCCAGTAATCTAAAGAGGCTACAAATAATTTTTTATAGAGACATATTTTTAAGAGAATATAAAGAATTCAATACTACCTTGCATACTTCAGCTGTTTCCAGCACTTGTCTTTTCTATAGCAATAACTGCCAAGCAGAATCATAACCCCTTAGGGAAGCATGAGGTTTTTACATATCAATAAGCTACAGGTACATAAGTAAAATCACAAAATTTATAATAGACTCATCTGAACTGTATAAATCCTTTCCTATTGCCTCGTCATCTTCTTCCAACTTTTTAAATGACTCCATCCTCTCCTGACTTTTTTGTATAGTACTTAAAACTCATTGCTTTAACTATCACATCTAAAAGGACCAACCTCCAAATCTGTCATTCCAGCCCTGATGTATCATCCAAGCTCTAGTTCCACTGATTGCTAAATGCCTCCTTGGTACTGAGTTTGAAACTCAAAAGGGCATCAAAGCACAAATATTCTACAATTCCTCTCCCAACCCTAACCCCTGAGGAAAAAAAAAACCAACTTCTATACTTTTCCGTTAATGATACCATGATTCTCCCAATTACCGGTTAAAATTGTTGAGTCATATTTGACTCTTCTTGATCCCTTAATACTAAGTCACCAAGTCAATTCATTTAACATTAAGTGTTTATGTGCAAGTAGCTGATGATTGAAAGTTGAAATAACACAATCCTTGCCCCCAGGAAACTAAAATGATAATACAGGAGATACCGCATATATGCAAATAACTGTATCACAAGAAAGCACAAGTGCAAGAGAGATCCAGAAAAGTGCTTGCAAAAATATACTGGGTTTTTTTGGCTGGGGGCGGGGTGGGGTGTGCGGCGGCACAACAGAAGGATAGAATGCAAGGTCCCTAAAGGTGGAGAATGTTTCCCTTTTTCAACTTTGTATCCTTAGCAAGGACCACATACTACGTGCCTAATAAATGCAGACTTGTGTGGAGAAAGTTTTAACTAAGCAGAGCTGTGACACAAGTGAAAGGGGCTCCATTCTAGTAAAGGAGTAGGGTCAACAAGGCGAGTACAGGCAGAGAGGCAGGACAGGGACAGAACAAGGTACAGGGCTGGCAACAAGTAATATGGTTTTGCCAAACCACAGAAAATGTGAAGTAATTTGAAATAGGACTGGAAAGGTAAACTAGAGTCAGATTGTGGAAGTCTTTGAATGCATTTATATGAATGTATTTATACATTATTAAGTAGACAACAGGGAGTCACTGAAAGTTTCTAACCAAAGGAATGATATGGTTGGAATAAATTTTTTTTAATGGCTTGGGAAACTGAAAAATGGACTGGAAAATGTGTGGAGTTGAAGACAGCGAGACCTGACTCTGGAGTTAGAGGGTGTCAGTTCAAATCCAGTCTCTATTGTTTACTACCATAAGTAACCTTGGGCAAGTCACATTCTCCAAGACTCAAAGTTTCTTATCTATAAGATAAGAGATGGTCTCAGAAGTTTCTTCTAATTAACATCTATGATCAAATGAAAAGGAGACCAGATGCAGGAAGAACATGTAGAAAGAAGGCTATTACAATAAACTCAGAGGGAAAAAAGCTAAAACCTGGACTTGGGTGGCTACAGTGGGAAGGAAGGAATAAATATAAAAGATAACAAAAGGGTAGAATCTATAGTGCTTGGGAAAAGACTAGAGCACACCGGTGCATGTAACCTCCTCACTTAGTCTTAGCAGAATCCCTAGCTCCATTTAAAGCAGAGCTCAGGCATCACCTCCTAAGCAAGACCTTCTTCAAACCTACAGTTATTAGCATTCTTTTTTTTAAAAGCTATTTGGAAACTAACCTTACATTTACTTACCTATAAACATGTCATATTCTGCCCCACCCCCCAGTAGCTCCTCGAAAGCAGGGACCATTTTGGTTTTTTGTTTTTGTCTCCCCAACACCCTGCACGTGATTATGTAATGTTGCACGGACTTGATGTTGAATATCACTACCAAATAAATCTTTTAAAAACACTTTTTTATATACTGCTTAAAAAGCCCAAATGCCTAGAGAATCAAGTTCAGACTTCTCACTCTGGCATTTAATGTCCTTCATAATTGAACTCCATCTTTTTTATCCAAGCCAGATTGTACTACCCTCCAACTTAATTTCTGCCAAACTGGATCTCACCTACCATTCAAAGCAAATTCCACCTCATAAGTTTTCTTGAATGTCACATAATGATGACCTTATACGGTGTCCCACACATAATGCCACTAGATCATACACTACCATTCATATGCTATTTATCTGTTTAATGTGTCTGTCTTGTCTCTCTCAGTCAATCTATCAGTTTCCTGGAGGCACAGAGCATATCTACATTTTATAACCCATATATTATCTGAAACATTTAAGTCACATAGTACATATTTCAAATACTTCTTGAATAGTACCTCTTCTACAAATTCTTTCTGAGGTAAACTGTAGTCTACACAAACTATGAACTCAAATAAGATACTCACTGAGCTTTACAAATGCATTTACTAAATCCTAAACTGCTAGGATGACAACTTTACAGTAGTGAAAATCCCCACTGTACCTCACACATTGAGAGATATTCATTACAACTGTTGATAATCAGAATTACTA
Source organism: Phalanger gymnotis (assembly GCA_028646595.1). Lineage (NCBI taxonomy): Eukaryota > Metazoa > Chordata > Mammalia > Diprotodontia > Phalangeridae > Phalanger > Phalanger gymnotis. The sequence goes on from CM053622.1 coordinate 357,132,929, forward strand.
TTGGGAGAGTCAGCTATGTGAAACTATATCCTTAAAATACTCTAAAACCTGCTTAAGGAAATTACCCACAATTTCATGAGAAAAGTGATTTCTTGACAGCTAACTTAAGTGTAGTTTCTTGATTACATACACTTTCAAGGCAATACAAGGAGGTCTAGGACTGTACTGGGCAAGGGGTTCAAAAAGCTAGATTCTTCTACTTGTCAGCTCCCTGATCCTTAATAAATCAGTGTGTTTGACTCCCATTCCCTCGTCTGTAAAATAAGAAGGCTAAAGTAGATGCTCTCCTGAACTTCTTTCACTTCTAACATTTGTTGACTCAATACAGAAACTGAATTTGAAAACAAAGATTTTTAAGGTCTTAATTTCTAAATTTTTTTTGAAGGTGGAAGGGAAGGCAACTGGGCTTAAGTGAATTGCCCAAGGTTACACAGCTACTAAGTGTCAAGTGTCTTGAGGATGGATTTGAACTCAGGTCCTCTAAACTCCAGGGCCAGTGCTCTACTCACTACACCTAGCTGCCCCCTTAATTTCTAAAATTTGAAAGCTGAACCTTAATCAGAAAAAGAAGGTAAAAAGGTTTGTGAGAATTTTCTCAGTCTACAAAAATGGGGGGAGGCGAAGAAGGGGGAAGTGCTGATGCCATTAAAATCATTTGTACATTTCATTTTGTTAAGTACTTAAAACTAGTGCTTGGTAACCCTTCTAATCTGGATAAAGTAGGCAGTAGTAATTTGGTGGGTTGTATCCTGAGAGAGTAACCACAATCAATTATAACTGTGGATGCAAAGTAGGATATACAGTCATTTATAGAGAGCAAGGAGAGAGATGTAGATGGGTGTGTGTGTGTGTGTGTGTAGACACATATATGGTGGAGATTCTGCCTAGAAATAAATTTTCCTCTCATGGAATTAAATAATGTTAATATATTGCTAACCATTTTTATCAACATCAGAAGAGAATCAAACACTTATTAGTGTTTTAAGGATCACATTCTTCTACTCACATGAAATTGAATGTGAGTTCCTTGTGATCAGAGACTTTTTAATTTTTGTTTCTGCATCCCCAGCACAGTACCTGGTAAATAGCAAATGCTTAATAAATGCTTATTGACTGGTGGGAAACTTTGGCTGTTATTCAAATATCTCAGTAGTGAAAATAAAGTTTTTCCAAAGCCTATTCAATTTAAAATGGGCTCAAAAACATATGTTCAATGCAAATTCCTGAGATGAGAGATCCAAGTATCTGTTCCCTGAATCGTATGTGTTGTGGTAGGGTTAAGACCCAAGAAACTTTGAATTGTCCCAATACAAAATATTATATTTAGTATGTCAGGAATTGCATCTTCCTTTCTAAACCTCTTTCAACTTTAGTCCATCCAGTGTAAAGATAAGTTTAAGTACCCATGAAATAATCCCACAAACCAGGTCCAAATGGTTAACCAAAACTATGAACTATTGGAAGTAGTACTGTGGATTTCTTAATACTCAGGAGCTGCACATGACCTAGTATCTCATGACTAGTATGACAAGTACTAGCTCCAGTCCCCTCTCCGGGCTGCTGGGAAAACAAATTTAGTCGTTAATACATATACATACATATGTGTATATAGGCATATATACATGTATATCTTATTAAATGGTGGAGACTTACGCACTCGTGTGTGTATGTAAACATATATCAACACAAATATATTTAAATCAATACTGTCAGGGCAGAATGACACTTCACTCCTCTCTATAAGTCTCCACCATTTAATAATCAATTAGGTCTTTTAACTCTTTACTCAGCCACAAATGAAGGGAGTGGAATGTGCAGTTACTTTTGCCAGGAGATACCACAGATCATACTGAACATTAGAAAAAGATCCTGGAAGTGACCGGATCACTCTTCCCAATCCTCCTTCTCCTCCTCTCCAACCCCTAAGCTAAAGAATTTATTGCCGAGAATTTCTTCCTGAACTTAAAGGTCGGGCTCCTGTCTGACGTGTCCCAGGTTATTATGAATGTTTCTCCTGTGTCTGTCACGTGTACATCGAAAAGCTCGATCCCGGGGAAGGGCAAGACGGGGGAGAAAAGGTTTCGAAAACGCTCCCCCCATTCTGCTGAATTCAGCGTTACCTCGGTCTAACCTGGAAAAATCCCCCAGCCTGGGCTTTCGGCGGAGGCTTCCACCTTGAGCGCCAGCCCCGCCCCCGGGCCCACACCTCCGCGGCCTCTCCCCCCGGACCAAAGCACACCACCTTCTGACGTTTGGGAGGGCGGCGGCAGCCCCCCAGACTCGGCTGGCTACGCTCCCGAAAGCCGGCTCAGCTGCTGCGGCCGCCACCGCCGCCCCCCCCTCCCCCTCCCCACGCTGGGCTCTCCCAAGTCCTGGCTATGACACAATTCCTGTAACCCCTTCTTCCTCCTCCTCCCTCCGCCCCCCTCCCCGGCCGCGGGTCAGCCCCGCTATCCGAGCCGTCACCCCGCTCCCGGCCCCGGCCTCCCCAACAGCGGCCGCATTACCCAGCTCCGAGCCCCGCGGGCTCCGAGCAGGGCCGGACCGAATTCCGCCCCGGCCCAGCCCACGCCCCCGGCACGCCAGGTAACGACCCCCTCCCCTCCGGGCCGGGTCCAGCCGGCGTCCTCACCTTGCTCAGGACCCCGCAGAGCTCAACAGGCGGCCCGGACTCGGTCTCCGGATCCTCCTCCGAGCCCGACGAGTTCCAGCTCTGGTTGTCCGACATGGAGGCGCGACAGCCGAGCAGGAGAGCGGCCCCCGCTGCCTGCGCTGCGCCCGCACAGGCGCCCAGCCCCCGAGAGGGAGGGTCTGGGGTCGGGACGCGGGTCCGCCCCGGCTCTGGGGGCAGGAGGAGATGGGACGGAGCCCGAGCGCCCGGGCGCCGCCGCGCTGCCGGGCACCGAGCGGACCGGGGAAGGAGAAGGAGCGGTGAAGGGAGCTTGCCCTTCCAGCTGTCGGCCGCCGCCACCGCCGTTACTCCTGTGCTCCTCCGGGCGCCGCCACCCAAGGCGCTCCCCCTTCAGTGCCAATGTCGGGGGAAGAAGGGGTGGAAGGGAAAAGGTGAGGGAAGGGAGGAGAAAACGCAGCTGCAGGGACTAGGGCTCACTCACACCTCCGCTGCCGCCATCTTCCTGGCTCTAGACACTATTTACCCTCCCCCTTCTCTTTACCCCTCCCCTTCATCCCTCCCATTCCACCCGCCCCCTCCTCGGCCCGCCCATCGGCGTGTGACGCAACACGCACGGCTCAAGGAGGGGGCGGAGCCGCGGCTTCAGTGAAGGCGGAGAGGCGAGGCCTAATCTTAGTCCGCCTCCCGGCTTCGGGTGACTGGGGAGATGGGTGTAAGAGAGAAGGGTTGGTCGCACTGCATCTTGGGAGGTGTAGTGTTCCGCAGAGCGCGCGGCTCGCCGGGAGGTGTAGTAGCGGTTCTGAGGCCCTTTGGTGAGTGGGTCAGGCGGGGGGTGCCTCTTTTTACTGGGGGCAGGGGGTGGGCATCCTTTCGCGGCCCCTGGATTCCATTCCCATACATACCCTCTTCTCAAACCCTGGCCCAGAGCGTTTATGAAGGACCGCCTGGCTGCCGGCTGGACTGGACCGGACAGGACCGGACTTGAACTCTTTCTCGTAGACTCTGGAGAGGCCGTGGCACCCTAAGCCGCCCTTTGGAGGGCTCTCGGTGATTACGCTGCTCCATGCCCCCACTCCCTGGAGGTAGCAAGATGCCCCGCGTAGGCCCTGAGCTGCCTGACCCGGTGTGTCCGAGTGCCTGTGCGCGTGCGCACTCCTGAGAGCCTTGAATTGTACCGCGGAGGATGCCCGGGCATGTAGGGTTGCTGTAGGAACTAGATGACAGGCAGAGGCGAGTAGGGTACTACTTTTATCCTTGAGAAACCCACCACTGAGCATCTCGCATAGGGTCATTCACTTTTCTCCTCTTTATCTCCTTAGCACAATTCCTTGCATCTTCTGGGCACTTAAGAAATTGAAATTGAAATCAGACAGCCTTAGTTTTCTCAGTAAAATGGGCTGAGTAAGGTTAAAAGTTGAACTAGCTGATAGTCTAGTCAGTTTCAAACCCTCTCCCTTCCCCTCCCCCACCCCATGATCTTAGGAGAGGAGTTCTCTTCTGCCACTAGAGAGGGAGAAGGAGTTGTCACCTTTCATTTTCTGTGGCATGTATCTTCACCAACCTATAAAAGTACAAAGCTAGAATTAGGGCAGAGTGACTGGGCTAGGTTCCAGGGTCCTTGCCTTCGGAGAGTAAGTACTCCTTCTGAAACTAGAAATGACTGTCTTTAGCAAAAGACCTTGTTAACAAGAATGATTGGTTAAAATAGGAAGCTAAAATACAGGTGAACTCCATACCTCATATCCCATCCCCTACACACACAACTCACACACAGTAGGCCTTCTGTCCTAGGGTTCTCATTGCCCAAATTTTTTATCTTAAAAGCATATTATATCCAATTCCCCAAAATTTACCTCATAAATTTGATTTGAGAATACATGTGATACTGGTTGACGTAAGCTGTTTTTTTTGTGAAGCATCGGAATTGTTTTGGTTCTGTCAAAATAGAAGCGCCCTGCCCTTAAACTCCATAGGAAATGTGAAAATTTCTGGAATCTTTTGTATATGTGTGTGCATTTGTGTGTTGTTTAAACACCTTAATTAGCTCTGTGACCATGGGCAAGATGTTATGGAAATTTTATGGGAGTGATTTTTGTGCCTCTCATATCCCAAGGTTTGTTTTGATTTCCTGACTTAAAAATCATGAGTTTTGAGTTGTGTGTTCTTTTTGGTTAATGCATGAGAGATACCTGTTTTACAGTAAAATCTTCAAGTTGTATTCACATACTATGGAACCAAGTTCAAATTACTATCATTATTAAAGTGAAAGCTTTTAAAAATAAACCCAAAGCATTAAAAGTTACAATTGTCATTCAGAAAATAAGACAGAAGAGCTCTTTCATCTTTATTGACTTACAAATCCAGAATGTTTTTCAAACTTAAGAGATATTGTAATCAAGTTTTGCTTAAACTTCATATTTACTGATGTTGTTACCAAGTTAGATTTTTTAAAACATAGCTCATATTTAAAATTATGATTTGTTTTAAGATTAGACAATTATTGAGAAAATTCATAAGAATTAATATTTATGGAAGCCTCATACATTTATTTAAAATCTTATATTGCATTCTATGCATTTTAAGTTAATCATACCTTTATAACTACCAGCAATTAGAGCTGTCTCAGTGCCTACTCCATGTGAAGTTACTTCATGTATTAACATGAGAATATTTTAAAGGTTCTTGCCACTTTGTTTCTCTATATAACTAAAATGTTTAAAGTTTTCCAAATACAAGACCTCTTTACAGTGATTTGAATACATTACAATGAAGATTTATTTTAATACTGACTTACTATCACATTGAAAAAATCACTATAGAATTATCTTTAATATGAATGTAATTTTTGTTCTTAGTAAAAGTATTATATAGACTTTCTTTCTTATGTACTAAAGGAGAACCTACAGGCAGTCTCCTATTTGCTAACACCAATTCAACAATATTTCTCCCGTTATAGTCATACCAGCTAAACAGAACTACAGTAACACCCCTTCCTTTCTCTCCGCCCCCTCCTTCCCACTAATTGCTGTAGACCCTGTTTCCTCTGCCTTTCATCAGCCTCTCTCTGTCCCTTCCTGGCCCTAATTTTTACTTCCTTGGGGGTAGTCACTCCCCACCAAAACATTACATATCCAAAACTAGGCAAAAGAGGAGGAAATGAACAAAAATGCTTTGAGCAGTGGGTCCCTTTCTCTCTCTCTCTCTTTCTCTCTCATTGAAACAGTTCTAGCTTCTCACTAAGGAGACATAAAAGCATGATATTTAAAAATATGTTTTCTTGATGCTTTTAGTTTTTATATCACTGTCATTTCCTATCCCTACCCCACCCCCACTAGTCTCATTCCCTTGTGACAAAGAAAAACAATTTTACAAAGACTGAATCTTACAGTGTATAAAATTCTGGCCTGATATTAGGTTCTTCCAGCTCTGCCATGAATGAGAATTTATGTTAAATTATCTCTTTTCCAGGGCCTTGATGGGTTTTTCATTTAATTAGAATTTGACTTCTTATTGGGGAATTTTCATTTTTATTGCTGTAGTCATTGTGTACATTGTTCTCTTGATTATACATATTTTACTCTGGGTCATTTCATACAAATTTTCCCACATTTCTCTGAATTCCATGTCTTCATCATTTCTTACTGCACAGTAATATTCTATTATTTTCATGTACCATAATTTTCATAGTCATTGCTCAGTTGAAGGATAATGACAGTTTCCAGTTTTTTGCTACCAGTATTTATAGAAGAGTGTTACTCTAAATATTTTTTGCATATATTGAACCTTTGTTTTTAACTTTGACTTCCTTGGGGTATATAACTAGTTGTGGGGGTTGCAAGGTCAAAGATATAGACAGTTTAGTTACTCTTCTTTGTTTGTTTGTTTTTGGAGGGGAGAAGACTGGGCAATTGCGGTAGCCCAAGGTCACACAGCTAATGTGTCAAGTGTCTGAGGCCGGGTTTGAATTCAGGTACTCCTGACTCCAGGGCTGGTGCTCTATGCACTGCACCACCTAGCTGCCTTAGTTACTCTTCTTAAACAATTCCAAATCAAAATTCAGAATGGTTGGACCACGCCACAGCTCCACCAGCATTTATCATTGGGCCTTCTCACAGCCCTTTCAGCATGGACTATTCCCATCTTTTATCATGGCAAAGCCATGTGTTTGTGTGAAGGAACACATGTGGAGAATAGATATATGTACCTATGTATATGAATGGGAAGCAATATATGTAATGGCATTATACAGGGATTTGCAGAAATAGTTATGGACATTTGCACACGTGTGTGTGTGTATTTCAAAAGGTAGAATATTCAATTGTGTTAAAACATGCTAGTGGATAGCTGTCTTTTTAATACTTGTTGGCTACATAAACAGCTATTAGAAACTCACATCTGTGCACCTTTGTGCAAACTGTCAAAGAAGCTTTTTCTGTAAATGTGTGTGTGTAAATATTTGTATCCACAAAAGTGGGCAATCATGTATGTATATAGGCATCTTTGAGGGAGTCCTACAGCTGTAGCAACATACAAAAAAACACTTGGTAAATTCTAAACCATCTCATGCCTGTATTTATCCTAGTCCCAGGTCATAGGAGCCACCTTCTGTATCTTGGAGATGAAAGCAGTCCCTGTTGTCAGGCTGTCATGTTCATAGAGGTAGAATGTTCCTGACTTGGCAGAGTGAAACTGGAAGCATACTTTCTCATAGAAACATTGTTTTAAATGTCAATTAGTACTAGATCAATAATAGATACATTATTGGTTAAATAGACTTTTTTGCCAGCCTGAGAACTTATTACTATGTATTTCATTAATTCTCTGGAAAAATACGAGGACCAAAAAGAACTGTTTGAACATAACCCATTTATAAACTTAGGACCACCTTATGATGATTTCTTATTAATCATAAAGAATTTTAGAGATTAAAGGAAACTGAGAGATCATGTAATCTAACTTTTTCATTTCGTAGGTAAAGAAACTGAGGTCCAGTGAGATAAGGGGGGGGCGGTATCTTGCCACCAAAGTTACACAAATTTGCGTGTCAGAAAGTGACTCAAATTTAGACCTTCTGAATCAAAGTCTGGTATTCTTTTTACTGAACAACCTGTAGTAAGTAGCATATAATAAGAAAGACTTAACAGAATTTAGGTAGAAGAATTTTATAAAGTATTTGAAAATGTAAGTTTTGAAAATTAGAAATGTATTTAAATTAGATGACTGGCCAAAATACATTATATACAATCTATCTATCTATCATATATATATATATAGTAGACTAGATAACACATCTCTTTACAACAAAAACATCAATTTTCTCCAATATAGCTTTTAAATAAGGAAAAAAGAAAAGGTTTATTGGTGATCTTTTATTACTCACATGTAATTATTAATAATTAATTCTATATATGGCATGATTATGATTTGTATATTATATAGAATATATTGGTTATACAGAAATTTATGTTTAAAATTCATTAAAAGTATCATTTTTATTTTAAAAATATAATTTTCTCATTTAACACTCAAAGTCTAAAATTTCCTGTTATTAAGATTTTATGAAAAGAAATATAAAGAAATTAAAAAGCAATTAAAAATTAAAACAATGTTAATTAAGACTCTGCCTATAGATGTTATATTTTCATGACCATCATTGTTATCATCAGAAGAAATTTACTGAATGGTCACTATGATTGGGGCCATATTGTGCTTTCTCACAATTTCAATGACTGCCACCAAAGACAAAATAAATAACAATGTGAAAAGAAATCAACTTGGCAACGGTATGAATTTAGAATCCATGGGAAGAGAAATACGCAAATAGGTTGTGGTAGAAACTTTACTTTCTTTATTTTGCATTCCATATTTCCTGGGCCAGGATTACCATAGCTGCAAAGCCTAGTCCTCAATAGATGGGAGACACCATGTAAGAGTGTAAGAGCCCTGACAAGGTTTTGTACATGCTAGGCAAAGTTTGAAAATTGTATCACTTGTGTATTCTTTTCAATTCAACTAACATTTATTTATAATATTTGGGTGCCTTAAATCCTTAAAGGCTATGCCAGGAGGCCCTGAAAATTCTACCAAGGCTTTGAGTTTGAGGACTACCTTAGCTAAGTTCAGAGAGGCTTAGCCAGGAAAGTGAGGAGTCATAGGTGTCTGTGAGACTGTGAACATAGAATGTTGGTAGGTACTGCCCTCAACAAAAACAAGTGGAATTACAGATCTTCCAAATATAAAAGTAATGGGAGGCTTTGAGCTTTCATAAGTAAATAGATTTGTAAAATAAATTTTGGCTCACAGGGAGCAGGATTATCTGTCATTAAAAATACATGCACTTTTCAAAGAAATATTTAAGTATTTCTCGTGCCTTAGATGAGCCTAACTTGCTGACTTATACTCAGAATTAACTCCATGGTCAGCCCATAGTTCCTAGTCATATTTCCAAATACAAATTAAAATTTTGCAGATCTCTCTTAATTTTTTAAAATTGGTTATTACTAACATTTTTATTTTCTACATTTCTTAGATTTCCCTTTGTATTCTTCTCTCTCCCATCTGAGAGAGTCATCCTTTATAGCAAAGAATCTTTTTCCCACTTAACTTTAACCAGTCTTGAAGGATAGATTTTTTTTTCCTGTGAAAACTCTGCCCTCTAATTAGTGTACGTATTTGACACTGACACTAGAAAGGAAAAAACAAAAACAAGAAATAGTGTTTTAAAAAAAAACTAGGATATTTCATTAAGTGCCAAGAAATTAAAAGTGATAGTGTTGTGAATTTGAGTAATAAGAATGCTGCCACAATTAATAGGTAAGAAATTTTTTTAAAAAACAGATTTAGTGGAAAAAGATTATGCCTGATTTTACATAATTTAAGTCTTCTGTTTAAAGAATGAACATATATTACTATATAGGCTTTTTTATTGTAAGGGGTCTCACATCCATACAACATGATCATTCAGGACTCCTTAGAACAGGTAACAAAAGAAATAACCCTGTTCACAGACCCTTTGATAATAAACAGGGATATAAAACAGGGAAATGTATCTCACCAAAGGCATTCATCACTGTGATGGAGGAGATTCAGCAAAGAGTCCAGATCCAACTGGAATGTGGATGGTGAAATCTTCTAGATGCTCCCATTTTGTGGAAGACAGTATGTTGATTGACACTGAAGAACATCCTGGAAGAGATCTGTAGTAAAAGAATTTTGGCCTGTCCATCCATACAGAAAACAACCAAGAGGATAAGTAATATCTATGGCCCAGATTTCAGTATGCATTTGAATGGACACTCTAAACAGTCTACCCAACATTATGTCTAGCCGGGTGGGACCAGTAGTACAGACTGACAATGAGATGGACCCAGAGTTGAAAAGGAAGAAAGCTAGCTAGATTGAGTTTTGGGATTAAAATTGTCAGCTTCATATTTTTGTGGCAACCTCCCATGTCTAGTGCCTTTCAGTTCTTTTCTTGAAGAAAGTGTTTATTGTATATAGGCATGAAGCTTCTAAGTAATATACGTGTCTTTAGATATTTTCACTTCTTGATCCTGAATTGTATTTTTCCACATTTATTCTTTTACCATCCTTTCCTGTGCCTATCTTTACATTGTAATCACTAATTTTGAAGGTAAATTTTTGAGGATCTTTTCATATTTTTGGTAGGACATCCCTATGCCTTTACTGCAACAAATATCAGTGTATAAATCACAACTATCTTCATAGTAATCTCCTTGCATTTACTCATGCTGGAAAAGATAACCAAGTATCCCATGAAATGATATTTTTGTTGCCCTTAGACACACAATGAAACTATCAGCTTCTTTATTCACCCTTTCAAAGAGAATTTGTGAATTGCCCTTCCATTAACTACAACTTTATGTTCATTTTAGAGTAAGAATGTAAATATTGTCATGAGCCTCCAGCATTTTATCAAAGATCTTGCATTTTACATGCTAATAGTTAAATTTCGTTTGTAAACAAATGTTTGTTTGTAAAGTTTGTAAACAGTCTAATTCTCTCTTTCATGGGTCGCCTGGGCCAAAGAATTCACTTCCTAAGAGCCAACTTGCTGTTTTTATGCCTGTCTTGTCCTTGGCTGGTGTGGTTCTTAGACAGCAAGTTCATTGAGCTTGAGATTCCTTGCTCAAAGCAGTTCCAGTCTGGTGAAACCTGAGAGCAGTGTGGTGTACTTGAAAAAAGCAGTGGGCTAAGTCCCTTCACCTCTGTGGACCAAAGTTTCCTCATGTCTAAAAAAGGAGGTTAGACTAGTTGGCCTCTAAGATTCCTTCTGGCTCTAAATCTGTGATTCTGTGATCCACTGTCTAACCACTCTTCATTCCCCGATCACATTAACACTTTCCCCTCAGACCTCACTATAATTATTTTGCAGTTTTCTAATCAATGTTTCATGTAAATTTATCTGCATTTTGGTCTCATTCTGCTGGATTGTAACCTCCAGTATGGCAGGGATTGTGTCTTATCTAAACTTTGTATCTCCTACCACAATATTCTTCACATAGTAGGCACTTGATAAATGTTCCATAATGAATTGTTTGAGCTGTTTCATCAAGGTGCCATAGATATTCTAATGCAAAAGTCCTTAACTTTCTTGTTGTAATGGACCCTTTTATCAGTTTGTCAATCCTATAGACTCCTTCTCTAGATATTTTTAAATATGTAAAATACAGTAGGTGGGATTACAGAGGAAACCAATTATCTTGAAATACAGTCATTGAAATGTTTTATAAACTACAAACTCATGGACTCCTTGAGGTTTGGGAACAGAACCTCTGTTTTGAGGGGATCTCTGCAGATTTATTTGTGTTTCTACAGAAAAGTAAAAATCTCATATGAGAGCAGAACAAATTTGTGCTTTAGTTTTATCATTTTCCAGTTATGTCCATCTCTTCATGACCTTATCTGGGGTTTTCTTGGCAGATACTGACATTTGTTGTTTCCTTCTCCAGCTCATTTTACAAATGAGGAAACTGAGGCAAACAGGGTTAAGTGACTTGCCCCAGGTCACACACAAGTCTCTGAGGTTAGATTTTAACTCAGGAACAAATTTACTTTGGGTCATTCATTGTATAACTGCTTACCATATCTGCATAAGGAACTGGTTATAAAACAACGTGCCTTAAATTCCACCAGCAGTTTTCCTGTCCCTGCAAGAGAAAATGCTAAAGCCAGCAGCAAGGGTAAACTATCAAATCCAAAGATCTTTAGGACATATTCTGGGAGCAGCTGCAAAGGAGATTCTTCTCTCTGTCATCTTGTGTTTCTTGGTATGCATAAAAGAACAAAAATGAGTTTCAAGCAAAAATTTTGTTTCTAGTTTACACAGAAAATGCATATCATGGTCTTAAGTTACACTAAAATATTTAATTTTGTACTTAACATTGAAAAGACATTTTAGAAAAATCCTGTGGTATTTGATTTCTCGTTGAAACAGTATGAAATCCCTTTAAACTGAACACAAAGTACATCATCATTGGGCAAATAGTGATGTCATTCTCCGTTCTGTCTTTGCAAGTACACATTTCCTTTCAGTTTGTTCATTTGCTTTTGAGTTCTCTACCTTTGACTATTTTTTTCTTCTGCTACATTGAGAAATCCTTTGGCAGATTTATTGATGAAAACTACAGATTAAGTTTTTTGTTTTATTTCTTGGGTTGGAAGCAATTTATCATAGATCAATTTTTTTCTACTTTAATATTATTGTGATTTTAAGATCCCCTTTTACTTAAAAATTGAGAAAACAGAGTTTATTTTGTAAATTCTATGCTTGTTACTCAGTGAATATACAGCTCATGAAAATATAGTTCATATTTATTGAACATTTAGATTATCACCACTTTCTGAAATTATTTGGAGAACATGTGTCAAATTAAAGCACAGGAGATTTGATAAAGTTTTTCTCCTCATATTGATTTTTAAAAACATTATTACTAAGGGAGAAATCATAAATAAAACATATAGTTTTATATTTAGACTTGGTTGAGACAAAATGAACACATTTTTAAACTGTTCAGGGATGATAAAAACATTAAAATTTAGCTATTTCTGTTTCATGGGTTCTTTTTCTAGCCATGGAAAATGACATCATTCTCAACCATTTGTTTTCATCATCTTTGAATAGTAGGTATTTCTCTTAGATTACATATATAGAATATATGTTGTATAGAACCCCCCCCCCAATTAATTTTAGCAATTGTCCCAAAGGAAATTCATCTTTAAAAATAATTGTCGAGACATAATATATCCTTATTCTATGTATGATTTAGAGTGAATAACTAGAAAAGCATGTTAGAAAGTTCTTATCTCATCAACCATAGTTTAACAGTTCTCTTGAGTCTAAATCAATGTTACAATCAGCAACTTGTTCTCCATATCTAATTCCATTTCTTAGTTACATTTAATGTCCACTGAAAGTTTTAGTCTTTACAGATAAATGATTCAGCCAATGAATGTCCAAGTTATTTTAATAATAGCTTCACATACAAGGCACTTTTGTTCCTAAAGATGAAAGCACTATCATACCATTTACTCTCACTCATAATTGCTATAATCTGAGGTCAGCAGTTAGTTTTAAATAGCATTTTTTTAACTTGGATTTTTTTGCCACCTAAAAATACCTTAAACCAAGTTATTTAATCGAACTTTTCACTTTTCATTCATATATTGTTGAATCATGTAGTCCCATTCTAAGTGAGTAATCAACCCAATAATTAATTAAGCACCAGTCTGAGTGGTTACTTAGTCACACTCTTAACTGGTTTTTAGTCCCAGGCTGTGGTTAATTAACCAGCATTTATTAAGCACCTACTGTATGCCAAGCACTGGGATACAAAGATGTGAAACAGTTCCTATCCTCAAGAAGCTTATGTTATATAAGGAGACAACATGTACATAAAGATACAGAAAATAAATAGTAATTTTGGAGAAAGGTACAAGCAGATGCACTAATCAGTTGAAAGGCTTCATGTACAAGATAGTGTTTGAGTTGATCTTTAAAGGAAATTAATGATTCTAAGAGGTAGAGATAGGTGGGAATTCCCTGCAAGCATGAGAGTACAAGCCTGTATAATGTCACAGAGATGAAATATGGAATGACATGTTGGAGAAACAAGAAAGCCATTTTAGCTGAATCACAGAGCCCACAAAGAGAAGAAAGGTAGAGTAAGCCTGGAAAGATAGATTGGAGCCAAATTATATTGGTCTTTATGTATGACGCACAGAGGGGCTTATATTCAATGCTAAAGAAAATAGGGAGCTCCTGGAGTATGAGTAGAGGAGGGGCGAGGTTAGACCTGCACTTTAGGCATATCAGTTTAGCTTGAATATGAAGGATGGACTAGATTGATGATGAAACTTGAAGCAGGGAAGAGTTAGGAGCCTATTGCAATAGTTCAGTGGAGAGATGATATGGTCCTGAACTAGGGAGGCAACTCATTAATGGAGGGAAGGGGATAGTTGTAGGAGATATTTCATAGGTAAAATTGACAGGATTCAACAGCTCATTATGTATACATCGCAAGCAAAGGAGTGTATGGCGTGGGAGATGACTGAGATTATGAACCCAGGTGACTAAAATGGTAATGCCATCAACAGAAATGAGGAAGTTCAGAAGAGAAATTTGAGAGGAAAGAGTGCAATGAGTTTGAGAGGCCTCCAGGACATCCAGCTCAAAACATTTAATTGGCAGTTGGTGATGTGGACCTGGGACTCAGGAGAGTTTGAGTTGGATCTCTAGATCTGAGTCATCTGAATTGAGATAATAATGGAACCCATGAGAGCTGATTGAAGTCACCAAGACAGAAAAGAGGTCTAGGGCAGGGCCTCGAGTTTGCTGACAGAGGATGGTATAATACAATAATTCAGCAAAGAGCACTGAGAAAGACTAGTCAGACAGATAAGAGAACCAGGAGAGAGAGCAGCATCTTTTTAAAAATCAAGAGTGAAGAGTATCAGGAACAGAAGGTAGTCAGCAATATCAAATGCAATTGAAAGGTCAAAAAACTTGAGGATTGAAAAAAATGCCCTTGATATTGTCAGGTTTTTTTTTTTTTGAGGGGGGAAGGCAGGGCTATTGGGGTTAAGTGACTTGTCCAAGGTCACACAGCTAGTAGTGTGTCAAGTGTCTAAGGCTGGATTTGAACTCAGGTCCTCCTGACTCCAGGGCCAATGCTGTATTCACTGCGCCACCTAGCCCTGATATTGTCAACTGAGAGAACATTGGTGACATTGAAGAGCAGTTTCAGTTTAGTATTGATGAGACAGAGTGCAAAGGGTTGAGAAGTGAGTGAAAATAGAGAAAAGATGGCATCCCCTAACTAGTTTTCTATGAATGTGGAGGTAGAAGGGAAGAGATGATAAGATAGTACCTTAAGATGGCTAGGTCAAATGAAGGGTTTTTGGGTTTTTTTGCTTTTGTTTTCTAAATAATTGGAGGACACCTGGGCTTATTTATAACGCAAAGAAAAGAGCCAGCCGATAGGGAAAGACTGAAGATTAGAAGGGAAGGAATGATTGTGAGGGCCTTTGAGGAGATTGGAGGGAATGAAATCAAAGGTGTGTTTAGAGAGGTTGGCCTTGAAGAGAAGGGATTGAGTTTAGAATAAGAATCACTGCAGATCTGTGCTCTGAAAAATCATAATCTGAGAGTTATAAGGTACACTGGTCAAATTTAAGAAATGAAATGTGATTTTTAAAATAAATGATTTTTGTTTGCAGAGACATTGGAGATTTCTATAAAGTGAAAAAAAAAAAACTAGGAGGCTTAGAAGTAAAAGCCTAGCTTTTTGTTCCCTTGCAATAAAGCTTAGAGATTGGCAGGTCTCCATTTAATTCATCTAAACCATTTAGATTTTAATAACAGCATTATTACAAATGTTATAGTGAGACATGAACAGATTTTTGACTGTAGACATAGCAACTATACATCTTAGAAATTTCTTCCTCTTCCCTTGAAGAAAACTAAAATACAAACACGAGATGAAATTGACATGTATTTAATACCTTTTTAAAAGCACTCTTTACAAATCTGTTTACCTTGTTAATTTAGCCTAGAAAAACAAAACTTGTTATGTAATTTGATTTGCTTATTAAATTATTTTAAATTTAAACCATTTGTAGAGTGAATGGAAGTATTCAGATACCTACAAATTTGCTAATTTAATTCACGTGAAGTGCTTTAATTTATATTACAAACACGCAGGTTGCCAAGGCTTAAGAAATACAGCATCTAAGATTTTATAGTTCGTGAGAAATCGGCAGGAACTTGAGACCACAAGAAACCATCAACATTAGAAGAAAACAAATTATTGTGATTTAGGGAATAGTTTAAACATATTGAAAGATAACTGTTTTTAAAAAGACTTCGGAGAGGGGAAACCTTCAAACTCATTGAATACAACTTTCGCCCAGTTGAATTTTGTTTCATCTGTCTCATTTTAGCTCCTGGAAGCAGGGACTATTTTATTTTTGTCTTCTTATTCCAGAATTCAGCATAGTGTCCAGTACATAGTGAGCAATTTAGAAAATGCTTCTAGATTGATCCTTCCTGTTCTTATCAATTTTTTTTCCTTACATATTTGTCTTAATGGACTTCTGTAAACTAAAAGTTTATAGAAATTGGGACGTTTTATTATTTCATGTTTATTTCTTGTTTTAGTTTCATTCACATTCACACACTGCAAAAAGCAGCAATTTCTGAAACGGGCAAGAATCCCCATTCCAGGGTCTTGTCATCATGTCAGTCAATCACTGTGTCTCATAGGGATAAAGGGGTTCATCTGGCAAAAGCCCAGGCTACATTCCTGCATCAGAGAGGCCAACAGATTTTGGGGGTATTTTGAAATATTTGAAAAGAGGTTTTTCAGTATTAAGACCTAAATGTGATGCTTGTTTTTACAAACCATTTGAATACAGTAGCAGCTATGATTTCTTTTATTTGCACCCTTTGAGTTTTGTATCCAAGCAGTCTAACAACTTGACACAACAAAATTGGAAATTTCTACACTGACAACAAAATTCTTCCCTTTTGTTAAGTCTTTTAGAAATACTCTTTTTTATTAAAATTTTGTGACATTCTCAACAAAAACAGTCTAATAAAAAGGATAAAAAATGCATAAAACCTGAAACTCCCAAGCCAGCAATAAAATTCGTTTCATTTTATTCTTTATTTGTAGGCCACAATGTACTAGGATTCTCTAAAACATCTGATCTCATTTGAGGTATTGGTAGGGGAATTTCTGATGCAAATATACTGTTTGATTCAGCAGAAGTGATTATTGAAGAGTCCTCCAGGAGCTCTACATCCTTATTACATGAGTATTCCTCTTACTTATGGTACTTTACTAACTTTAACCATTACTGTGTTTTAAATAGATTCTTAGTAGGTTGATTTCTTAATAGACTTTCAAAGGACATTCATTTGTTCTATCATTAAGTCAGTAGACTTTAAGTACAGTCTACTATGTACCAAACACTGAGGATACAAAAAGAGGCAAAAGACAGTCCCTGCCCTCAAGGAGCAAGCAAATAGATAAGGATTAGCAAACTAAATAAGGGATTGATAGGAAATAATCCAAAGAAGCCAGGCACTAGAATTAAGAGGCATTGGAAAAGGCTTCCTAGAGAAGATGGGATGTTAGTTGGTATTTAAAGGAAGCCAGGGAAACCTGGAGGTGGAGATGGGGAGGGACAATATGAAGGAAGGAGGCATGGAGGACAGCCAGAGAAAATGCCCAGGAGCTAAGAGATGGAGTGTCTTGTTCATAAAACAACCAGGAAGCCAGTGTCACTGGATCAAAGAGTACAAGGTGTGGAATAAAGTAAGAGAAAACTGGAAAGGTGGGAAGAGGCAAGGTTATAAAGGGCTTTGAATACCAAACATAGGATTTTGTATTTGATGCTAGAGACAACAGGGAGCTACTAGAGTTTATTGGGTAAGGAAATGACACAGTCGATCCTGTCCTTTGGCAAAATCACTTTGGGGGCTGAATGGAGGATGGATTGAACTCATCACTGCTTTATTCTTTGCATTTGTTTGCCTACTTCAAAGAGATAAATAATTTTTTTTTTGTTTTTAACTTATTTTCTGCTTCTTTAGGTGTTTTGAATAATATTAAAATTCATAAAATCAAGCTCATCTTTACTGTTGTTCCCCCTTACTGCTTCCCATGCCATCCTCTTCAAAGACGACAGTATTTATACTCATGACTTCTTAAACAACCTGGTCATTCAGTTTCTTGACATCCTTAACCATAGCAAACTCCTCATCATTGCAGCCTGCCAATAAGCGGTTATACCTTAGAACTCGTTGTATCTGAAGTTGTATAACTTTAACAAAGCCAGAATTTTAAATTCCTCACTACAGCTACAACCTGCTTTCCTACTACTTTCCCTTGCATACACTAATTCTCTGCATCCTTTTTGCAAACTCTGGGCGTAGACCCTTGACCCATGTCAGTTTTTCCAGTCCATCACCTATTTTTGTTCTGTTTCCCTTGATACCCAGGCTTGACACCTGGCCAACCACTGAATGTTTCACAAGCTACTGTGCTTGAATCTCATTCCCTTGATTTTGTGCCACTCCTAACCTGTGAATCCATGTCCCTATAATTTCACCCTATAAACTTTCACCATATAATTTTTCAACTTCTGTTCTAGGGCTGCCAATTATCACTGGAGAAAACTGTGGAATTCACTTGACAACCCACTGAATTTATGGCACCTTGCTCCTAAGTCTCTGTGTTCATTTCTCATTCCTCTTCTCAGCTTCAGTCCCATATCTGCAACATCCTGCTGGACACTGAGTACCTGGTTCTCATAGTCATCTCAAACTCATCATGTCCAAAACAACTAATCATCTTTCCAGCTAAACCTACCTCTCCTCCTAGTTTAATATTTCTGTCCAGAGTACCACCATTCTTCCACTCATTTGGGTTTAGTCTAGGAGACATCCTTAACCCTCTGCTCTTTCATGCCTCATATCCAGTCAACTGTGAAGTCTTGTTGAGTCTATCTCTACAAAGCCTCTTTTATTCAATTCTTCTCTCCATTTATGTTACAACCACCTTAGTTTAGACCTTTATTCTTTTCCTTAGACAATCGCAAGAGACTCTAAGTATATATCCTTGCATCTAGGTTCTCCCTTCTTTAAATAACATTCCATGTAACTGCCAAATTGATAGTCCAAAAAAATATATTTGACCACACCTGCCCAGTTGAAGTGCTTGTGCCACTCTGCTCCCACTAGACAGTGCTCCTGACCTAACTGCAAGGCTATGTGATAAAAAACATAGACATGTTAAAAGAGAGGAAACAGGACTACATAGAGTGCATTACTCATGCCCCAGAGAAGTATAACAGATAAAGACATAGTAACCCGTATCAAATAAGAGTTGACAAGAGGTAAATACCACCATTGTGGGGAAGAACTGTGGTGGTTTTATGACATGTGAGACTAAATACTTCATCAGCTTTACCTGGGCCAAGTTCTTCTTTTCAAGGCTGGTTAGAGCACAGGCTATGCTAACTACCTAACAATGCATCCAAATAACAAAGACTGCAGACTTATTCTAAGTACTGGAGATTGAAATCTTCAGCCTTCCCGTGGGAACACCTTGGTCTTTTTAAAAAAAATTTATTATTTATTTAATATTTTTAGTTTTCAGCATTGATTTCCACAAGATTTTGAGTTTCAAATTTTCTCCCCATTTCTACCCTCCCCCCCACTCCAAGATGGCATTTTTCTGATTATCCCATTCCGCAGTCAGCCCTCCCTTCTGTCACCCCACTCCCCTCATCGCCTTTTCCCTTACTTTCTTGTAGGGCAAGATAGACTTCTATGCGCTGTTGCCTGTGTATCTTATTTCCTTGTTGCATGCAAAAACTTTTTTGTTGTTGTTTTAGGACTCTGTTTTTAAAACTTTGAGTTCCAAATTCTCTCCCCTCTTCCCTCCCCACCCACCCTCCCTAAGAAGGCAAGCAATTCAACATAGGCCACATGTGTATCATTATGCAAAACCCTTCCACAATACTCATGTTGTGAAAGACTAACGATATTTTGCTCCCTCCTATCCTGTCCCCCTTTATTCAGTTTTCTCCCTTGACTCTGTCCCTTTTCAGAGTGTTTGCTTTTG
>CM053622.1:357153213-357185970 GCA_028646595.1 Phalanger gymnotis
CACCCACCCTCCCTAAGAAGGCAAGCAATTCAACATAGGCCACATGTGTATCATTATGCAAAACCCTTCCACAATACTCATGTTGTGAAAGACTAACGATATTTTGCTCCCTTCTATCCTGTCCCCCTTTATTCAGTTTTCTCCCTTGACTCTGTCCCTTTTCAGAGTGTTTGCTTTTGATTACCTCCTCCCCCTATCTGCCCTCCCTTCATTGTCCCCCCCTTTTTTATCCCTTTCTCACTTCTTTCCTGTGGGGTAAGATACCCAATTGAGTGTGTATGTTATTCCCTCCTCAAGTTAAATCTGATGAAAGCAAGATTCACTCATTCCTTCTCACCTGCCCCTTCTTCCCTTCCAAAAGAACTGCTTTTTCTTGACACTTTTATGTGAGATAATTTACCCCATTCTATCTCTCCCTTTCTCCCTCTCTTAATATATTCCTCCCTCATCCCTTAATTTGATTTTATTTGTTTAGATATCATCCCTTCATACTCAACTCACCCTATGCCCTCTGTCTCTCTCTCTCTCTCTCTCTACATATATATATATATATATATGTATATACATATATATGTATGTATGTGTATTCCCTTCATCTACCCTAATACTGAGAAAGGTCTCATGAATTACACACATCATCTTTCTATGTAGGAATGTAAACCAAACAGTTCAACTTTAGTGAGTCCCTTATGATTTCTCTTTCTTGTTTACCTTTTCATGCTTTTCTTGATTCTTGTGTTTGAAAGTCAAATTTTCTATTCAGCTCTGGTCTTTTCACTGAGAAAGTTTGAAAGTCCTCTATTTTATTGAAAGTCCATATTTTGCCTTGGAGTATGATACTCAGTTTTGCTGGGTAGGTGATTCTTCATTTTAATCCTAACTCCTTTGGCCTCTGGAATATCATATTCTAAGTCCTTCTATCCCTTAATGTAGAAGCTGCTAGATCTTGTGTTATCCTGATTGTGTTTCCACAATACTCAAATTGTTTCTTTTTCTGGCTGCTTGCAGTATTTTCTTCTTGATCTAGGAGCTCTGGAATTTGGCGACAATATTTGTAGGAGTTTTCTTTTTGGGATCTTTTTCAGGAAGTGATCAGTGGATTCTTTCAATTTCTGTTTTACCCTCTGGCTCTAGAATATCAGGGCAGTTTTCCTTGATAATTTCTTGAAACAGTTTCATTTTGGTCTTTGTATCCCCAGCACTGAGCACTGTGCTTGGCACATAGTAGGCATTTTAATAATTGTTATTTGGTCCATGTATGACTATACCCATGTGTAGGATTTTTTAAATGTTTGCGGGATACTTTTTAGGATAATATGTTTAGTCAGTCTTATATCATTTGGAAATGCTTACTGCATTTGACAGCAATTGCAAATTAATGCCACTCTCCAAAAAAATTTTAATATATAATAATGCGATTATATCTTACATGTAGTTATTATATGGTAATATATAATTTTAGTAAGTTTTCTATATGACAGAAGTTGGTATTCCAATTTTTTTAGGGGAAAGAAAAATGTAGTTTTATTACTTGCTTGGATTTACATGCCAAGCTAAAATTTAATTTAATTTTTAAATTTATATTGATTTTTAATTTAATTTAATATTGATAGCCCTTCATATTTAACTCTAATAGCTTTATAGCCCTTTTGGCCTTATCTTATTGTTAAAGTTAGCTAGAATATTTTGTCACAAAACAGAAAGTGAATAAGAATTCTGCTCTTACATCATTGAATAGGAAGATAAGCTCTATCTGTAGATAGATCATTTATTAAGCATTTACTATGTGGTAGACTCTGTGCTAAGCACTGGGAATACAAATACAAATAAGTAAGGCAGTCCCTGCCCTAATGGAACTTACATTCTAGTGAAGGAAGACAACATGTAAAGGGGAGCAGGAATTAGGGTCAGGGTTACGTGACTGGAAAACCACAGTGGTGACATCAGAAGCCACCAAGAGTAGCAACAAGTAGTACAGCTCTGCAGCACTCAGACCAGAACAGCCCAGGAGCCCAGAGGGCTCAAGGTGGCCTGCACTCTGACCTGAGACAACACAGACTACCCTCAAGATCTGTAGCCTGAATCTCAAAGATCTAGAGGGCTCCAATGCTGGGAAGTAGAGGCTAGCACAGGAACCTAAGGACAGAGCAAGCAGAGTACCACCCCACCCAAAACCTCAGCAGGAACCAGAGCCTGACACTAACACAAAGCCCCAATTCAAGAAATAAAGCTGGAAAGATGAGTAAATCAAAGAAAATACCAACTAGCATGAAAAATTATTATAGAGTTAGAGATACCCAAAAATCCAACTTAGGAGAGGTTAATTCTCTAACAACTTCTAACAGAGACTCAAAGGAAAAAAATAGATTTTTCCACAAGGACTACATGAATGCCTAGAAGAAATTAAGCAAAAGATTTTTTTAAAGTGAAATAAAAGCTATAGAGGGAAGAATTAGAAGAAGAGAAAATAGCAAGCCCTCACCCAAGTGGTAAAAAAAAAAAAGTGGCAAGCCCTCATCTGAAATCTAGACCAAACCAAACAGAAATTAATAACTTCAAGATAACAGCAAGAAATATGAGAACAAAGTCAAAAGATTTAAAAAAATAGAAGAAATGTAATATATTTGATATAAAAAATGACTGACCTATAAAACATATAATTTAAGAATCATTAAACTTCCTAAAGACCATGATTTAAAAAAAAATCCTGAGCATTCTAAGAAATCATAATTTAAAATCTGTTAGAATCAGAGGGCAAAGTGAAAATACAAAGAATGTATTCTCAAAGGAACCGCAAAAAGAAATGGCCCAGGACTGTCATAACCAAAATCCAGACCTCCCATGTCAAAGAAAAAATACTGCAAGCATTTAGAAAGGAGCTATTCCAGCATCTAGGAACCAAAGTCATTAGGATCAAACAATATCTTGCAGCTTCTAGTATAAACAAAAGGAGATTATGGAATACAACATTCCAAAAGACAAAAAAAAATTTTTGGTTTGTAACCACAGATCACTTCTCGGGCAAAATTGAGTATGATCCTACAGAAGGAAAAACAAAAACAAAAATGGACCTTTAATGGAATGGAGGACTTGCAAGAGTTTCTGATGAAAAGATCAGCAATTTTTTAAAAAAAACTTAAATATAAGACTTTAAATTTAGCAAGGATAAAGAAAATTTTATTAGATGGGTTCTTTAGTTCCAAACTGTCAAGAATCTGTCATCTTCAAACTTTGGAAGCACTCTTTATCCAAGTCATTGATGAAAATGTTCATCCTGGGGCCAAAACTGGAACCCTACATCATGCCACCAGAGATTTCCATTCAGGCTAACATCAATCCACTAATTGTAACTATTTGGATAATGTTCACCCAGTTCCACTTTGATCTTAAGGTATTGTGTTCTAGCTCACATTTCTTCATTGTCTATAAGGCTATTATGAGAGACTTTTACAAAGGCATTGCTGAAATCCAAGCATTCCTTTTCTTTAGCATTCTAATATACCTGTCTAGTAACCCTCCCCTCAAAAGAAATGAGATGAATCACACAAGATTTGTTCTTAGTGAACCCATCCTGGCTCCTAATTCAAAAAAGCAAACCTAGGGGGGAAAATGTCGCTTTTTTGAGCAGTCTTTCCACATAAATAGGACTTGCCTTTCATTCTCCCTTCCTTTGCTACAGCCAGTCCTACTACTGCAAACCCTAACAATGCAACCAGCCTCAGATTAGCATCAGAATGAAAGAAGAAGCAGGTACTGGGTGTGTTTTATAGATTCCAAGCAGGAGCAAAATGTATTCACAAGAGAGGAAATAGAGGAAGGAAGTGCCAATTATGGAGATATGGTGAGGCTGTACAGGGCTGGGTAGAGAGAAGAGTTTCTATGGGACTGGCTGTTACCAGACAGTTTATATGTAAGGTATAGCAATATGTCAGAAATAAGTAAGTTGGCAACTGCCACTAACTCCTTTCTTGGAATTTGCTTATCTTCATATTGCAACTTTTTTTCTTATGCTAGTACATTAAATTACTAACCATTTTTCACCAGTTTAAAAAATGGTTTTCCAGTGGATTGTACTCATTTCTCACGGCCTAGAGGCCTGTCTCTTGGTTGCCCTCATGCAGTTCTGAACCTTGAGCTAACCATTTTCCATTCCTGTTTCTACCTACTGTTTTGTACTTTGGCTCTTGTCATAATATTTTATAATGCTTACATGGAAAACAAAATTATGGCTCGGCAGTCAAAAATGAAGGGAAAAGAAAGGGAATTTAATATTCCACATATATGAGTTAGATATCAGAAGAGTCCTTTTAATTATTTGCTCTGTTGCCTAAATTCTGTTGTCTAAATCTTCCATAGAGTTTTTTTTTTAACTAAGATGAAAGTCTAACAAGTAATGTCATAGCAAATTGTTATACTTATCAATCCCTCCAAAATCATGACAAGTTTTCGCATAACCTATTGTATATCTTCAGATATTTGGAAAACTAGCCAGGGTCAAGTAAATTGTAGCTTGCTTTTTGAGTTAGGTGTGTTCCTAAAATTTAAATCAAGGCTTATTTTTTAAAATATAATGGGTTGGAGTGTTGTAATTTGTTTCACAGTTCTTAAGTAACTTTGATTTAAAAAAACTCTTCTGAGCTCTATTGCTCAAATTGTGACATGTAACTGGATAGACAACCCAGCATAATGTTTATACTTGATATCAATATGCATTTTTAAAAACAAGCTCATCAGATAAGTGTTGAGATAAGCCTCGAATTGAGTAGGAGGAGATTTAGCTTGACTGCATTTGGGAAATTGTACAGTAGTGTCAATGAGTCCAAACTTCTGCCACTAAAAAAACTCTACTAATATTCTCCCAAATAATTCTGTATGGCTGCAGGTCATGGAACATTATGCCTTAAGAAAGACATGTGGTGGGCAGAAGAGGCCAAACCATGCTGCTGATGAGAATTAGCATCAGAGAAACCATAGTAAAGATGTTAGGATCATAGAATTTAAAGTGGAAGAGGGACTTAAGGATCATCTTGGCCAACCTTCTCATTTGTAGTTATGGAAGAAGAAGCTCAGACTCTCTTCATTTTATTAACAAATTAGTTCTGGAGACAGAGTAGTATAGATGACCTTTTGCTTGCCTGCTTTCTGCATATTTGATAAGCACACTACTTGTCACGCCATCTTCCCATGCATACAACACACAGACACACACACACACACACACACACACACACACACACACACACACACACACACACACACACACACACCCCTCTGTTTCCAGTCTTGTACCTCACTCCCTGCCACATACTCTTCAATTCAGTCACACTGCCCTCCCTGCTGTTCTAACAATAAGACACTTCATCTCTTGACACTAGGCATTTTCTTTTCATACCTCCTCGAGTCTCCCGTACCTTCCCCTACCCTTGCTTTGTTAGCAGAATACTTCATCTTATCATTGACTAAGAAAGGTAGAGGTCATTTGCCCTGAGCTCTTTCCTCCTTTACCATACATTTCAAAACCTCTTGATATCATTCCCCATTTTCTCTTGCTTTTCTCCATTCTTTAATGAAGAGGTGGCTCTTCTTATCTCCAAGTCCAGTCCCTTTACTTGTACTTTTTGATTCTGTCATCTCCCATCTCCTCTGGCAGATTACCCCTACAAACATCCTCCTTTTCTTTCTAACATTTGTTCCCTCCCTATCTGCTAACTCATTCTTTGCTGCACATAAACTGCTGCCCAGGTCTCCCTCATATAATTAAAAAACCACCACCACTACTCCTTTCTTACCCCTACCATTTTTGCTCTGTCCTGAGCCCTCTTCTCTTTCCCCTTTATACCATCTCACTTGGTAATCCTATCGGCTCTTATCTCTGTATCCAGCCCTTCTCTCTCTCCTGAACTCCAGTCCTATATTATCAATTTCCTTTTGCATATTTCAAATTGGGCATCTCATGGACAACTCATACTAAACACATCCAAAACAGAATTCATTATCTTTCACCTAAAACCATCCTTCCCAACTTTCCTATTACTGTCAAGAGTACCACCATCCTCCCAGTCACTTAGGTGTCTGGGTCAGCATCATCCTCAGTTCCTCACACTTAGCTCACATATGCAGTCTTTTCAAATCTTATCTCTCCCCTCACAGCATCTCTCTAGTATGTCCTTTTTTCCTCTACTCACACAACCACCCTCCTTGTACAAGCCCTCATCACCTCTCTCCTGGACCCTTGTAATTGGTTTCTTTGCCTCATATCTCTTCCCATTCCAATATACCCCCTACTAAATTGCCAAAGTGATTTTCCCAAAATTAAGATCTAACCATGTTACTCTCTCTACTCAATAAACCCCAGCAGCCCCATATTACCTCTTGGATCAAATATAAAATGCTCCATTTGGCATTTAAAGCCCTTAACAACCTGGCCTCTTCCTACCATCCTAGTCTTCTTATATTTCATTCCTCTCCATGTACACTATAATCCAGCTACACTGGCCTATTTGCTCTTCTTTCTATGTGATGTACTATCCCACAACTCAGTGCATTGTTCTCTGCACCTGTAATGCTCAATCCTTCTGACTCATAGCTTCCCTAGCTTCCTTCAAGACCCAGCTCAAATCTTAACTTTTGCAAGTGGCCTTTCCAGGTACCTCTACCCCATTCTACTAGTCCTTTCTCTCAGAAATCACCTCCTATTCTCACTGAATGTCTTTTACCTACATAGGTATTTTCATGTTATCACCTTCATTAACATATAAGCTTCTGGAAAGCATTTGTTTTTCCTTGTATCCCCAGTACTTAGTATAACGCGTAATAAATACCTGCAGACTGACTGAGTATCCCTTAAATTATAGTCCTATATCATTTTCCCTTTCATCAATAAACTCTTTGAAAAAACAGTGTATATTAATGACCTCCACTTTCTCTCCTGTCACTTCTTATCCTCTTGCAATCTGGTTTCTACCTTCATTGCTAAACTGAAACTGCTCTCCAAAATTACCAGTGATCTCTTAATTGCAAAATCCAGTGACCTTTTTCTCAATCCTTATCCTTCTTGACTGATCTGTATTTGACCTTGTTGACCACCCTCCTCTTTTGGATGTTTCTTCCTCACTGGATTTTCATTACCCTGCTTTCTTGGTTTTCCTTCTACCTATCTGACCATGCCTTTTCAGTCCCCTTTGCTAGATCATCATCCATGACTCATCCTCTATTACTCAGTGATCTGTCCTGTTTCCTCTTCTCTCTGTACACTATTTCTGCTGTCGATCTCATTCATTTTCATGGGTTCGGTTATTGAGTAAAAGTGATTTGGAGGGCTTTAGACTTTTGAAGAAGGGTAGAGATTGGATTTGGGGAGGAAAATTTGGGACAACTTGAATACAAATTGAAGGAGGAAGACTAGAACAAAAAGCCCTGGGGAGGAAGGAGAATTTGAAAGACTCAGGAGAAAGAAGGAACATATGTTGTGAAGGAGACAGAGAAGTAGAAGGAGACTCAAGAAGAAAATAGTAAAACAGGGTAAAAAGGAAATGGAAGTTGGATATATGTATGGAGGTCCTAACAACATGAAGACTCTAACAAGCAATTTGTTGTAGCAGTTCGTCAGGGAAGCTGCTATCAGCACTGACAAGGACTTTGTGCTTCTGTTGGGCTCATTTCCAAAACACGCTACTAAGGAGAACAGAAGAATGTTATCTAGAGGAGAAAGAGAAGGATGACTAAACATTGGGAGCTAAGAAACAGATAGGAAGCCTTTCCTAGAGGGGGCCAGACTTAAGAAAAGAAAACAGCTTTTTATCCTCCAAGAAATAATGATGTGGATCTATGGTGAGAATTCATCCACCCACTAAGGGTCAGGTGAAGAGGAAGAGTAGTAGAACTTGATATCTCCCTACTGATGGATACTGAGGCAGATTTATATAGATGTCATTGATCACAGTAGTGAAAAGTTCTGTTGCTTCCTTCAGGCAAATAGCCTACAAAATGGAAGTTGCTCATTAGAATAAAAGTTTCTTAGAAATAAAGATTTTATTCTATTCTTTGTGGATGTAGATTTTCTTAGTTGAATCTTGAAGTTACTTATTCCACATTTCTATTCATCTTTAAAAGTCAAGTGGCTTTAGTGGCCATCATATTGGGTCTGTGATGTATTTGGGGGAATTGTATTAATTTTCTATGTTCTTCTATGTTTCAGTCATTCTGATACAGTAAGACCTCCTCCAAGATTTTTCTCTGAAATTTATTTTTAAAAACAAGAATTTTCCCTTAATTACTGTCTAGTTTCACCAAAATAATAATCACCCTTATTCTTTTTATTATTTAGAAATATTTTTTTGTTTTTAATCAACTTTATTACCATATATATTCCTCTACATAGTATGCCTTTCCTCATAATAACAAAGAATGAAAAAAATGAAAAAAAGTAATTCATCAAAAATCACCAACACATCTACAGAGTCTGACAGTGCCACATCTATAGTTCTCCCTCTCTGCATTTGTCACTCAAAACAACAGTGTATCTGTCTCTTCTTTTTTATAGGACAATGTTTGACCATCATAATTACATAGTTTTTGATATATAATTGACATATAATTACATAGCTTCAATTTATTGTTCTTTGTATTCACATTGTAGTCATTATGTATTGCTTGCTTTACTCAGCATTAGTCTATATAAACCTTCCCAGGCATCTATGAACTCTTCTTCATACTTGTTTCTCACAGCTCAGTAATATCCCATTACATTCATTTTGTTTAGTCCAGTGATTTTCAAAACCTGTGCCCCAAATTTCTCTAGGAGTGCCTCAAAACTCCTTCCAATATCCCAAGTCTTCCACATTCCCCACCCTTTACCCTTAGCTGTAGTATGCAATGTGCTTTCTGGGCTTGTTATCAAGAAAGTTACAGAAGCAGCTTTATCCTTAGAGATACAAAGCTGTCTTCTTAGTTTAAAGTCCCAGGAAAGTTTGAAAAAACAAAAGGTGGGGGGAGCTAGGTGGCTCAGTGAGTAGAGCACCGGCCCTGGAGTCAGGAGGACCTGAGTTCAAATCCAGCCTCAGACACTTGACACACTTACTAGCTGTGTGACTTTGGGCAAGTCACTTAACCCCAATTGCCCTGCCTTCCCCCTCCAAAAAAAAAAAATAATAAAAAAACAAAAGGTGAAGGGGACAGGTGAGGGGAAAGTGAGGTAGAAGAATCCCCAGGCATAGATAATGAGTTTATCTGGAAGTCCAACTGCCTATAAATCCTTCTTTATTGCGAGCCAAAACTATGAGTAAAAACAAAAAAGTCTGAGAATGAATAATATAGTCATTTACTCCCAGTTAATGGGCATCTACTTTGTTTTCCAGTTTTTTGCTACCACAGAAGGTGCTATTATGAATATTTTGGTGAATATAGAATCTTTCTTTTTGTCTTTCACCTAATTGAAGTATTTGCTTGGCAGTGGGATCTCTGGGTCAAAGAATATAGACATTTTATTAATTTTTAGCATAACTTCAAATTGTTTTCAGTATTTCATAGGACTATATATATCTAGAACTAGAACGGTTCTCAGATGATTTCTATGGTTGGACCAATTCATAGCTTCAGCAATAATGTATTAGTGTGCCTGTCTTCTCACATTCCCTCCAGCACTGTGCATCATTTTGTATCTTTGCCAACACCTTTCTACTCTTTGGGAAATTACCTGAATATTCAATGGTGGACTCAAATTACAAAGCATTTGAGGTTGGAAGAAATGTGTTTTTTTTTACCACTTGGTATTTCAAAAAGCTTAACAACAAAAAGCAGATTTTTTTTTTCCATTCACATATGCAATACTGTATATATCTCAAAACTGAAGTAAAAATCAATGCTCTGTGCTATCAGGTCTTAAAATGTTTGACCCTTTCCTTTTTATAAAACATTTTTTAAAAATCACAGTAACTATTTATCTATATGTATCTAGGTGTTCAGATGTGTGTATGCCTACCTAGACACATGTATGTATACATATGCATATACTTATACATAGATACATAGTAAGTGACTTTCTCCTTGGTCCTGATTTTTTTAAAAAAAATTAATTTATAAGCCCTGCTATCTGTATGGAAAACTTATAGTATTTCCTTTAAATATTCAGGTTATTTCCTAAAGAGTAAAAAGGTAAGGACAAAGATGAAAAATGATAGAAATAGTTTATGTTGGAGAGGATGTGAGAAGACAGGCTCACTAATACATTGTTGGTGGAGCTATCAATTGGTCTAACCACAGAAAGCCTATAGTATGCATTATCTCATTTTCATGTTTTGTTATTTCGGTTTGAAGGGGAAGGAAATCTAGCACTAATTTTCCAAATACTTTTAAACCCAAAATAAAACTTTATTGTAATGCAGAAAATCATCCAGTTTGCAATAGCTGAAAGTCTGTAAGAGAAGTGAGTAAAAAAAAAAAACCTTATTAAACAAAACTCAAAAGCATCGATTTTGGGGCCGTTTAAGCATAGCAGGAAATAGCCCTCAACCTAAGTAGAGCCAGTGGAAATAACTGGTTTATATATAGCACAGTGCAGTCATTATTCAGAATGGGAACCATAGGTCAAAGAGAAAAGGTTGCATTCATTGTTTAAGACAAGGAAAAGCAAATTATATTTTTTGAAAGACTGTTATCCATGGCTAGAATAAAACAGATTTTGATGCTTCAAGGGCATAAGCTTCAATTATTGAGGAAATCTATGTAGAGCATTTCATTTCCTTATAAAGATGAATAAATCAAACCTTGCTGGACCTATTTATATATCTGCTTTATGCATTCTTGCAAGAAATCTGACTCCTGTCCTCTTGGTACAGGTAGACCTGATCAAAATAAATAAATTTTATGACGATAACACTCGTCATTTCTAAACTAATTATTTGAAATATCATCCACAAATTTTAAAAATGCACATCTTGTTAAGACAAATTGCTGTCTAACCATGCCTCTCATATCTAGAATCTCTGCAGTTGATTTTTTTTAAAACCAAGCAGAAGACTATACATTTTTTTCCTATTAAATTTCATTTTAAGGGATTGAGAGGGAAGAGGAGATATAGAAATGGAGATGATTTAAAACAAAAAATATCCGTAAGAATTTTTAAAATAAATTTGGCTCATGTTCAAGCCTGTGGGGATCTTTTGGAATCTTGACTTTGTCACTCCCTGTGTTATCTATCCCTCCTACATCTATGTCATCTGAGAATTTGATAAGCTGCTGTCTATCACTTTATCCAAGACTCTGGTAAATTAAACAGCAGACTGCTAAGCACAGATCCCTGGGGCACTCTACTGGATACCTGCTTCCAAGTTGATATCAAGCCATCTAATGACTACTTTGGGAATCTCTTCATTCAGTCAATTCTAAATCTACCTAAAGGTACTGTTGTGTAACTCACATCTCTTCACCTTGTTCATAAGACCAAATGAGAGGTTTTGCTCAAATCTAGATAAACTCTGTCTATAGCAATGTTGTTCACCTTATCTTCCAATCTAGTAGCCCTGTCAAAAAAGGACATACAAAGTTGGTCTATCATGACCTGTTGTCTATAAAGCCATCCTGGCTCTTTGTGATTACTACTTCCTTTTCTAGAAATTCACTAAACGTGTACAGGATTATATTGTACCTTCTAGGAGTTTGCCAGAAATCAAAGTCAAGTTTACTGGTCTAGAGTTTGTAGACTATTCCTTTGTATTTTACAAAAGTGAGGACATTTGCTTGTCCTGCTTGCTGCAGTCTTTCAAAGTTCACTAAGCCAGTAGCCATATTATCCTATTGTTTCAGGTTTTTTTTGGCTGGTGACTTCATCTCTTGCCTCCTATGCCTTTATATTTTAAGTAGCAGCTCTCTATTGGCCTTTGTTGTTGTTGCTATTCTGTTCTTTCCAGTTCGTAGGTTATTCACTTTGTTAGAGGTTGGCAAGGAGGATAGAACAGCCCGATATTGCTTAGCGGTTTACTAAAAAAAAGACAAAAATACAAAATTCGTTTATAAGAGCAAAAAGTCTAGCTTCTCATGGGAAATGGGGAAGAAAGTCAGGAATGAAGTGGGATTAGCACTATCAGATCTCAAAACTATGATAAAAGCAGAATCATAAGACTTTAGTGCTAATTTTAAAAATATAAAAGTAAATCAGTGGAACAGATTAAATTAGCCAGATCCAGAAGCAGCTGTCTATTAAACCAAAAACCACAAATAATAGGGGACATGACCCCATGTTCAAGAGCTTCTGGGAAAATTAGAAAGCATTTAGGCAGAAAATGGATTGAAACTAGTATCTTAAATTTTATCTCTACCACAGCAAGGCCCAAACATATACTCAACCTAAATATTAGAAATTGTGATATCATAGCTCTTGACCTGGGAGGGACCTCAGAGAGACCATCTAGTTCAATTCCCTCATTTTACAGATGAGTTAACTGAGGCACGGAGATGTTGAGTGAAAAAGCCTATTGTATGTCCCATAGTATGTTCAAGGTCACACAGGTAATAAGGATCAGAGATGGGATTTTAACCCATACTCTCTGACTCTTTCCACTGTTCTAAGCTGTATCACCCTCTCCAGTCCCCTCAAAATAGACAGAAAAGGGAGCACCTTTCAATACTTAGACTAGGGAGAACATTCTAAGACAAAGTCTTAGAAAGTCTTGTCACTTCTCTTTCCTCACCAGCATCTCATATCTGCCCCACAGGGAGTTGGACCAGATGATCTCTTAAGTTTCATTCCAGCTTTAGATGTATGATTATATAACTCTGCTCTTTATTCACACTGCTACCATCTTAGTTCATGCACTAATACATATAGAACTGGAATATACTTTTGGGACATGTAACCTAACCTCCTCATTTTACAGTTGAGGAAGTTGCGCTTCAGAGAAATTGTTACTTGTTGGAGGTCACATATGTTGTATATCTAAAGTAGAATTTGAAAACCCCAGTTTTTAGATTGTATTCTTTCCACAGTACTATATGCTGCCTCCCCCTCATCTTTCGATTTGACTTGAGTAGCCTCCTAAGAGGTCACATTACTACCACACTCCCTTGGTAGAGGAATGTGGACTTTTAGACTCCTCTAGGATACTCTACTACCTACTTGCCTCAAGCAGGGCCAAAGCTGCCGGTGCCAAGATCTCAAATCTTCCAGTCCTCTTCCTTCATGATCAAAGATCCTCCTCTCCATATTATTTGGTGACATAAATGCCTGTTGCTCCTGAAAGAAAGATCTCATAAAGGAAGAATTCTAGGTTGAATCTAATGAGATGAAGTTGAACTGTGCGAGATGTCCATATACAGTTAAATCCAGAAGGAAACTTAAAGGTCATCTGCCCCAAGAGAAGTCTTACACTTTGGGTTAAAAAAACATCATCTTCACCAAATGAGTAGATGGGGTGTGGCCAAAGCAGATCCAGGGGCTTTAGTGAACCACAAGCTTAATGTGACTCAGCCAAAAAGACTAATTCAGAGAGTGGATGTATTACTTGAAGGCATTACTTGTATGTAATGGTCTCCAAACTAGCTAGAAATTCACTGATACTGCATTTATATTGCTGATATTTAAAGTAAAATTTGAATGTCATATCTCTTGGTGTCTTGTTCTATAGCATCAGGTGAGGGCAAGAGGAAGCAGTGTGGTGTAGTGGTCAGAGAGTTGGCTTTGGAGACAGTGAGACCTGCAGTCAAATGCCACCTCTGATTCATACTGGCTTCATGACCTCCACAAGTCACTCATGCTCTTAGTGTTCCACACAACTGTCTCAGATGGTCCTGGGCAGAGCAGGTGCTGGTCTGCCTTGACAGAGGATGTACTTCAATTAGAGGGAGCTCCCTGTAATTAGTGAAATCACAGGACTAGTATAAAAAAATTCAAATGGATTGAGTGGCTAAAATGTGCTGTAGCAAAAAGAGGCCTTTTTTTTTTTTTGGATGGGGGAAGGCAAGTCAATTGGGGTTAAGTGACCTGCCCACAGCTAGTAAGTATGTCAAGTGTCTGAAGCCAGATTTGAACTCATATCATCCTGATTCCGGGGCTGGTGCTCTACTCACTGCACCACCTAGCTGCCCCAAAAAGAGGCCTCTCTTCTCAACTCCCCAGAGGCATTACCCTTACTATTGTTCTGGAATAAAAAAAGAATGCAAGAACTAATGTTTATATGAGTATATTATCCCGCTGTCACATGTGTACAGAGGTAGAAAGCTATTAAGTGATTTGTCTAAGATCTTTATATTGTTTGTTGTGTCTGACCCTTTGTGACCCCTTTTGCAGTTTTCCTGGCAAAGATACCGGAGTAGTTTGCCATTTCCTTCTCCAGCTCATTTTACAAATGAGGAAACTGAGGCAAACAGGATTAAGTGACTTGCCCAGGGTCACACACTTGGTATCTGAGGCTGGATTTGAATTCAGGAAGATGAGTCTTCCTCAATGCAGGCTTGACAGTCTATCCACTGTACCACTGCCAACCCACTGTCCAAGATTACAAAAGTAATAAACATCAGAAATAGGATTTGGACTGAAATCCTCAAACCAGTATTCTTTCTGCTATACCAAGCTGTGTCAAACCCCACCACCCTGACCCCTCTAAACAG
The DNA here is from genome assembly GCA_028646595.1 of Phalanger gymnotis. Taxonomy (NCBI): domain Eukaryota; kingdom Metazoa; phylum Chordata; class Mammalia; order Diprotodontia; family Phalangeridae; genus Phalanger; species Phalanger gymnotis. The sequence continues at coordinate 357,167,815 of CM053622.1, forward strand.
ACTCTAGAAGGGAGTATCTTTCACAGTTAATGCTGGGGAAACATTGTAATTGTGTAGTGAGGTTGTTCCTGCTTCTGCTGGTAGCAAAGGAGAGCCATAATAGTTTAGGCACTCTGTATAGCAAGTATCATGTTTTTCCCACTAAACTAATCTGTAATCTTTCTGCAGACAATACAAATGGTTAGTCATGTTACTCAGTTCTAAGCAGCAAGTTTAATGGCTAGCTAGACTATACTATGTCAGTCACAATTTTTGGGGAAAGGTTTTGAGGGTTTTTTGGTTTTTGTTCTTTTTGTTTTACCTTTGAAAGAATGCTTTTCTCAAAATATGTTTATATAGGGCCCAGTTCAGTGCTCTACATGGAATAGATAAATTATTTTGAGGAAGAGAATAGAGAGCTGGCCTCAGAGTCAGGAAAACCTAGGTTCAGGTCCTGCCTTTGGCAAGATCCCTAACTTCTCAGGGCCTCTAGGCAATTCTCTCCAAGAGTAGTTACAGAATAGTGCTCCATCATCATTGTTGTAGTTTCCTCACTAGGGAGCTCCCATACTCCGCAACCCAAAACCTCCAACTGTTTTCAGTTCAATAAGTCATATATTGTATTTAAATTCTTATAAGGCTGCTGGGTTACTAAATTCTCCAATGGCCAATGCTTTTCACTACAGATGACAGTTTGATAGGTATGAAGTGACTGACCCCTTTCTTGCTAAGATTGCTTATGGTTGGAGAATTCAGCTTTTTGGAAAAATAAAAATTTGTACATAATTCCTATGTTAAACTTCTCTCCTGTTTTTCAGCATACCTCTTTTCCTCTGGATATTTCAGTGTTATCTGGATTTTTTTATTTTAAATAACCCTAGATTACCAGATCCTAGAGAAATTTAGCAATTTTTTAAAGCAGTAAGTATACATAGTCAGTTGTTTTTTTTCTAGTGAGTCAGATCTGCTTAAATGACCTTCCAAGTCAGTTTCATTGGTGTCATTTTAAAAATTTTGTTGATTGCGGGACTGATTCTTTTTTGTATTGTTAAATTCCACATTTAAAAAAATTATATAATTTTTAGCATTCATTTTTTAAAAAGTTTTGAGTTCCAAATGTTCTCTTCCTCCTACTACCCCCCCCACACACATTGAGAAGACAAGCTGTATGATATCAATTATACATATGAAGTCAGGCAAAACATTTTCATCTTAGCCATGTTGAGAAAAAAACAATAAAAAGCAAGAAACATAAAAAAATAATTTTAAAAGTATGCTTCAATCTGCACTCAGAGTTCATCAGTTCTGTCTCTGAAAATGGATAGCATTTTTTTTTTTAATCAGGAGTCTTTTGGAATTGTCTTGGATCACCACATTGATCGGAATAGCCAAGTCTTTCACAGTTGATCATCATTACAACATTGCTGTTAGTATGCACAATGATCTCCCGATTCTTCTCACTTCACTTTGCATCAGTGTCTTGCCATGTTTTTTCCGAAACCAAACCTCTTGTAATGTCTTACAGCACAATAGTACTACATTACAATAATATACCACAGCTTGTTCAGCCTTTCCTTAATTGATGAGTCTCCCCTCAATTTCCAATTCTTTGTCAGCTCAAAAAGGGCTGCTAAAATATTTTTGTGTATATAGCTTCTTTTCCTTTATTGTTGATCTCTTTGGTGTATAGATCTAGTAGAGGACTTAAGTAGGCAGTTTTAAAGCCTTTGGGGCATAGTTCCAAATTGTTCTCTAGAATGGTTGGATCACTTCATTACTCTATCAGTTATTTTTCTAATTCATGTTTCATATTTTTATTTTATCATTCTTTTGATTATGTTTTATTGTTTCTTGATGTCTTATGGAATCATTAGCTTCCACTTTCCCAGTTCTGATTTTTAAGAAACTATTTTTTTTCAGTGAGCTTTTGTACTTCCTTTTTCATTTGGCCAATTCTGCTTTTTAAGGAGTTCTTTTCTTCAGTCCATTTTTCTACAACTTTTTCCATTTGTCCTATTCTGTCTTTTTAAGGTGGTATTTTCTTTCTTTTGTGTGTGTGTGTGTTTCTGGCAGAATGAATTCCTTTATTCAATACAGAAAGAAGGGAACCAAGAGGAATTGCATGAAGGTATAGAGGGTTATATTCTGAATATGAAAGAGGTTGAGATGACAAAACATGTAACTATAGAATCAATATTTTTGGATATTTGCTCACTGTTGTCGAAGAAAGACATATGATAAGAGATTGCATTTATAAACAAAGCATCAGGATAAACAGCAAAAATGTGTATCAGAAATCTGGAAAGGGAGAGTAGGATGATGGAATTATGCTACTTCCCACCTATAGTGAAAACAGTAGGATGCACATTTATGGTGTGGCTCAAAAGAAAGTTATACCATAAAAGATGAACACATATTGTTCTGCCACCTCATTTATCTTTATTTTGTTTTTAACATTCACAATATTTGTACTAGTACAGTCAAGAATTATAAGATGTTAGAACTGAAATGAAATTCAGAGATCACCTGGTCCATGTCTTTCATTTTACAGAGGAGAAAACTGAGGTATAGAGACATGAAGTGACTTGTGAGAGGCTTTACAGCTGGTAAATGGTAGTTCTGGAACTAGAATCCAAGTTTCGCGTATCATAATTTGCTCACTATTGCAACGCATTTTTTTCCTTTAAATTAATTTATTTAATTTTAGTTTTCAACATTCACTTCCATAAGTTTTTGAGTTTTATTCCACCTCCCTCCCTCTTGCCCTCCCCAAGATAGCATGCAATCTGATAAAGGCTCTACATATACATTCTTATTAAATATATTTTCACATTAGTTATGTTGTAATATTGTAGAATCATGGTTTTTAATCCATTCTGCTATCCACTTCCGTGTTAAGGGAGAGTTCATCCCATTCATATTCACATTTATGATTACGATCTGTGTCTTTGTCTCCATCCTATTTGCCACCTCCCTCCATTTATGCTTTTATTTCTCCTTTCCCCCTTTCCCTCCTCAAAAGAGTTTTGCTTTTGACCACCGCATCCAACAATCTTCCCTCCCTTCTATCAGCCCTCTCCCTTTTCTTTCCCTTTTCCCTTACTACTTTTTCCCTCCCTTCCTTCTCACCCCCTCCCTTTTCTTTTTCCTTTCCCCTCCTACTGCCTGTAGGACAAGTTAGGTTTCCATACCTAACTGAGTATGTTATTTCCTTAAGGTGGTATTTTCTTCAGTGTTTTTTTGTCTGCCTCTTTTATCAAGTTGTTAATTCTCTTTTCATAATTTTGTCACATCACTTTCATTTCTTTTCCCAATTTCTCCTCTACCATTCTTACCTCTTCCTTTAACTCTTCCAAGAATTCTCGTTGGCCTTGGGTCCAATTAGCATTTTTCTTTGGAGCTTGTAGTTATCTTCACATTGCTGCCTTCTAGGTTTATGCCTTGTTCTTCCCTACCACTGTAATAGCTTTTTCAGGTCAAGTTCTTTTTTTGTTGTTTACTCATTTTCCCTATTTCTTCACTTAGAACTTTATGTTAATGTTGGGCTCTGCTCTCCTTGGGGTGGGGAGGCAGTGTTCCAAGGTTCAGGATTTTTTTTGTGTTGTAGTTTTCAGAGCTAGTTCTGGGGGCCTGCTAGTTTGTGGTGCTTCCAAGGTGGTGTGATTCAGGAAGATATATGGTTACTGTTCTCCTAGGCTACACTCTGGTCTTTACCCTGGTTCCTTATAGCCACAAATGTTAGTTCTCCTCTTGGCCCTGGAACCCCAGCGAGGGCCCCTGCTCCGTTGTTACCAATCACAACAGCTTCTTTCCATGCTGGCACTGTGACCCAGAACTGCACCCAGTGCCAGCCAAAGGTCTCTTGTAATCTACTTTTGATCAATTGTCTCATCTCCTTACCATCTCTGACCTGAATGCTAAGTACTACTTTCAACAGCCACCTCCCTTTAGAATCTTAAAATGTATTTTTTGATAGTGATCCTAGTATAAATTTGCATAGTTTCATGGCTTTCTCCAGAAATGCTTGGTAGCTCTGGAGTGGAGGCAGAGAGAGGATACAGTGTGATAGTTTCTCAGGGATTCTCAGGGCAGGGATTAACAATGTAAAAGGTCAAGAGGCTGTGTTTCTAGAGTGTAGTGAGTACCTTAATGTACCTTTGTGTGGGGTTGTAGACTAGTAAAGCCAGAACAAGAGTGATGGAGTGGGAGAAAAGGCAATAGCTGAGGGACTAGATGGTCACAATCAGGACAAAGAGCAAAGTTCAGATGGAATGAAAGGATCATGGAATTCTAACTTGGAAGAACTTGAGATCACCTAGTTTAAATCCTTTGTCTTCCATATACATAGACTTGAATGTGGATAAGAGGAGTAAATGTGTTGTTCTTCTTTCTTCCCCACCCCCATTACTGCCTACTGTACCAGGAAGTAGTTAAGCCACTTGGCATCACAGTCAGGATGTGTTTAAACCCTGGAAACAGTGTGGAAGCACTTGTTCTTGTGTTCAGTCTTCATAGAACATCCAGGAAATAAGAAAGAGTCCTTGATGGGTTTTTTCTTACAAATGAGGATTTTGAGGAGAGAAAATAAATGCTTATTAATTGAAAAAGAAAAGATAAGAAAGAACTCTTACTCTTGTAAGGATGTGAAGTACAAATGACATGTTGGTGTGTTAATAAAGAGTATGGTTCAAAGATCAATGAAAGGACTCAGCTGAAATATTCCCTAATAAGGGATTTTTAATCTTTTTTTGTGTGTGTCAGTCATTAAATATTTATTAAATGCCCATTATGTGCCAGGCACTGTGCTAAACACTGGTGATAAAACTTAAAAAAAAATTTTAAGTCCTTGCCCTCAAGGATCTTATAATTTAATGGGAGAAAACAACCCACAAAAAGAAGCTGGGGGTGGGAGGAGGAGGAAAAGAGTGAAAATATCCAGCAGCTGCTGCCTGATGGATTTCAGTCCAAGGAATGCAAACAGGTGGGAAATGAATGAAAGAGATGGCTGACAGGGTGCCTCCTTTTGAAGACTTTGGGAGGAGCTTAGCCTTCTAATTAGGAATTCTTTGCTTGAGCCCACCGGTCAGAGGGGCAGAGGGTACTACGGGTACAGATGAGGTGCGAATGAGTACCAAAGCTGATTCAGTATCAAAGGAAGGATGATGCGGTTTCCTAATGATAAGGTTTCCTGGAGGCATTATGTAATCTAGTACAAAAGCATAATCTGGTAGGCAGTGAATGTGCTGGGCACTGTACCCATTTCATCGTGAAGCCTTTGGGTCTCTTCTCAGAATAATGTTTTTAAATTACAAAGGAAACCTATTATACTGAAATACAAAATATATACACGTGTGTGTGTGGATAGATAGATATGTATGTATGCAGATATGTATATATCCCCAGACCCCAGGTTAAAAACTCATTCTTTAAGATGAGAACTGGAAACTGAGCTCAAGACTGGAGACCAGGGCCTTATATTTGAGCAGCAAGTAGGAAGCATCAGGGAGCCCAATAATTTTTGAGGAGCTACATTATGGGAGATCCTTTGCTTAGAATCAGACCTTTGGCATTAAGAATATGACCTGAAGGCATTAATTGGGAAATTTTGAAAATTCGAAGGTGGGGTTGAAAGCCTTTGTTGGTGTTTCCTTTGTTTTCAATTTTTCTGTATTATTGTTGTATTAAAACTGCTTTGAATTGGAAATTGAGGGGATGCCCATCAATTGGGGAATGGCTGAACAAGTTGTGGTATATGAATGTAATGGAATACTATTGTTCCATAAGAAATAGTGAGCAGGCAGACTTAAGAAAAACCTGGAAAGACTTGCATGAACTAATGCTGAGTGAAGTGAGCAGAACCAGGAGAACATTGTACACAGTAACAGCAACATTGTGTGATGACCAGCTTTGTTAGACTTAGCTCTTCTCAGCTCTTCTAAGACAATTCTAAAAGACTCAATGATGGAAAATGCTATCCACATCCAGAGAAAGAATTGAATACAATTTTAAGCATGCCATTTCTCTTTTTTTTGTTGGTTTTTTTTGTTTTTTCTTTCTCATGGTTTTTCCCTTTTGTTCTGATTCTTCTTTTACCACATAGCTAATATGGAAATAAGTTTAATATGAGCGTACTCATATAGCTTATATCAGATTGCATGTTGTCGAGGGGAGTGGAGGAATGGAGGGAAATTTAGAACTCAAAATATTATAAAAGCGAATATTGACAACCAAAAATAAATTAACTAATTTTTAAAAATAAGAAAAAAAACTGCCTTTGATACACTATACCAGGATGCTTCCAGATATTGAGATTGTCCTAGGATACAGGGTAGGGACTCTAGGCCAGAAGCAGAGAATTCTTCTTCCAAAAAAGCCCTTCACACCAAAAGTAACCTCATCCCAAAGTGTTACAAAAACGGTTGTATGTGTTAAAATAACTAACCGCTAAAATCACTAAATACACCTCATAGAAATCATATTCTGTCAGCTGAAAGAGGCTTTAGGGATCATCTAGTCCAACCCTCTCATTTTTTAGGTAAGGAGATTGAGGCCTAAAGAAAGAAGTGATTTGGCCAAGTTCACCCAGTGAGTCATTGGTAGAGATGAGAAAAGAATGCTGTTTACCTGATTTCCAGGGCATTGTTTTTCCCACTGCATTGATACTTTCCTTTTTAAAAGTAGTGCTTAATTTTTATCCTTTTTCAGATGATTAACATCTAAAAATTTTCACAATGGACAGTACAAAAGAGAATAACAATGACAAAGATGGGCTTCTGCTTAGAATGGGACTCAATGATAACAAAGCAGGAATGGAAGGATTAGATAAAGAGAAAATAAATAAAATTATCATGGAAGCCACCAAGGTATGTTTTTGTTTCTCTTCATTAATTTCTTAAATAGAGGTAAATTGTTATTTCTAAAACAATGATTAGAATTTTTACTCTCATTTTAAAAATAAGTTAACTTCAGATATGTTTTAAAGTAGTTTAATTTGTTCTCTAAGTTATTATTATTCCTGTATCTGATGTAGTGCTGAGCATATAAAGGATCAAACTGAATGGGATGCTTATTTCATTATTAATTTTTGGTGGTTTTAATCAAGAGATTTTGGTTGTTAAGTCATGGTTTACTCCCATCCCTATTGATCTGCATCATTTGCTCCCTAAATTCTACAATAATTTGCAGTCATTTTATGTTGATAACATAATTTAGTAAAGGGTTTATTGATGTCCATCTGTGGGTAGGGTCATTAATTATCCAGTAGTGCTATGGAGATACTGGTGAACACTAGCAAAGGAAGGAGTGGATTGTGAAAAGCTTTGAACTTAGCTGTGCTGCGCTAGGTTGTGTAGGTGATATAAGAAAGCAATCAAACTTTATTTTATTTTATTTGTTTATTTTGGTGCTGAATCTCCCTGTCACATCCAGAGTGAGATCAGGACTCACAAGTCCCATCCCAGTATTGATCATTAAGGAAGTTTTAACCTGCTCTGTTTTTCCAACCTAGGCCAGTCAGACCCTCATTAAGTAGCCTGGTAGTTATCCGCTCCTGGGGGCTCACCATATTGGTGCAGGCTTAGAGCATACACACAATAGGTGTTAGCCCTACTGCCCCTCAGTATTCCCAAAACTCAAGCGATCCATTAGTCTCAGCCTCCCCAGCAACAAGAACTACAGAGCATAGGCTACCATACCCAGCTGTCAATCAACTTTAAAGATTATGTAGGGATAGTAAATCTGTCAAAACTTGGTCATGTGAGCAACAGGAGAACCTTTGGAACTGAATTGGGTGGGGGAGACAGAGAGAGAGAGAGAGAGAGAAGTGAGGGAAGAGTAGATAGTGACAGCAATTTCAGTGTCAGGACCATCAGCAGACACACAGCCGTAGTCATTCATAATGCTGTCATAGATGAAAGGACCAAGCAAAAGCAGGGTAGGAATTACGGGACTAACAAGAAATATGGCAACAACAAATTATTTAATAATGACTAGGAGTTAAAGAATATTGGTGCTGGACAGTGCATGAGAAAATTGGAGGACTAAGACAAAACAGTTGTAGCAGTTTTTGATGTTTAATTAACTTTTTTTTTGCTCAAATAACCATTGGAGACAGAGACCCATATATACAGACTCTTCAATCAATAAACATTTATTAAGTGCCTACTATCTGCCAGGCACTGTGCTAAGTGCTTAAGAGAGTAATGTCTCTCTCTTTGTTGAGACATATTCTTTGCATAGGTTTATAATTCTTAGGTCTTTTGATCCTAGATAAGTCACCAAATTACTTATTGTCTCTAGGGATTGCTCAGTTCATTTGCTTCACCCTCATTATTACCAGTGTGTATTTCTAACTTGTGGTTGGGCTTATCCAGCCCTATTGCAGATCTGGCTGTGATCTCTGTCTCTTTGCCCAGTGTCCCTTAAACACAACATTCTTTATGTTTTCTAATAATTTTTATGGTAAGCAACTATATAAGATCATATTTGGAAATAAACAAATAGAAAAAGTTCAGAAGTAACAAATTAAATCTCAAAGGTTTACAGAGTAATGTCTCTGGATCTCGATTGCAAAGTTGAGTTCTAATCCTAATTTTTGCCTTGGTAGTTGATCCCTAGACTTTAAGGTGAGGACCCCTGGGGGCTTTAACATTATTATAAGGAATTCTATCAAACCTAGACAGTGCGTAAGAAGCATTGTCATTTTTGTATGATAGGAGCATAGGTTTAGAGCTGGAAGGGACACTAGAGATCCTGTTGTCTTATTTAAAGAAGAAGGAACTAAGGCTCACAGAGGTTGTGAGTGACTTGCTCAAGGTCACACAGGTAGTCGGTGGCAGAGCCAGAATTCAAATTCAGTTAATAGGACTTCAGATACAACTTTGTTCCCATTACATTTAGCTCCTACCAGAAATGTACTGGTGACTTGGCATAATAAGTAAACATACCTTCCACAGGTTGAATAAATACCTCGTATACATATGTATATTTTAAGTGTATTAAATTCAATTAATAAAACAGATTCATTGAAAATTGATACTGCATTATGTATTTTCTCAGTCAATGGATTCTAATAGTACAGCTACCATTATGTCAGATCCTCCTTCTAAATCAATTTTGGAGACCACTTGTCATAGGTGTTAATTTCTATTGTCTTCTGGAGCTCCTCAATTCCTTGGGTTTCCTTCACTCTCTCAGGAGTTCCTGACACTCTAACACAATTTTCTTTTCTTATGTCCTCTACATTTCCACCCCTAACCCCACCCCACTCGACCTTTTTGTTTTTTCAGTAACTGCCTTTTCTTTTTCTTTTAGAGGCAGCTGGTGGTGCAATAGATAGAGCACTGGGCCTAAAATCTGGAAGCCTCAGTTACCAGCTATGTGACCCTGGGCATGTCACTTGACCTCTTGGTGGCTCATTTTCTTCATCTGTGCAATGGGAATAATAACAGCACCTATCACTCAGGGTTGCTGTAAGAATCAAATGAGATAATAGTTGTTTAAAAAAAAAGCATTTAATTAGTCCAGTGCCTGGCATATAGTAGATACTGTATACATGGTTATTCCCTTCTCTTTCCTTCTCCAAGGAAGTGGCAAAGGATGTATATTGAGTGTTAACGACAAGATATATGTAGCTGCACTAAGCGTCATTTGCCTTACACAGACCAGATTAGTCTTTATCCTGCTTAATAGGCATTTTTTCATAATTTCCACCAAAATTTAGACTTACATCTACAGTAGAGGTTGTATTTCTGTTTATTACCTATTTTCCCAAACTAATAGTTGGGAATAGAATATTTCAATAGAGTAGAGTTTTGCCCTAATCTAAATGACTAGTGAAAATGTTTGCATTTCCCCAGTCTTCTGCAATATACCAGAGATCCAGATTTAGCAAAATATTTTAATTTATCCTTTCACCAGAGTAAAGTTCAGTTCAGCAAACAAAATGAATAAATGGCTCTAAGAATAGAAGTATAAGTCACCAGCCTGCTTCTTGTTCTTACCTGCTATATACATTATTCAGCAGTAATCTATATAGATTATATAAATTGTTCTACAAAATGAGAATTAAAATCTTCTTTAGATTGTTTTTAAGGTAATGCTACATAAGAAAATTGAGGGGTTGTCTTTAGAGTTTTTTAATCTCTCATAAATTGTGAGGAAATGAAATGAGTTTCTGGAAACATTTTTCCTATGCTTTTTGTTTTTGTTATAGGGGTCTAGATTTTATGAAAATGAGCTCAAAAAGGAAAAGCAAGTAAACCAACGAATTGAAAATATGATGCAACAAAAATCTCAAATTACCACTCAGCATCTCTGGAAAGCACAATTACAGGTAATAATGAAATTGTTGTTATTTAATAGTGGTTAGTATGTACTTTGAGGATGGGGAAGTGTTGAGAAGAACAGTACATCCTTCCTGCTGCCGTTGCCATTATATGATGCAGTGTGTTCAAGTATTATCTGACAAAGACGACTTTTGTCTAATGCCCTTTAAATTATGAAGCAGAAAATTGGGGCAGGCTATGTGGTATATTAGTATCTCGAGAGAGTTCAGTTAGCTGAAAAGCATCCAGGCAATTCTGTCTTCAAATCTGATTCACAGAGAAGCTTTTTCGTCAACATGAAATGATTAAAATTTCAATTTATGTAATAAAAGCTGTCTCTTGTGATATAAGCACTAGAGTTGAGGATTTTTAAAAATCACAATATATAATATGTTCTTCATTGTTTGGGCGACTCTTTCCATTATAGCAAACCCTTTGCCTGGCTTCTTGAACTTCTGCACCTAAAATGAAAAGCATGCCTGATGGAGAAAACTTCTCTTGCACTTCCATATTATGAATGAATAAAAAAGCATTTATTAAGTCTGACTATGTTCCAGGTCCAGGCACATACAAATACGAAAAGTAAGACAGCTTTTGCCCTCAAGAAACTTAAATTCTGTTAGGAAGAAAGAACATACATAGAGTGATAGTGACCAGGGAGGAATTTTTTGGTTAGAAAAAGTCATAGAATTGGTGAATGGAGTTGTACAGCAAATGATTGTTGTGTCCTTCCAACAGCAGTAATGTTTATTTAATTTCTATAGTCACAGTAAGAGGGGGAAAGCAGGTTGGGTGATATATGTGGAAGGGGGGAGGAGTGCAATATGACAGATGTGAAGCTGGCTGGGAGAGTTTTACTTTAAGGGTTCCTTCCCTTTTCAGTTTATTCTCTTCCCTTTGTAGTAATAATAATAATGATAATCTCTTCAATACTCATGGTTATGAATTTTAAAAAATTTTTTAAATGGTTACTGTGTTGATGATGTCAATTAAGATATAAATTTTTAACAAAATACAAGAGAGTTAAATTTTGATTATGGTTAAATTTGACCTTTTTTTACCATTTTCTTTTTTTTTTTTGTTATTCTGAACTTGACAAATCCTAACAAACATGAACATTTTCATATACAAAAAAAACACACAAAAAGATGATTGTATATTAAACCATGAATTTCCAATTATACAATTTTTTACATCATACATGCTTTTTAATAAAGGATATAATAAAGACCTATTCATAGCTCCACCAGTAGTCCATTAGTGTGCCTGTTCTTTCATATGCCTTCTAACAATTGCCTTTTTCTTTTTTTGTGATGCTTGCCAATTATGTGAGTGTGAGGTTGAGACAAAGAGTTGTTTTAATTTGTATTTTTCTTATTATTGGTGATTTGGAGGATTTTTTTCATGTAGTTGCAAAAAAATCAATCTTTTTGTAAACAACAGGCTGATCTTTTTGTGAAAACTAAATAGTCACAATTGTAAAAATAGAAATACTATTATTTTGGATAATTTGGGAAAATTTATTGTCACTTAAATCAGATACATAATGGAGTATCTCATGCATTTGTCACAAAGTCTATATATAACATATTCCAACTCCAAATCTAGCCATGACATAATTATTTTAAAATTTTATGCAATCAACATTCTTGGGCTTTTGCACACCTTACTGTTGTTTTTACTTTGTAACCTTATTTTAGCTAATGGTTTTAAAACTATTTCTTTCAAAATATTACATGCATTAGTATTACCTCTATTGAATAAATAGCAAATTCTGTGTTCCTAAAAGAACTTATAGTCTGAAAGAACTCGAAACATGTTATATTATGAAACAAAACATAGGGTCGTTAAGTGTCTGTTATTTTGGAAGTATTATGTGTGGATTTTCCTCTGATTTTTGAAAGGAGAGTTGCAAGAATATATGTTGATTATTGGTTCTATTATTGGGCTTCTCTGAAGGAAAGTATGTAAATGGTAGATAACTGAAAACAAATGGAGTAGGGCTATATGTCAGAATTGTGGAATCTGTGAGAAACAGGTACCTAGGAAAGAACCCTGAAGCAAAATTCTCTCATAAAAGTCTCATTTCCAAGATATGCAGAGAACTGATTCAAATTTATAACCATTTCCCAATTGATAAATGGTCATTTGTTATGAATACGTAGTTTTCAAAGGAAGAAACACAAGCTATTAGTGGCCACATGAAAAATGTTTCAAAGCACTGATAATTAGAGAAATTCAAATTTAAAATAGCTCTTAGTTCTTTACATCACACTTCATCATATTGGCAAAGATGACCAAAAATGAAAACAGCAAATGTCAAATCAATGAACGTTTATTATGTGCTGACTACATGTTAGGCATTACGCAGTTAGGCTGGGGAAAAACAGGTACATTAATGCATTGTTGGTGGAGTTGTAAATTGGTTTAGCCATTTTGGAAAGCAATTTAGAACTGTGAAAAGGTAATAATTTTTGTATATACCCTTTGATCCATTGATACCACTATTAGGTCTATACCCCAAAGATATCAAAGAAAGATAACTTTTCCCCTAACTATAGATCTGAAGAAGAATTTTTTCCATGTTTTTCTAGTTTTTGATATGACTTTTTATAGCTAAGTCATGGACTCATTTGTAGCTAATCTTGGTATAAGGTGTGAGAGGTTGCTCTAAATCTAATTTCTTCCAATATTGCTTTCCAGTTTTCTCAGCAGATTTTATCAAATATTCCTTATCCCAGTAACTGGAGTTATTGTATTTATCAAGCATTAGGCTACTAGATTCATTTACTTTTGCATGTTGTGTATCTAATCTTTTCCACCGATAAATCTCTATTTTTTAACCTGTGCCATATATTTTTTTAAATTATTCCTTTGTAGTATAATTGGAGATCTCTTGGATCTCTTCATTCCTACTTTTTTCATTATTTTTCCTGGGATTCTTTTTTTTTTTTTTTGGAGGGGAGAGAGAGGCAAGGCAATTGGGGTTAAGTGACTTACCCAACTTCACACAGCTAGTGTCAAGTGTCTGAAGCTGAATTTGAACCCAGCTCCTCCTGATTCCAGGGCTGGACCTCTATTCACTGCACCACCTAGCTGCCCCATTTTCCTGGGATTCTTGATCTTTTGTGCTTCCATATGACTTTCATTATTATATTTTCTAGTTCTATAAAGTAGTCCTTTGGTAGTATGGCATTAAATAAGTAAATTAATTTAGGCAGTATTGTCATTTTGCTCGTCCTAACCATGGGCAGTTAATATTTCTCTAATTAATTAGGTCTGTATTTCTGTACCTGTATTTCTGTAGTTCTTCTGTGTATCCTGATATAGACTCCTAAGTATTTTAAACATTCTGTAATTATTTTAAATAGAATTTTCCTTTCTATCTCTTCTTTCTGAGTTTTATTCATACTATACAGAAGTACTGATGATTTGTGTATATTTTGTCTTGTAACTTTGCTAAAATTATTCATTGTTTCAATTAATTTTTAGCTGACTCTGTTCCTTTAAAGTCAACATCATATCTGCAAAAAGTGATAATTTTGTTCCTTCTTGTGCTTATTCTCTCAATTTTTTTTCTTATCTTATTGTGATAGTCAGTATTTCTAGTACTTTGTCAAATAGAAGTGATGACAGTGAGCATCTTTGTTTGACCCTGGTTTTACTGGAAAAGGATTATGGTTTTTCCTTGTTACATATAATGCTGGCTCATGGTTTTAGATATGTAGTGCTTATTATGTTAAAGAAAGGTCTGTTTATTCCTATATATGCGTGTGTGTGTGTGTGTGTGTGTGTGTGTGTGTATTTTAACAGATACAGGGTTTGCATTTTGTCAAACGGTTTTTCTATATCTGTTAAAATAGTCATACGATTTTTGTTGTTTTTGTCATTAATGTAGTTAATTAAGTTTATACTTTTCCTAATATCAAACCACCCTGGTATTCCTGGCCTAAATCTAACATGGTCATAGTGTATAATCTTTATGATATTTTATTTTAACCTCCTTGTTAATTTTTTAAAAACATTTTTGCATCAATGTTCACTGTGGATATTGGCCTTCAGTCTTCTTTTTCTGTTTTGATTCTCTCTGGCTTATATATGTAGACCATATTTGTGTCATACAAAGATTTTGGTAGGATCCCTTCTTTTGCTATTTTTGCAAACAGTTTATGTAATATTGGAATGAATTGTTCTTTGAAAGTTTTATAAAATTCACTTGTGAATCATCTAGTCTGGTTTTTCTCTTAGAGTTCATACATGTCTGTTTAATTTTTTTCCTCTGAGATGGCTTTATTTAAATTCTCTAATTCTTGTTCTGTTAATCTGAGTATTTTATAATTTTGTAAATAATAATTTATTTTATATGAATTGTGAGTTTTATTGTGATATAGTCATGAAAATAGTTTACAATAATTTTCTTTATTCTTCACTTGTTGAAAATTTTAATTTTTTATAATGACAATTTGGTTTTTCTCTTCTTTTAATCAAATTAGTTAATGAATTATCTTTTTTTTTTAGTTCCTTGCTTTATTTATTAGTTCATTGGTTTTTTTTTTCAATTTTAAAAATTTCTTCCTTGATTTTCAGCACTTCTGTTTTGGTATTTAAGATGAGTTCCCTAATTGTTGGGGTTTTTTAATTCATGCCCAATTCATTGATCTATTCTTTCTCTTTTTTGTTAATGAAAATGTTTAGAACTATAAATTTGCCCCTAAGAACTATAAATTTGTTTTTACTGCATGCTCAAATTTTTAGCGTATTTTTCCTCATTGTCATTAACTTCATTTGAAATTATCTTTTCTATGATTTGGTCTTTGACCCACCAATTCGTTAATATTTACTTAGTGTCCAGTTGATTTTCAATACTTTTTCCAATGGTCCTTTCTTTAATAAAATGTTTATTTCATTGTGCTCAGCAAAGGATATGTTTAATATTTCCAATTTTCTGCATTCATTTTATAAGATTTTTATGTCCTAATACATGATCAGCTTTTGTAAAGATGTTGCACATGGTTTAGAAATATGTATATTTCTTACCATTCCCATTACATAATTGCCAGAGGTCTATTGTATCTCATTCTTCTAAAATTCTTTTCAGGTCTTTAACTTCTTTCTTTTTATTTTTTGGTTAAATTTACCTAAGGCTAAAAGGGGGTACAGTGAATTCTCCCATTGTTATGGCTTTACTATTTCTCTTTGTAATCAGTTCGGTTTTTCTTTTAAATATTTAGATCCTTTGCCATTCAGGGAATATATGGTAAGTACTTAAATTAATTTAAACTGTCTATGGCAGAACTGTCAAACTTGTAGATCTCTGCCAGAATAAAACAAATGTTTACAAAATAAGTAAAAATACAGCATAATATAGGTAATATTAATTTTTTTATTTTCTAAATCAGCATATAGCCAGCAAGAATCTATCATATTTGAATTTGTTACTATTGGTAGTAACAAATGAAGCAGATGTCATATTTCTGTTTATCCCTTTTAATTAAGTGTTTTTGCCTTGGCTTGTCTAAGATCATAATTAGTACCCCTACTTTTTTTTTTAATGTGTTCAATGTGGCATTATAGATTTTGCTCCAGTCCTTTATTTTTAATTATTTTAACTTTATGTAATCAAGAAAGAGATAAGAGAGGATCACAAAAGATAAAATGGACAGTTTTGATTACATTTAATTGAAAAGTTTTTGCACACACAAAAAACCCCCACAATACAGCTAAGATACAAAAGAAAACAATTGAGGAAAAAAAAAAACCTTTGCAGTAAATTTCTCTGACAAAAGACTCATTTCCAAAATTTATAAGGAACTAATTCAAAATCATAAGAACAAAACCCATGATCTTAGGATAGTAATCTTAGGATATGAGTATGCATTTCTCAAGGGAAGAAAACTGGGCTATCTATGACCATAGGAAAATATGTTCCAAATTGCTACAGGCAATTCTGAGATATATTACACCCATCAGACAGGAAAAGATGACAAAAAAAGAAAGTAGCAGATGTTGGTGGGGCTATGGGAAAGCAGGCACATAGATACACTGTTGGTATAACCCTTCTGGAAAACAATTTATAATTATGCATAAAAACTTACCAAATGGTAACTTTGATGCAACAATACCACTGCTAGGCATATAACTAAAAGATATCAAAGAAAGAGGAAATGGCCTTATTTGTACAAAATTATTTATAGCAGCTCTTTTTGAAGTGGTAAAAAAAAAACAAAACCAAAAACCCTGGAAACTAAGGAGATGCCCATCAGCTGGAGAATGACTAAACAAATTATGATATATGAATATGATGAAATACTATCTTGCTGTAAGAGATGAAGAAAAAGATTGTTTCAGGGAAACTTGGAAAGACTTGTATGAACTGATGTAGAGTGAAGTCTTAAGAACTCTTCTCAACTAAATTATCAACTATGATTTCAGTGTACTGAAAAAGAATAACACTATCCACCTCATGACAAAGAGAAAATGAGCTAATAGACAGAAAATATAATTCATTTTTGGTTGTGACCAGTATGGGAAGATGTTTTTGTTTAATTATGCTTATGTAGTATAGGTGTTCTATGTTTCTATCTTTATTTTTCCCCTGAGGGGCAGAAGGGGAAAATGAATGGTTGATACTCGATAAAATAAAATAATGTTTTCTTAACTAACAGGAAAAGGGTCCATATGTGCAAAAATATTTAATAGCAGCCCTTTTTGTGGTTGCAAAGAACTGGAAACTTAAGGCAGTGCCTATCATTCAGAGAATAGCTGGTATTTGAATATAATAGAATACTATCGTGCCATAAGACATAACGAAAAGGATAGTTTAAGAAGACTTTATGACCTGGGAAGACTTTATAAACTGATGCAGTGAAGTGAACAGAACCGGGAGAACAATATATACAATAACAGCATCATAAAGACAAGCAACTTTAAAAGACTTAAGAACTTCGATTAGTGCAATGACTAACCACAGTTAAAGACGACTAGTGATGAAGCATGTTATTCACTGCCTGACAGAAGTGATGAGTTCAAGATGCAGAATGATGCCTGGCAAATTTGAGAATTTGCTTTGCTTGAATATGTACATTTGTTTCAAAGGTTTCGCTTTTTTCTCCTTATTTCAATTTGGGGAGATGGGAGTTAGAGATAATTGTAATTGAAAAAAATGTTAAAAAATTTTTAAGGGGGGGCGGAGCCAAGATGGCAGCTGGAAAGCAGGGACTTGCGTGCGCTCCCTGCCAGGTCCCTCCAAAAACCTACAAAAAATGGCTCTGAACAAATTCTAGAACTGAAGAACCCACAAAATAGCAGAGGGAAGCAGGGATCCAGCCCAGGACAGCCTGGATGATCACTGGATGAGGTCTATCACCCACGGAGTGGAGGGGAGCAGAGCCCAGCGCCAGTGGTGGCAGGACCAACCAGACCAGGAGCCAGGTGGAACAAGCCCTAGCACCCTGAATCACTGAGCTGTGGCAGTTACCAGACTTCTCAACCCACAAACACCAAAGACAACAGAGAAGGTTAGTGGGAAAAGCTGCAGGGGACAGAGTGAAAAGAGTTTGCAGTTAGGCCACCGCCCCGAGGGCAGCAGGGGGAAGTGCAGCTACAGAACTACAGCTGCAGTTACTTTCTGGCCCCAGGCCCACCTAGTAGGAGAAATTAAGTGGCAGATCAGAGCAGGAGTGCAGAGCCTGCTTAAGATTTTCCTCAGGTCTGGGTTGGTGGTTCTTGAGGAAGGAGGAGTGCTGGTGTGGCAGAGCTGGCTGTATAGAAATTGCTCTGAAATCAACGGCGCATCCTCTCAAACTTAGAACAAAGTACTCTTTACACTACAAGCAGTCATACCCTGCTGAAA
>CM053622.1:357186470-357213588 GCA_028646595.1 Phalanger gymnotis
GGATGAAGATAATCAAAAACAAACACTTTCGAAAAGGGACAGGGTCAAGGGAGAAAATTCAATAAAGGGGGATAGGTTAGGGAGAAGCAAAATATAGTTAGTCTTTCACAACATGAGTGTTGTGGAAGGGTTATACATAATGATATCCATGTGGCTCATGTTGAATTGCTTGACTTCTTAGGGAGGGTGGATGGGAAGGGAAGAGGGGAGAGAATTTGGAAGTCAAGGTTTTTAAAAAATAGATGTTCAAAAGTAAAAAAATAAAATAAAATAAAAAAACAAAATAAAATAATTCACACTTCTCAAACCAAAATAAACTAAATGTGAGTGCCTTCTGAATATTACATTGATTAAATCTATAAATGTTTCTAGAGGGTATTTTTAAGAAATAAGAAAAATGAAACAAAGGAGAAGAGGAGACAAACAACCATATAACTCCCCTAAATCACCAACCAACATTTTGAAAAACATGTCAGATATTATTAAGAATATTTAACATTGTGGAATTATTCAAGGATAGCCACAAACTGCTTTAAAATCCATTATACATACATATGTGTATATGCCCTTTTGTAAAACACTTTCCTCCTCTGCCAAAAGGAGTTGTTATTATTTGCAGATACAACATATGCTGAATATTTGTTTTCTGTAAAAGGAAAATACAGTGTACTTTCTTGGTGTGGTATAGAAATTGGCTTCTAATTTAATGAGATTTGGATCATCAGTTCTTTAAACTCATTCACATAGGATTCTACTAGTATGATAGGTGACTCCAAAATACCAAGACTGAATACCTAAATTACTTTATGCCTTTACTTGGTACAGCAGAGTCCTGTTTTAAGGAACTTAATGGAAATTTCAAAATTATAACCTAAACCTTATTATTCAGTGTTGTTAAAAATTCAATTTTGGGGCAGTATAAGTATAGGAGTCCATGTCAGCATGTCTTTCTATTCTTCTGTATGTTCAGCTGTCATAGCAACCCCATCAAAATAATTTTGTGCCTGCTTACATGAACCACTTTGTGTCCTTCTAATGTGTCCTGTACAGTTTGTTCCAATTTCTCTCCCACACAGCCCCCTTCTGCTGACTTAAGCATAGTGCTGTTGTGAGCACTACAAAGACAAAAGGTTGTCAGTAGAAAAATATGGTAATTGATGGCAATTTGGTCTTATTATTACAGCCTCGTTGATCAGATATGATCTAAAGGCAGTCATCTAGAGTCAGGAAGAAAACAATTTCTGCTTTTTGTTCAATTCAGATTTGCATTTCTTTGATTCTTTATTGAGACTGCAAACACAATCCATATTTATGATAGTGGGTTTTGTCATGTGAATATTTTCTTCTTCTTTGGGGGTACCAATTTATTTCAGGTAGACTGTTAGCTTCCAGGTGGTCCTTCCTTTTGTGCCAAACATCTTTCCCAAGTCTCCTCCCTGGCCCCCATTAAAAATTTTACTTACCAGCAAAGATATAGCCCACCTTCACAGCAATAATTGCTTCTTGGAAAAAACCACACTAAGAGATGATGACATATAGGACAATTAGGTTTTCTAAATTCCTATCATTTTAGTAGGCGTACAGAAGTTCACCTGAGGAGAGGCATAAATAAACACCTAGTATATCAAACAAAAACTTTCTGGCAGGCAACTCATATAAGCTTATTTGTTCCTCACCAAATACCAGTAAGATTTCCTGTATTCCAGACCTTGGGTTCAGATTATTAACTGTGAAAGCATCTTCACTTTTCAAATTCTCATGAATGACTAGTACAGTGGATCTCAACGTTATCAAATGTGAAGATCACTTTCTAAAAAATCTTTAATTGAGACTTTTTAATATTTTAACTTTATACTGTAGTCATTCCCTGGTCTTTTCATATACACCCCCAAAATTGAACCTTCCCTTGTAACAAAACAAAAATATGAACAATTAAGCAAAACCTATTAACAGAGGAGCAAATGCGATTCCATATATGTCATCTGTACCTATTCATCTCTCTGCTAAGAAGAGGAAAATATATTTCATCACTTGCTTTCTAGGACCAATATTGGTCATTGCATTTAATTTAAGACCAGCTGCCTTTTAGACTGTTTGTATTATTACAGCCATTGAGTGTATTTTCTCCTCATTCTGCTTTCTTCGATCTGTAATAGTCCTCATATATCTCTAAATTCCTCATATTCCTCATTTCGTGTAGAGCAAAAATGTTCCAAAAATGTTGTTACATTCACATATCACAATTTCTGTCATCACTCCACAATTGATAGAACACTACTTTGTATCCATTTTTTTCTCTACCATAAAAAATACTGTGAACATAATTTGAAATGGGACCTTTCTCTTTGTCTTTAACCTACTTGGAATATATGTCTTGTAGTAGAGTTGTTGGGTCTGAAGGTGACTTTTCTCTCATAATTCTAAATAGTTTTAGAACAGTTGGAACAAATCAGAGTTCCACCTGCAATGTTTTAATATATTTAACTTCTCATACCACTGCTGATATTGACTCTTTTCATATTTTATCATTTTGCCAATATGATGGCTCAGAGGTGAAACCTCAGAGTTGTTATATTATTTTTTGTTCCAGACTTGTGATTTCATCCATATTTCCAACCATGAAAACTCATAAAATCAATCATAAAAATCATCAACTATTCATTGATTCTATTATATTAGAGAATTGTTTGGGATACTGAAAAGATAAGTCATATGCCCAGCATTAGTACATATCCAAGGTGAATTTGAACCCAGATCTTTCAAACCTTGAGTTCAACTCCCTATCCATTATGCAACATTGTCTTATTTGCTAATTAATTTACATTTTTCTTATTAGCAATTTGGAACATTTTTTTCCTAATTTATAGTTTGCATTTCTTTTGAAAACCTTTTTGTTCATATCTTTCAACCACTATTAGAGAATAAGGATTTCTTTTTCAAAAAATATTTTTATTTTATTTTTTCTCAATTACATGTAAAAATATTTTTAACTTTCATTTTTAATAAGTTTTGAGTTTTAAATTCTCTCTCCCTTCCTCCCCCTACCCTGCTCCTTGAGAAGGCAAGCAATTTGATATAGATTATACATGTAAAGTCATGCAGAACATTTCCATATCAGTCATGTTGCAAAAAAGAACACAGCAAAAAAAAAAAGAAAAAGAAAATAAGAAAGATGAAGAAAGTTTTCTTAAAAAAGTATGCTTTAATCTATATTCAGACTCCATCAGTTCTTACTCTAGAGATGGATGACATTTTTCATCATAAATCTTCTGATTTTCTTGAGAATAGCTAAATCATTCACAATTAATCATCATATAATACTGCTGTTACTGTGTACAGTGTTCTGGTTCTGCTCACTTCACTTTGCATTAGTTCATATAAGTCTTCTCAGGTTTTCTGAAACTGTCCTGTTTGTAAGGACCTCTTTTAGACCTCAAAAGGTTTTATGTACTCCCACAGGAATAATAGTTTACAATTAGAGTCCATTGATTGGAAAAATAAAAAGCTTAAATGTACATTAGTGGCTTTTTTCTTTTTCTTTTCTTTACAAAACAAAACAAAATCTGTTAACTATAAAGAACTATTGATTCCAGTCAACATTTGGAACTGAGAAGCTTAAGTGATTTGTCAGTGGTCACTCAGCTAATATGTGTCAGGGTCAGGACTTGAACCCAGGTCTTCCTGAATCCAAGGCTGGCCCTCTATCCACTATGAGATAATATCTGTAAAAAGCACTTAGCACATAGTAGGTGCAATATAAATGTTTATTCCATTCTCCTTCTCTACCATTCTTCCTATGTCTTGCTGCCATTCATGAGGAAATCATAGATACAGATAGATTCGACAAATTTATAGCTTATTAATCACAACAGAAATTGAAAAACAGCAATACACATGCAAATTCAGAAAATATTTGTTATACTCAATCATGCTACATATTTTGTTTTTGCCGGATCAAGATAAAAATAAGTCATGATACATACATACATACATACATACATACATACATACATACATACATACATATCTACATGCACATACACACATGTATATACTTATGTGCATGCACATGTGTGCACACAGACACACACGCACACAAAGAAACCCTTTCCAGTCACCCCACAGTCTTGCAAGGGCCCTCAGCCCACAGGTTAGGAATCACTACCTTATGACCTGCATTGTTTATAACATAATGGACTTTTTTCTTGACTTTTTTGTACCTTATCTTTAACTATCTTAAAGTGCTTAGGTATTTCATGCTTACTCCTTACAAAATTTAAATTTAAATCTTCCAGCTGTTAGGTAGTATCTAACAATTCCATAGGAATCATGACAGTATTTATATGTACGGTAGTCTGACTTTCAGTATGAGAAAGCTCCCAGTGGTGATGCTGACCCATAGCTCATCTGCAACTAAAAGTTGTAGACAGCTGCTTGGAGCCTAAGTGGTAATTGACTTTCTTATAGTCTTTGAGCAGGTCTTAAACCCAGGTTGTTTCTGACTCCTAGTCCTCTACTATATCCTCTCCACATGCTTCCTTTAATACTTACTGACAAACTAACATTTGTTAAATACCTACTATGTGCTCAGCACAATTCTAAACATGGGTGATACAAAGAAAGGCAAAAATAGTCCCTGCCCTCAAAGAGCTCAGAGAGTAACAGGGGAGACAACAGATATATAATGTACAGAACCAAGATATGTACATGATAAATTGTACACATTCTCCAAAGGATGTAACTAATATTAAGGAAGACTGGGAAAGCCTGCTTGAGCCAGGGAAGCTAGGAGGCAGAGATGAAGGAGAGAACTTCATGTGTGAGACCATCTAGTGAAAATGCTTGGAGTCAGGAGATGGAGTGTTATATGATTACAGAATATGAACGTGGAGAGGAATAAGGTGCAAGAAAACTGAAAGGTAGGAAGGGGCTAGCTTATGAAAAGCTTTAAAAGGCAAGTAGAAGATTTTGCATTTGATCCTGGAGAAGGTAGTTGTCCTTTGTACTTGAAAAGGACCAAAATGACGCCACTATGTTGGGGTCAAAGTATAGTGTTTCTGACTGTGGCTGATCAGGCAAAAAGGAATCACTTGAGGTTTATCAAATGACATAGACATTCACTTTAGGAAGATCAGTTTGACAGCTGAGTGGAAGATGGTTTGGAGTGGGGAGAGACTTGAGGCCTGGAGACCAACCATCAGACTGTTGCTATAGTCCAGGTATGAGATGATGAAGGCCTGCTCTAGGGTGTTGTCAGTGTCAGAAAAGAGAAACGTATAGGAGAGGTGTTAATAGTCACATAGAAACGACAGGACTTAATGGCTGGTTGGATGTGGGGGGTAAGAGAATGAGGAGAATGATATCTATTTTGTGAGCCTCGATGCCTAAGGAAAGAAAGGCTTGGAAAAGATAATGAGTAAATAAAATAAAATCTTTATTTTGAAGATTAGCTTATAAAAGAAATGTGATTGCCTTGGGAACTTACACTTTCAGAAATGATATGTTACTTATAAACCCACCTAGATATATGCCCAATTAGATTTGCAAAATTTTAACGTGATTGTGTTTCCTTTTCAGTCCACTTCAAATTATTGTGCAAGAAGGTTTGGAGTACGGGCAGCTATGCCTGGATTTATTGCTAAGAGACTCTGCCCACAATTAACCATAGTGTCCCCAAATTTTGACAAATATCAAAAAGTGAGTAAAGAGGTAAGAACACTGGCTGATTGGAGAATTTCAGTGGTGCATCAACATGTTAATTTCATTTAAATTTTTATAAGTAATAGGCAAATGATAAGTTGTAATTTGTTTATAAACTTGTAGTGTACAAATAGATAACCTGGGGCTTTAAGTCGCTGAAAGTACTTTGATTACAAATGACCAGTTTGGTCTGTGGGAGACAGTCTAAAATATCTTACAGGATACATTTTACCTTTTCTTTTTTATGAGATTGTCAAAATCCATAAAAAGGAGCTAATTTATCACTTTTTATTATGGTCTTCTTTTCAGATGACTAGGCTAGTTTGTGTTATATACTAGAAAAGCAAATTTACAAATTGGCAGCTTCGAGCTTGGGAGGGTTAATATAGTGTCAAAAAGCATATGGTTTGTGTTGGTGAAGCTTGCCTCTCCTCTAGAGATAAGCTGACTATTGATGTGGAATGAAACATATGTTTTCTAGCCTTTGCCAACATGTTGACTTGTTTTGCTTAGCTATATTTCTTTGTTAAGAAGGAGGGTTTTATTGCATAAGTGAGTGCATAGTCATTGGGAAGAGAGAGTGTTGTTTTTTAAAGAGCATTAATAAAACATCTAATTTTTACAAATAAAAACAAATACTTCCATTTTAAAAAGTATATGGTTTATTTTGTTCTTTTAGGACTAGGACTGTTATGTCCATTGCCATTAATGAAAACGAAGCTTTTGCAATTATGGAATTATAATGAAATATATTTCATTTTCTCCTAATGCAATCTCATAAGACTTCGAGACAGTCAGACAGTTCTTAGAATCTACTTTTGTCATCAGTTTCAAACTGTTGCCTAATCCAGTCTTTATCAAAGCTTTTATCAAGTAACAAAATTGATTGGTTTGCAATTTAGTGCCTTTCCTTTCCTAGGCCCACTTATTGCCTGGTTGAAGATGTTAATAATGAATAAAATGTCCAAAAGGCTGACAGCCAAAGAGAAGGAGAAGGAAGGAGATTAAGTGGAATAAATATTTGTTAATGTATACCACATTATAGAAGAAAAATCTATTAATATGAGTGGCTTCAGATTGTAATGGCTAGAAAGATGGACTCTTGAGTGAAAAAGGATTAGCGTCTCAGGCCACACATCCTGGCTGTATGACTCTGGCCAAGTCATTTAACCCTCAGTGCTCCTAGGCAGCTCTTTAGACTATAAATTGTAGAGCAACTCCAATCTGCATTAGTAGAAGGAATTCACCAGGCAGAATTCCCTCTGCAAATGCAATCAAGGTGTCGGGGGGAAAAAAGTAAGACTACCATTTCCAGTTTATTCTGTTTTCATTTTTTTTTAATATGGACATAGTAAATGTCGGATCATTTTGCTGAGATCAGTCAGTAAATTTTATTATGTGCCTGCTGTGTTTTTGGCACTGTGCTAAGTGCTAGGGATACAAATAGGAAAAATAAAGACAGCCTCTGTCCTCAAGGAGCTTACAATTTAATAGAAGAAGACATCCCACCAAAGGAAGCTGAAGATAGGAAGGTGGAAAGTACCTGAGGCAAAGATATGGTAGTAAATTCAGAGAAGTCCCAAAACAGTGCAGCCAAATGAAGAAATGTCTGTCCTGAGCCCCCTCCTTTAATGGAGGTTTTAAAATTCATGGCTCCACCATCTAATCAATGGAGTAGACAGTAGTGAGGTGTGAGTACCAAGGCCAATCTGATCTTGTAAACTGATGACATTTCTTGGTAAGTGGTAAAGTTTCTGAGGTAAGTGATGAGGCTCTTGGTGCATGAAGAAGTCAGAGAAGTACCAAAGTGCTGCAGCCAGGTTTGGAAAAAAGGTGTGAAAAGAAAGGAAGGAAAAAAGAAACAAAGAAAGAAAAAGAAAAGAAAGAAGCAAGTGCCCCACTTCCCAACTTCTTTTTTCTGGTTCCTTCCAAATAGGTAAAATAGCAAATAGGATGGCCTATTTTTTTTAATACAGTTTAAGCTCTTTAAGAGATTGAGTAAAAACACTATAAAAATATTTCCTTAGCCCAATAAAAAGCTATGACAGAGGATGATTCACATTCATTCATTGCATCTGAAAAGGTTTCTTTTCCTTATTCCCTGGGTAAGCTTGCCCAGGTTGATGAAATTTTTTTTCATTCTAGATTTGGGCAGAGTTCATATGAGCATTCCCATATAGCCACACCTATTTGCAAATAGACAAATTTTAAATAATACTTTAACAAAAATATAGTATTTATTAATGCATATTAATTTGGAGCTTAAGAGCTTTGAAAGGAGCCATTTATTTTAGTCATGAAGAAGCAGGGATAACTTAGTTCTTGAAACATTAAAACTTTTTTTTTGCTAGAAAGTATATACTTTAGTTCTAGTAACAACCACTTATGCAAAAGAAGCTGATACAATTGAAAAAAAATTCTCCAAGGACTCCTTATTCAGAATAGTCTAAGTTAGCTGTTATCAAGAGCCAGCTTCTTTTTAAACTCCATTTTCACTACGATTCTGTTTAAGAATATTATTCAGCTACTTCTATAAGAACAAATGTGATTAAAGTTGTCTGAGTAAAGCTTGTTGATAAATTTGTGTTGCAGTTTTTAATGACTAACTGAAAGCATTCTTTAGGGTTTTTTTTTAAATAAGCTATCTTTTTAAGATAATTTGTTTTCCTCGGTATACATCTGAAGTGAAAATTCATTAGATACCTACTATGTGGAAAGTACTGTGTTGGAAAGACATCTGCAAGAAATAAAAAAAAAAAATTAAACATCATCCCTCTCCTCATAAGGTTAACAATCTTGTAGGAGATTGACAGTTATACAAATATATATGTATGTATGCGTGTGTGTATATTTATATATGTATGTGTGTAATTATAGTACAAAAAATGATACATAAGTGCATTGGAGAGGTACAGCCTACCCAAATACCTTCAGTGATATGTAACTCATTACCATGCTAGACAAACCACTTCACTGTCATGGTGATTTAATTTTTAAGGCCTTCTTCCTCACAAAAAGCCAAAGTCCACCTCTCTTAACTTTCACCCATTGCTCTTAGGTCTACTGCCCTTTGTAGCTATACAGAAAAAGTATATGCCCTCTTCTTTGTGACATGGGTATTGTGGACAGCAATCACATCTTGTCCTAAGTATGATTAGGAGACTAATCATTCCCAATAAATAGACAGCCTCTTTTTTTTCTTTAACTTAAAGGATCAAAGTCCTATTCCAGGGCCTCATTTGGAAGTTACTTGGAAGTTTGAAGGCTATGAATACCTCTGGATAGCCCTGTAGTATTATCCCAATGATAAACTGTCTTTGTCCTCTGACAATCGTCCTGGATAAATTGAGAGACATTCATCACCATATTGATTCTAAGATGATGACATTTTTAGCAACTGTAGCAAGGAGATTGTGATTTGTTTTAATGAAAGAAGTACCTATACTAAACAAAATCAGAGGCTTGAATAGTAGGTGATTTTTATGTAATTCAGCATGATTTCTTTGTCATGAGGAACTATTTATAGTGAAAACTGCCTCTACCGATGCAAATTGGCACCTGTTTTGCAACTTACAGCTTTAATCCAGTAAATAGATATTTTTATTGTCTTATAAGAAAAATCTTGGGGGCAGCGAGGTGGTGCAGTGAGTAGAGCACTGGCCCTGGAGTTAGGAGCATGTGAGTTCAAATCCGACCTCAGATACTTAACACATTTACTAGCTGTGTGTGACGTTGGGCAAGTCACTGAACCCCAATTGCCCTGCCTTCCCCCTGCAAAAAAAAAAGAAAAATCTTAATTTGTACTCCAAATTGGCAACCTTTGACCTTCAAGTTTAATTAACCAAAAATATCCCACAACCCATCAACTTGACAAAAGACCTTTCTTAAATAATGTGTTATTTGCCCCACAATTTAATTTTAGATTTCCCCCATGTGTTTAATATAGTATATAAATGTATAATTGATCCTACATATGCACTTCTTACTTCAGCTTGTATTTATGAACTTTGTTCTCCAAGATTTTATGCTTGTGTGTTCTATATATATATTTATTTCCATACTTTAATTGAAATTCATTTAAGTTCTAATCAAATATAATTTTAATTTTTGTTCCTAAGAAGTGAAGGACATCTAATTTCTTTCACATGCTTTCCCCACTAATTAAAATGATATTAGGTGTTTTCCCCACTGTCATCAAACTACCAGGTCTGAAATCAGAGATTTATTTGGAACCCTAATCACAACTAGATGAGTTGATAAAAGGGAACTTATAAAGGGGAAATAAAAGCTTTTTCATGGTCTTTTGACCTAATGGTCTTTTGTAAAGCAAAGAAAATTCTGTATAAATGTATTATATTAATAAATTGCTTATCCCATAAATCCAGGAACTATTGATTGTAAGGTCCTAGTGGAGTTGCCATGTAAGACTTTCTTAATTTCTAAATGTGCCAGAGGCTTTTTCTATAGCAGCAAAACATAAAAAAATTTTGTGTATTTGTCAAGATTAGGGAAATTCTTGCTGATTATGATCCCAATTTTATGGCTGTGAGCCTTGATGAAGCCTATTTGAATATAACAAAGCATTTAAAGGAAAGACAAAACTGGCCTGAAGATAAAAGAAGATATTTCATCAAAGGAGAAAACCCTACAGAAAATGGTAAGCTATTTATTGGAACTGGTAGGCTAAAAAAAAATTAAATTGTCAGCAGAATAGAGGGCAGCTAGAGGAGGCTCAGTTACATTTCGGGAATTGTGCAATGTTTTAAACCATCCCAGGCTACCCTCTGAAACAAGATAAAGCAAAAGCCTATCTTTTTAACAACATTCTTCTAGTGATGCTGTTTGACTTCAAATAATGAAATGTCACAGATCTCTGAAGAATTAAAATTTAAGATGATCCAAAGGGAAAAGGAGAGATATATGATGGGTGTGAGCAAACTAATGCCTATTACTGATTTGCTCAAAAGAAATGATATACAAGAGATCATATGACTGGGAAAGAAAGTAGGCTGGTCATATAAAATGGGGGAAAAACTGATGGTCAATCAGAGTACTCCATTGGTATCCAAGGTATGTTTAAAAGCCAAAAAGAAGGTTCCTAATACGTTGAGTAGACCCTCTTGTAGAGGATATATGGGAGGACATAGACAAAAGTTATTAGATGAGAAGGGGTCAATGGAAGAGTTGTGATCTGTATCTTCAGAAGAAACATGCCTGTTGATGAGAACAAGATTCCATTGAAGCATAGACATAAAGTATTTTTGAAATTAGGAAAGCATTATTTGCTGTACTTAAAAATAAATGTTGATTTATTGACTTTTTAAATGTTCACTGACTCACTGATCTATTTATCTAACCCAAGTCTCTCCTCTGATCTTTTTAGTACTGTATCACCGAATGCCTATCAAACATGTAAAATTTTATATCCAAGAGACATCTCAAACTCAAAATGTCCGAAACAAAACTTACAGTCTTTCCCCAAAAAACACTCCCCTCTAATAAACTTCTTCTTTTCTATCAAAGGCACTACCATCCTTCCAGTGTATCTGATGTGTAACCTCACCTTTATCCTCAGCTCCTCACTCTCATTCACTGCCCCCCCCATCCAATTAGTTACCAGGTTTTACCCTACCTCTGCAACCTCTTTTGCATCCAATTCTCTACTCTACTCATGTAGCTACCACCTGAGTTTAGGCCCTCACCACTTCTTTCCTGAATTGTTGAAACAGCCTTGAAGTTGGTCTCCCTGTCCCAAGTCTCTCACCACTTCAGTCTGTCCTATACACTGTTGCCAATGTAATTTTGCATAAGTGCAGATCTGACCACATGACTCCCAATTCAGATTTCAGTGGCATCCTTGTTATCACTAGGATAAAATATAATTATCTGTTTAGCTTTTAAAGCTCTTCACAGCCTGTTTCTTTTCAAAATAAGATTCATGGAACATGCTACTCAGTATGTTCAGTCCAACTTAGAACTAAGTCTTGCTCCTGAGTAGAGAGAGAACCTCCATAGGCAAAGAGAGAACATTGGTGAAGCACTATGCCTCTACAACAGGAACAGAGAAGACAAAGATTTGGTGATCTTAGTGGATTAGAACACAGAGTTCATGCTTTACACAGTTGTAATCAGTGTGTATAGGCTATTTTGCTTTGTGCCTTTTCCCATGATTTTATACACACCTTTCCTTATGGCAATGTCTTATGTCATTTTTAATAGCTACATTTTTGTTGCTCATTCGTTTCAGTTGTGTCCAAATCTCTGTAATTCCATTTTGGAGTTTTCTTGGTAAAGATACTGGAGTGGTTTGCCGTTTCCTTCTCCAGCTCATTTTACAAATGAGGAAACTGGGGCAAATCAGGTTAAGTGACTTGCCCAGGGTAACACAGCTAGTGTCTGAGGCCAGATTCAAACTCATGAAAATAGTATTATTAACATACCACAGTTTCCTTGGCCATGTCCTCTTTGTAGGGCATTTGAGTTTTCAGGTTTTTTGGTAGTATGGATAGCACTGCTATGTAAGTCTTTGTGTAAATTGCTTTTTTCTTTAGGATTATTTCCTTAGGCTATATTCTCCAGAGTTGCATTACCACTCAGAAAATGGTAAGAATTTTACTCCTCTTGTTACATGTAGTCAGATTGCTTTCCAGAAAGACTGAACCAATTTATGCTTCCAACTACACAACATAAATCTTTCCCAACATGGGATCTTTACATTTTATTTTTTCTTTTTAATGGATATAAAATCCCTTAAAATTTTAAATTTAATTTCTTTAATTGACAATAAGGCTGTACATTTTGCTTTTGGAGATAGAGTTTGGGGTTCAGGATAATAGCAAGAAGGCCATTTAGGCTGTAATGGAAAGTGTTAAGAGAAACATTATGAAATAAGTCTGTAAAAGTAAGCTGGAATGATGAAATAGACTGCCAGGGTGGGGTTACTTATGGTGAATATTATATATGGCATCAGGTGAGAGTTGGTTTTGCTCAACAATTTGGGTTTTTTGTGCATTGACAAGGGTGAGTTTTATTGGTAATCAGGAAGTGCATGTGGTTTAAAAAAAAAGGCATCACAAAAATTTCTTTTAAAAGCATAAACCAAAAGCAGACTTGAAGTATTTTTAACTTCAAGCTCTGAGTTGTTTGTTTGTTTTTTAAATTTTATCCTCAAGTCAAAAGGGAGCCACCTAAGATGCCTCATATATTAACTTTATCAATCTCCCCTTTGGCATCTGGGTTTTTACTTCATATTTTTTGGTTCGATGCAAAAATCAATTCAAGAAACATTTTACTCACTTATTTTGCATCTACTATGTGCAAGGCTCTGTGTTAGACTTTTAAGACACAAGGCAAAAAAAATCTCCTCCTTCAAAGACCTTCCATTCTGTTGGGGGGAAACATGTACAAAAATAAATAAGTTTAAGGAAGAAAGCGCTAACTACTGGAAAGACACCATAACCTCTTATCAACCTGTTCAACATTGCTGATACTCTATTTTGATACTTTACCTCAGCTACACACAGTTACATCCTTGATCTCATCATCATCCGTTAATGTTACACTTCTGTGATCTCAAACTCTGAAATCCTTTCATTCCTTTTGGCCTTGTGCCTTTCTCTCACTGAATCTATCATCCTTTATTTTATCATCTGTTATTCTATTCCAAGGCTATCATCTCTGCCCTCTCACTTTCTTCTCCCTCTGGTTGATTATATCAAAATCTTAATATTGCTGTGTTTGAAATAGCATAAATTAACTTTAGGATCCTTTCTATTCACTAGATATATCCTTAGCAAATGTGTCAGTTTGTATACAAATAGTTATGTGAAAGGATTTCTAATATACAAAAGAAAATTTATTTTGATTCTTGAATTGGAATAGCTCTTTCTGTGAGTTAGAAAAGGTTTTTTAGGCATCTTTCTTACAAATAAAATTGGCAGTTTATTTAATTAATGAAATATTGCCATTTGCATTAGTTCTGAATTATTTTCTTCTAAATTTTAGCTTAGGAAAAATTTTTTTGGTCTTAAAATAAATATAAATACACACCACATTTTAACTTTTGTGCCTAATTATAATTTTAAGGGAGAAAATATAGCCAAAATTTGGGTTGCTGTCTTTTGAACATTTTTTAAAAAGTATTACCATTGAAAGGTAAAAACTTGCTTTGTTTTGGTTGGAATTTTTTAAATGATGTATTTGCTCTGGAAGACTTTTCCCTCTAGAAAAATCTTGAATTGATGTAGACTTTATTGCAAATAGTTCAGTAAAAATAGTCAGGCTTCCCAACTTGACTTGGAATGGGGTGGGAAACTTAAAATATCTGAATTTCTCTTTTCTTTGTGGACTAATGTGGATTAATTTTTGTGCGTTAGTTATATATTCCCTTAACATGAACCTTAAATTTTATTCCCTTTGTAAAATTTAGATCAACCAGAAGCTGTCATATCAGAGGCACCAGAATTAAATGAAACTGCCCTCTCCATCTCTCCTTTACTCTTTGAAGATAGCCCTGCTCAGCCACAGCAACAGGAGCCAGAAATTCCTTCTCAAGCACACTTTGAAGAACAGAAAGATCCTCAAGTCCTCCAAAATTCAATTATTTTTGGAACTTCAGCTGAGGAAGTTGTAAAGGAAATTAGATTCAGAATTGAACAAAAAACATCACTGACAGCCAGCGCAGGTATGTCAGAACATCCTGGGGGCTAACTCAGGGATTCTTTTAAGGATTGCTAAGTACAGTATACTACTAGCATTCACCTCTTTAATATTGCTTCAAAATGTGGCCGATTGCTTAGTGGTCAGCCAAACTTCTGGCAACTTTGGGCTTCCAGAATAGCCAAAGGCCTGGAATTAAGTGAAAAGGCCTTTAAGGACAAAAGCATAAGTAAATATGAAAAAGTTGTTGAGCTATAGCCCATCTCAGGCATGTATTAGACTGGATGGTATAGAAGAAAGGGGCCTGGCCTTAGGTCTCTGGATTCTGGTCCCAGTTGTTATGAGTTGGGTTATCTTGGGTAAGTTAACTAGTCTCTCTGAGCTTTGGTTGCCTTAACTGCCTAATGAAGATAATAGTCCCTATACTTCCATCATCAAAGAGTTATTTTTTTAAGTGCCCTATAAACTTTATAGCACTATATAAATGTGAATTAGTAGTAGTATTTTAATAAAGTTTATACATAATCCTTGGCTTTCAGTCTTTTTCCCTCTCTCACTCTCTTCTTTACCTCCTCATTCCCATTTTCATGGACAGGAAAAACAGAAGCAAACCTACTGAATAGTTGTGAGAAATGACATTGAGAACAGAGGTGGCCATCTGAAAAGAGACAGAAATACCCACTACAGTGACATAGTCCTCTAGGGCCATTGAATGTAGGGCCAAACAGCTCTGCATACTTAAGGAGCCACTGAGCACATCATGAATTGGCATGGTATGACAACTGTTGTTCATAATTAGTGAGTCATCAGGAAAGGGTCTGTTTTGTACTACATGATCTGTTTATTTACTAAAAGAGAGAAGTATGTGACTCATTTTAGAAATATCTGAATTACAAAAGAAAA
Organism: Phalanger gymnotis; assembly: GCA_028646595.1. NCBI lineage: Eukaryota > Metazoa > Chordata > Mammalia > Diprotodontia > Phalangeridae > Phalanger > Phalanger gymnotis. The sequence goes on from CM053622.1 coordinate 357,201,732, forward strand.
TACATTTTAGTATTTGAAATATTATTCTTTAGGTACCTGGAAAATTCACTTCACCTGAGTATCTCCTTCCCTGGTGGAGCCAAATAAATAAAGCACACCACTCTGCTTTCATTATTAATGCTGAAGCTAGTCTATAGAGGGTCTCTTTCATCTCTAGGCATGATTCCAGATTCTGATTTGAACTATAAATGAAAACAAATGTCTTTATCTTATCGTAGTTTCTGTTATACAACATAAGATGGTATCTCATTTTCAAACTGTAGCCAGGCTTATGTTTTCATGGGTAATGCATGATATTTTATTTAATATCAATACTGTCAGTTGCTAATATTAAAATCTTATTAACAACCTCATTTCTATAATGCTTTAAAAGTATGTGCCTCACAGAATTCCCTAGAGGTAGATAAAGAAACTAAAGCTCACAGCTGTGAATGCTGTATCACACAGCTAGTCTGGCCCCAAATCCAGACCTCCCAAATCCCAGTCTAGCATTCTTTCCACTCTACTGAGCTGCCTCACTGATTTACTATCAGTGAATTTGCTACAAAACATTAATGTACGGCATTTTACATAATAAGTTCCTAGACCTTAAAAGCAGTATCATATTGTAAAAAATAATAATAACTAATGAGATTCTTTCATTAGATTGTGAGCTCTTTGAGGGCAGGGACATTTTTTTTTCCCTTTGTATACCCAGTGCTTGGCATAATGCCTGGTATATAATAAGTATTTAATAAAAGCTTGTTGACCTAATTTAACTTCTCATATTATACTGCATTCTTTAGAGAAGACTAATCTTTTAAAGTCAGTACTATGTTGGATCATAATGGAAAGGGAATTTCACTAAGTGAGGATTCTTTATGGTATCATGAAACAGCCTTAAGTGGCTATTTGAAAACTTTGTTTACATTTGTGTTTTTCTGTGGAAAGGCATAATAACCTTTTTTGAAAACAGCTTGGAGGATCTCATCTACAGAGTGGATTTTGTACACTCCAGGCTTTCAAGCACCATGTTAAGTCTCCATAGATTAATTAAGTGCCTGCTAGGTACCAGGCACTGTGCTGGGAACTGAGTATACAAAGAAAAGCAAAAGAGCAGCCCTGCCTTCAATGAGCTCACAACATGCAAACAAGTCTGTGCATACAAATATATGTAAGATAAATCAGACACAATCAAGGGGAAGGCCCTAGCATTAAGGGGGATTGGAAAAAGCTCTTCCAGAAAGTAAGAAAGGTGGGAGGTGAGGATAGAGAGAATTCCAAGCATCAGGGACAGCCAGTGAAAATGCTCAGTCAGAAGATGGAGTATTTTGTTCAAGGAACCACAAAGAGGCCATTATCCCTTGGTTGGAAATGTTATACTTCCCTTAAGATATGAGAAGATTGAATTTTCTTCTTATACAGTCTCTTAATCTGTGAAGTCTTCAGATTCTTAGAGTTCTTCACTTTTGAAAAGCAAGAAAACTACGTTATCTTTAATATATAAAAACTAAAGATTTGAGTGTGATCAGGGTACTATTGATATGACAGCCCCAAACCCTTATAGCTTCTTTAAGTAGTATTTCAGTAATTCGTCAAGATATATTATTAACCTTCTGTATGCAGAACACTGTGCTAGGGACTTGGAAGAATACAAATTCTAGATTAGAGGTGTTCCGTGGTTTCATGGAGTCTAGCATAAGGATGAGACACAAACACAAACTACTGTGATGCACAGTATCACATGACAAGTGCATCTGAGTTGCAAAATAAAGTGACTTGTGTGGTTCTAAGGGAAAGATTGGTCCCATTCCCCTCAAGATTAAAGTGGGCTCACAGAGGGCTTGGCCTGACTGTCAGCAATAGAGATGAGCAGATAGAACTGTAAGAAGGACCTTTTCATTGAATAAGCATTCTTAGACCATCTTCTGGGACTTTTTAGAGGAGTGGGAATAGAGCCAATCAACTCTATTCCTGTAGAAAATAGTGAGTAAGCTAAAATTAAAAAAAAAAACCAACCTTATAGTAAACAATATCAAAAACTGCTAATAGATCTAAAATTAACAGCATGGTGGCTTGACTGTTCCCCCATCCCTTAGAAGAGATCAGTTACCAAAAAAATCAATCGAATTCTTCTTCTATACCCAGGCTTAAACCACAGAAAGCCTTGGGGATATGCTCTGTACAATCTCAGGTTTCTTAAACATTTTATATAATTGTTTTATTCTGTAAAGTTGGATTTTTATTACACATTTTTAGAAATACACGCCCTCAATCTCTTTGATTTTTCTGAAAATTCTTTTTTTAGGCATTGCTCCAAATACAATGTTAGCAAAAGTATGCAGTGATAAAAATAAACCAAATGGACAATACCAAATTCCCCCTGACAGACAAGCTGTGATGGACTTCATCAAGGATTTACCCATTAGAAAGGTGAGGTTTTTAATATAAAATATTATACATGCACATATACAATATATATCTTCTGTGCTTTACTTTAGAGAGTAGATAAATAGGTTGAATCCTGAATGCAATTGGTAGATGTTCTCTCTTCATTGAAAATAGGATGGGAGAAACAGCAGAAAGGTAGAAAAAAAAATTAGGCCGGGCTTTAATAAAGAACTTTCTCACAGAATAGCAAAATACTTAAAATGAGGTTTCAGAATCTCCTCCATTGTTATTTTTTTAATGGTATAAGACAGGCCTTGCAGTTGTAAAAGCCTGTAGGTTAAAAGATTCTGAGAAGATATGGATATTATAACAAATCCAAAGTTATGACTGAGTGTCCTCAAGTCTGGAAAGCTTTGTGATAGACCATGTTTCTCAGAATGTCAAGTATTATGTTTACTAATAAAATATAATTTTATTTATAGATTCTTTTCAAATAAGTAAGTCTCTCTCCTACTCTCTCCCCAACTGACATTTTTAAAAAATCCCCAAAGAGATAAAGCACCTTGTCTTGGGAGTGAGTCCCCAAGGGAGGGGAAGCAATTTTCCATCTGAGTTTTTTTACTGAGCTTCTAAATATTCTAGGACTGGTAGAAAAGTAGTATAATAGTTAAAAGCATTTGAGTCAGAATCTGTCTGTGTTACTTTAGTGTAGTCTTGCAAAGAGGCAAGTGTATGGGCAAAATAATTTTTCAAAAGTCCATTATAAAGACATTATCTGTATCCAGAGAAAGGACTGATAAATAGAAGTATGTATAGAATAATTTTACATATACATGCCTCTTTGTGTCTAATGGTAGCTGTCTCTAGGGTGGGGTGGAGGAGGAGAAGAAAAAAAAGAATTTTACATAATAACTTTATTATATATTTAAAAGGAATGGCAAGTTATACATAATAGATTTGCAGTTTCGTGTACTATCACCCTTTTTATTATATTGTATTATAGAAATGTTTGTTTTATTCCATAAATTGAAAATAAAATAAATTTTTAAAAAAGTCTATCAAACCACTTATAGGTAATGTATCCTCCAAAAAAGCAGATTTGCAATTTTAGTTCAATATTTTTATCAGAAAACAATGTGACAATTTTGCTTTCCTTAAAATATTTTAGCATTATTTTCTAATATACTGATTTCCCCAGGCATTCCCGAGACTATGTTAATAAAGCACTTTTAGGTGCCCAAAGAAAGAGACTCTCCAAGTATTGATTATCACTTTTACCTAACTAAATTTTGGTGGCTATCAGATATGAACAAAGGTAAAGTATAAGACTGACAGTATGGTGTAATGGAAAGAGTGTTGAATTTTGAGTTGATCTGAGTTCAAATTCTGACTCTTGGACTACTTTCTGCTCTAGCTCTATGACTTGAAGAAGACATTTAGCCTCTCTGGGCTTCATTTTGCCCCTTTGTAAAATGGGGAGAGAGGAGGGACAGCTGAACTAGATGATCTCCAAGGTCTTTTCATGTGTGTTTATGAGCTCAGTCTCATTACTTTATAGTGCTACCTCAAATCTTACTCTATTTTGAAGATTGGTTTCAATGTCAATTATTAAGATATTTTCTCTCTACTGTTAGTGATAATATCTACTCTTTTAGGTTCCAGGAATCGGGAAAGTAACGGAGAAAATGTTAAAAGCACTTGGAATTATCACCTGCTCAGACCTTCACCAGAAAAGGGCCCTACTTTCTCTTCTCTTTTCTGAAACGTCTTGGCATAGCTTCCTTCATATTTCCCTTGGTCTGGGCTCAACACAGTTGGAAAGGTATGCCCTACTTTTGTTCATTTTACCTCTCCATGTGATGAATGACAGTTTCAGCAAGAGTGGTACTAGTTATAAAGTTTGTATTTGAAAGAATTCTGTCAGACCAGTTCAACTGGAAAAGAAAGAACAATGAAATCTCTTAATAGTTATACTTGACAAGGTAGCCTTAATTTTTTTTGACATGTTCTAGATGAATATCTATGTTCTAGATGAATATATATGTCACCAGGAAATCAAATAGGAATACACTCCATCAGGGGGTTTAAAAAATACAAGAGTGATAAAATTCCTTCTGCCTTTCTTAAACTGCCATTCTATTTGGAGGAAACAATTTATTGCATTAGTGTTTTTGGCATACTTATACATTGTAAAAAATGTCATTCATTATTTGACTAGGCTAGATGGGGCTTGCAGAATTATAATGATTTAGCTTAAGAAGTTTTAAAGGCTTAAAGCCTTCATTTCCTTTTTTAAAATAATAATTGGTCATTGAACATTTAGAAATTACATTACACTAGAAATAAGAAAAGATATTTCATGGCAATGGGAAGACTTGGGTGAACTGCTACACTGCAAAATTAAGCAGAACTAGGAGACCTAATATACAAGGATGACAGTGATGTAAATGAAAACCACTCTAAAAGGCAAACTCTAATTATTTGTAAAGACTGCTCTTAGTCACATAAACTGATGAAACCACACCTTCCTCATCTCATACTGGACGTGAATGTCGGTGGTTGTGAAATGTGGTTAAGTAGTTGCTGTGCTTGTGAATTAAGCTTAAATGACTTTTTCTCACCAATGAAGGAGTGTTCAGTGGGAGCGGAGGTTTAAGGGGAAAATGACCATTGTGTAAAAACAAAAGCCAACAGTAAAACTTTAAAAATAACTAAAGAGAAGAGAAATTTCTTGACAAGAAATAATGCCTTTGAGATTTTCCTTCTAATTGAGAAGATGTACTTCTTCAGGAAGACCATGAATCCTAGGAATCAGCTTTGACTCTTCCCTTGCCACCAACATCTTCCAAGTCTTAATATTTCTAAATGTCTTTCAATGTATATGCTTGTCTCCATGTCTTCTGCTTCCATCCTAATTCAGGTCCTTATTTACCTCTTTCCTGATTTTTTTCAATAGACTCCTCCTCATCCTACAACCTTCTACTGCCTCTTACGTATTGCTATAGTATTAATTTCCCTGAAAGACAGACAGCTTATCACATTTTTATCAAAAACAGTTTTTCTGTTCTGAGTTTTTACTAAACATTCAAGCTCCTTCTTCTGAAATTCAGGAGCTTCCACAATGTGGTTTCATTTTACCTCTAGTTTTTTCTTGAATTTGTCATTCACCTTTACATTCCCTACTCAGTCTTCAAACTACCCTATTCGCTATTCCTCTAATACGCTGGATTTTTTTTTTTTGGCCTCTGTGACTTTGCTCATGGTGTTCTCTCTATTCTAAAAGCCTTTACTTCCCACAGTTCTCACCCTGCAGCTCAAATGTCATGTCTTTTATAAAGCCTTTCTTGATTAATCCCAAACCCCTATCAGAAGTAATCTCTCTTTCTTCTTGATCCCCGTAATTCTTTGTACCTTTGTTCTTATACTTAAATTCTATTTCGTACTACAGTTATTTGTACATTTGTGTTACCTTTTCTTTTTCCTACCCATTTTACAACCAAGGAAAGAGTCTTAGAGAGGTTAAATTACTTGTCCATGGTCACACAGATAATAAGTGTATCAGGTAGGATTTGAGCCAAGTTTTCTCCTTACTTTTCATCATACTGCCATATAATATGTTCATGATTTCTAAATTAAATTTAACAGTTTTTTCAGATCTCTAAAAGATGACTGGTTTTCATTTAAATCTTCTAATGGTTTAAAAAAGAAATTAAATTACTCTGAAAAAGTAAAGACTTTTTTTTTCTTTTTTTTAAAGGGATGGAGAGAGGAAAAGTATGAGCATTGAAAGGTACTGTGTGTGTATACTTTGCTGTGATTAACTTTACAGAATTTGTTGTTCATGATAAATTCAGCATGTATTAAAATGCATTTGGGCAAGGTATACTTTAGCACAAAATTTGTTTAAAGCCATGGCGGTTTTCAGCAGTTTGTAAAATGCTATGCCTTTCATATTTTGTAGTTTGGTAGTTTAGCTTAGGTTCAAATGCCTTATTTTTAGTATGATACTTAAGTGGATTGTTAGTATGGGTACTACCCTCCATCATCACAGATTGTAACACACCCACTCCTCCTGAAATTTATTACCTGTCCGTTTGTATAAATCCTACAGAAGAAATCCAACCCACTTCCTGTAAACCTTCCTCTGAGTCTTTTGTTATTTTGTTGATACCAATGAAACACTCAGCTGTCCCTCTGCCATCTTTCACTCTCTGTTTTTTGTTTTTTTTTTTTTGGTTTAAATCAGTTTTGCTAATGGCTTATTGATTTTATTATTTTTAAAAAATAGCCCCTGGTTTTATTTATTAATTCAGTAGTTTGAGGCTTTTAATTTTGTTAATCTCTTCTTTGATTTTCAAAATTTTTACTTTGGTTTTTAATTAGTTTTTTAATTTGTTGGTTTCTTAGTTTTTTTCTAATTGCATTCCCAATTAATGATCCATTCTCTCTTTTTCATTAATGAAAGTCTTTAGAGCTATAAAATTTTCTCTAAAAACTACTTTGGCCATATACCCAAAATTTTGGTACATTGCCTCATTGTAGTTACTGTCTTCAGTGAAATTATTTATGATTTCTATGATTTGTTCTTCAGCCTACCTAATAAGATTAAATTACTTAATCTCTAGTTCATTTTTAATTTTTTATTCAGTAGCCCCTTATTCAATATGATTTTTATTTGCATTGTGATCCACAAAAGAAGTGTTTAGTATTTCTACTTTTCTGCATTTGTTTATGAGGTTTAATACATGAACAATTTTTGTAAAGGTTCCACACACAGCACAGATTCCTTTCTGTTCCCACGCAGAGGTCTGTCATCTAGTTTTTCTAAAATTCCATTCAGGTTCTTAATTTCTTTCTCTTTTGTTGTTGTTGTTAAGATTTGCCTGCATCTGAAAGGGATACATTGAATTCTCCCACTATTATAGCTTCCCTCTCTATTTCTCCCTGGAACTTTTATAACTTTTCCTTTAAGTATTTAGATGCTATGGCATTCAATGTAAATATGTTAAGCAACAGTATTAATTTACTGTCTTTAGTATCTTTCAACATAATGTAGTTTCATTGTTTATCTTTTTTAATCATGTCTATTTTTGTTGTTGCCTTGTCTGAGATCATACTCGCTAACTCTGGGTTTTTGGGGTTTTTTCAAGTTCAGCTGAAGAATAACGGATTTTTCTCAAACCCCTTATTTGAACTCTATATGAATCTTCGCTTCATGTTTCTTATAAGCAACATATTTTCATATTCTGTTTTCCAATCTATTCTGCTCTCCTCTATTTTATGGGTGAGTTTACCTCATTCACATTCACAGTTACGACTGTATTGTGTCTCCTCCTATTTTCCACTCTTTGCTCCCTTCTCTCTCTTTTCAAAGAATAAAAAGGTAATAAGAGAAAAAGGTAAATAGAGAAAAGAATAAAAAGGTAATAAGAGAAATAAGAGAAAAGAGATGCTGTACTCAGCATCAGTGCTTTATATTTGATGCATATCTGCTTCCACTGCCCTTCTCTTCTCTTTTCCTCACCTTGACCCCAATTACAGGTTCTTAGGTTTTCATTGTTTCCTTTTAAACACCTTTTTGTGTGTTTAAAATTGTTTTGGTTTTATTTTTTTTTTTTTTGCTTATGACTGGTTCCTCCCTGAACTTACTCTCTCTCTTATTCTTTTCCTTCCTTCCTTCTTTTCCCATGTTGAGTTGAAGTTATTTCTACCCCCAAACTCTTTATGTATACGTGTGGGTGTGAGTGTATTCTACTCTCCTTTGACTGGTTTAAATGAAAGTAAGGTTCAAGTAACATGTGCTCGCCTCACTCCTTCCTTGTTTGTGGTCTTCTGCTTGCACACACAGATTATATCAGACAGTAAGTTCCCCCATCCTTTCTCCCTTTTGTTTTCCTAGTTTATTCCTTCCTCCCATTTCCCTTTCTTCTTTGAAGATAATCAAAATATAACAAAAACAATCCTATTTGTCTTTTATTTACCTCCTATGACCCCTGATATGGCAGATAAGTGGCATAGACCTCAGTTCAAATTCAGCCTTAGGTACTTAGTAGCTTTGAGACCCTGGGCAAGTCACTTAATCCTGTTTGCCTAGATTTCCTCATCTATATAATGAGCTGGAGAAGGAAATGGCAAACCACTCCAGTATCTTTTTCTAGAAAACCCCAAAGGGGATCATGAAGAATCAGACATGACTGAAATGACTGAACAACAACAATGATCTCTAATAGCATTAGGGTTCCAAGGGGATATCATCCCCTTGTATCATCTCCATCTAACAGAATGTAAATACTTCATCCTTGAGCTGTCCTTGCCTGCTGTCTTTTTGGTAGCTTTTTTTCCCCTAGTCTTTTGGGATTTTCCCTTCTTTGAGATATTTTGAAAATTTTTTCGTGAGTATCTTTAATATTATGGCACTTCAGGCACAGATTTCTTCTCAGTAGATTTGGACAGATTTAATTCTTCCTAACTTCATATTCTTAAATACTATTTCTATTTCCGCACATTATATATCAATTATTCAGGTGATAAAAAGCCAAATGTAATACTTCTGTTATCAGCACTGATGAGTACAGATCATTATGGAAACTGCATAGATCAGGCATGACCTCCACTAAAAGTTGGAGTCACAGAGTAACGTACAGATTGAGAGTAGGAGTGTCTTTTTCCTTTGCAAGCTTTATTTTGTTGTCTGTTTGACCCAACACAACCATAAGACTCAGGAGTGTTGTCCTAAGAAAACCCAGGCTAACATATGTTAGCCATATGGGGCCTTGCATTCTCAGTAGCTCTTCCCCTCCAAAATAGCCCACTATTCAATTCTTCTCCTTACATCACCCATTCTTCAGCCCAAGAGTTCCAAGGCAACCCTAATTCATAATAATTGTTTATAGTTTCATTCTCCTTTGTATGTTTGTATGCCAATCTGTGACAGTCCATTTTTGGCAATTTGGGATAGTTGTTATGGGAGATGAATAAGTCTGGGCAAGTACAGTAGATTCAGGTCCCTTAAGGACTCAAGTCTTGGCAATCCTGATTAAATTAACTGGCTAAAGTCCTAGGGACTTGCATGAACCTCCAAAACCCAGGTCCTAATTAACAATCTGTCTTTCATTATCCCCCCATGTAAGCCTGGTCACCCCACATAGTACAAATCTACACCAAAGGCATCTCTAATTTTGTTGTAATCTTATCTAACCCTGTCCCAGCAGAAACTTAGGACAAATCTGTCTTATTTCACATCTGTCTATTCATTATCCTCCATCAGGTTTCATCTTCAAATGCTCTTAGAATGATCTTATTTAACTGGGTCTCATGCAAAATTTTCTGCAGGGTCATTTAGCCTCAATTGTTTTCCTAGTAGTCAGGGCAGAGCTGTTGGCTGCCTTCCATTGTGCTCCTTAATGTTTTACAAATGAACTTGTACTGGTGTTGCCTTTGAACACCATGTCCCTCTGCCTGCTAAGAAAATCAAATGTTTACAGGTTAGAGCCATTTCTGGACTCTTTTAGAGTTGTCTTTGTGATACCTGTATTGTGTTGCTTCAACTTCTCTTAATGAGTGGTGATTCACTCAATGCTGGTACTTTTGTCCATTTCTCATTTTTAAAAATTAATTATTTAATCTAGTATCATTGGAACTGCTATAATCACACAGATCATCATATCTTGACTCTTTTCATTTGGTATTGATTTTGAGCTTTGCACTAATCAGTCAGTGATGTTACTTGACAAAAGGCAGCTAGAACGACTGTTTTGTCATTGTAAGACGTAGTCAGTTTCCTTTTTGTTCTGTTGTTTAGTGTTTGCCTTTAGGCTCTAAACTTATAATTTAAGGTTACTTAGAATGTAGAGCTTTTGTATAAGAGGAATATTTTATTGAGACTGAGCTTACCTACCAAGATAGACAATACCTAGCTTGATGGCACATTAATAATAAAATAAATATCATTGCACCAAAATGATATTTTTCTGGTCCTGTGAGAGAAAGGGAGTATCGCTTTAGTAAGAGTCAGGTATTGCATAATTTCCAGTTTCTTAGATCCTATGGTTTTTGTTTATCATACCAATCATTGAATTGATCATCCTTTCCCTCTTAAGATATTGCACTATATTATAGCAGTGGGAATGCATTATAGGCCTGAGTTTTCATGTGACATAATTATTGCTTATTAGTGGACTTTAATCACCTGTTTTTGTAATACTGCCTAAGGAACAAGGTCACTAAAATATGCCTTTTAGCAAATGTAGTTAACATTCTATATATACACATATACATATAATACAGGTATGTGTATATATGTGTATATGTATACATATATGTCATATGCGTGTGTTGCATTGTTTCCAGCTTACAAGCATTTCTCCTCCCCTTCCCTCACTGAAAAAAAGAAAAAATACTTGTAACAAATATGCAGTTAAGCAAAGCAAATTCCCATGTTAGTCTTGTCCAAAAAATAGTTTATCTCTTTGGCTTTTAGTTGTCTGTATTTTACAGTATGGATGTAAAGTATTTTTATTTAGCTAGATTTTATTTTGTTGAATAGCATGCAATATAGTACATGAAATATAACATTATATTGATTATTGTCCTTCAGTTGTTCCTAAATTGTACTTAACTTTGTATTCTGAAATTTCTTCTATTTAGAACATTCAGTGAGATAAGTAAAGCAGAGGAACTGTATAGCTTGTGCCAAGAACTTTGTAATGATCTTGCTCAGGATCTACAGAAAGAAGGACTTAAGGTATTTCATTTTGCTTTGTTGTTATCTAAAAAATAAGATTCCACCCTATAGTATAGATTGGATGAAGATGTCAATAAAAAATGAATGCCAGTGAGGAAATTCCTGGAAAAACTCACCCACTGCCTTTCTGCTGTTTGGTTCCAGCTTATCTCTGGACATAAAAGTACAAACCAGAAGGAATATAGTCTGAGTATGAATCTAATCCAAGATAGCCAATGAGTGGGTTAAAGATTGGGGGGTCTGGGAAAAGTGAGGTTGAGGACCTCAACATCACTGGAAATTTAGGTCTGCCCAAGAGTAAACCTGATTCCTGAGGATTAGACCCTAATCATATGGGGTTAGGCAAGACAAAGATTAATATAGATTGTTTTCTTTATCATATCCTATGGAAATGAGATTTAAGGTAAGGCATTATTAGCTACATTGGGGAGATCCTTCTGTGACCCTTTTACTCGGCTTTGGGGAGCCTCTCAGTAAGAAGATCCCTCTTGGTGGATTTCTACTAGAACTCTTTCTGTCCCACACTGCTTATGTGTCCCCCACCTCAAGCAAAATACTGATTAAGAAAAAGGAGAGAGGAGCAATGAATTTATTAAAAGGTCCAATTAGGGGGGCGGAGCCAAGATGGCGACTGGAAAGCAGTAACTGGCGTGAGCTCCCCACCAAGTCCCTCCAAAAACCTATGAAAAAATGGCTCTGAACCAATTCTAGAACTACAGAACCCACAAAGGGGCAGAGGGAAGC
>CM053622.1:357214088-357239114 GCA_028646595.1 Phalanger gymnotis
CAAATCCAGATTAATATGTATGTTTGGTTTGTTTTATAGGGCAAAACAGTTACAATTAAGCTGAAGAATGTGAATTTTGAAGTAAAAACTCGAGCATCTACCGTAGCAGCTGTTGTTTCTACTGCAGAAGAAATATTTGCTATTGCTAAGGACCTGCTAAAAGTAGAAATTGATGCTGATTACCCACAGCCCTTACGACTAAGACTTATGGGTATGACATTTCTCAGTTTTTCCTTACTTTGTTAAGCTAACGTTATCAAGTGAGAAGTGACAATGTTATCAAATGAGTTAATATTTATAAAGTGCATAACATAGTGCCTGGCACATAGTAGGTGCTTAATAAATGCTTCTTCCTTTGTTCCCTTTCACAAAGTAATGAATTTGGGAATGTTTTGGCCTCCACATTTTGTTTTGTTTTGTTTCTATAAACTGTTTAGATTGTTTTTAACATTCTGCTGCCTTTTATCTTAGTTGTAAAGCAGAATGCTTAATGGCAGTTGAACCAGTGAACTGCTTTCTTCTTTGCCATAAACTGCACTCAAAATACAGCGAACCATTGCACAATAATGTGCTGTTGCTAAGTGAAACTAGATAAAGAGAGAAGAGAGCGTGTAAGCTTAAATACATTACTAATGTAGGAAAAAAAAACCTCAAAGTATATGTCATCCTTGCAATGTGTCATCATCATTTTTCATGTTTAAGGGTGTAACGGCAATCAAAGTGGGACTTTTCACTGTTTTTTCTTTTGGAGTTCTTCTCAGAACTAAAGTAATCATGTGCCTTTGATTGAGCTTTGCCTTTGTTTGAATCAAGAGTCTTTGATGACCTGCATAAGTCACAAGAAAGCCTAAGGCACATGAGTTTGAGTCACATGGTTTTGACACCCTCCGTGGGGCTGACTCTGAAGAAGTGTATATGTACTCTGAGATTAGCATTTTGCATTGGGGCTCATTCATTAGAAGAGCATTCCCGTTCGTATGATTTTGCCAGATGAGACTATGGGTAGCCGTTAAGGAACACCACCCCCCGGCCCTGAAAACTCAGATGTTGGTGATTTTCTCTCTGGTAACTATGTATGTATTGCTATGGTTAGAAGCCTTGCCTGCTGATTTGTGTTATTTTGCTCTGTTTACATAATTTCTGCTTGTAATTTCTGTTTGTGTTTTCTCTGGAGTTCAGAGTGCTGACTTTTTCCCCTGAACTAAGTGAATGATGTATGTGTGTTTAATTAAAGTGAGATTGTAAACCCCTTAAAGTTGCTTTCCTTAGAAAAACCGATCAAAGAACCTCTGCTAGTAGCGCTCCTGTGTGCTGGTGGTGTTGGTCTTACACAGCCACAGTAGCGGCAAGTAGCGTTGTTGTTATAAAGGGCTGTATACATTTAAACAGAATTGAATAAAAGTATGATAATTGAACAGCCAAAAAAGTTTGTACATTTACCCACAACAGGAAGGTATTATTTCACAGTTTTTTATTGCATAAGTTCGTAAGTTCCCAGTTAATAGTAGTCATGAAAGAGTATCTTTTGAATTAATAACAGTTTTTGTTCTGTTATTGTTGTGTAATGCCAAGAAATATTATACCAAAAAAGTTTTATATGTTTCATTGGATTTAGTACTTTGATGATGAAATTAATTTTTATGGCTATTGCTTATATTCAGGTGTACGGATATCAGGCTTTTCCAATGAAGAAGGCGGGAGACACAGACAAAGAAGCATCATTAGCTTCTTAAAATCTGGAAGCCATGCCCTAGATCCTGTTGGGTCTGTGCTAGAGAAATATGACCAAGATCAAGTTGTGAAGTGTCCAGAAACATCTCAAAAGGAGAGTTTCTTCACTAAAAAGCGGTCAGAAATGAGTTGGAACCACCAAGACATCTTTAAATGTGAGCCTGAGACTAAACAAGGCTTCCAAGTTTCACAGCCACCTAGTCTTTCCAAGAAAGAAATGATAGAGAATTTAGAAACATCAGAAAACGTAGATGACTGTCAGATCTTTACCTGTCCTATTTGTTTTAAGGAACAAGGAAGAATCTGTTTGGAAGCACTTAACAGGCATGTGGATGAATGTCTTAGTGGGACGCTGGTAAACTGTGACCCCAAAATGGTGGCTTTCTCACAATCACAATCTTTTTGTTCAGAAACAAATCCAGATTTAATAGCCCATAAAACTACAGAAAGCCCTTTAGTAGATATTGTGCCTTCAGTAAGTGTAGATGTGTTTTCTAAAGGAAAAAGTATGGAGGCTTTAAACACAAGAGCAGGGGATGAGCAAAGCCCAAAACAGTATTCTAGCCTCTGGAACAAGTCTTCTCTTGATGAATATTTTTATCGGAATTCTCCCCATGAAAATGAAGGATATGATGCCAAGTCTTCAGGTGGGCAAACAACCTTTCAGAGCTCTTTGCCAAGAGATAAAACATTGATGTGCCCTGTTTGCAACTTAAAGCAAAAGACTTCTGATCTGATACTCTTCAATAGTCACATAGACATTTGCTTAAATAAAAGTCTTATTGAGGAACTAAAGAAGGACAAAGTTAGTCCAGTTATGAATTGTCCAACAGAAAATTCTAAAATTACTGGTAAGTTTGCCTTTAAATAATTTATTTTTTTTTTGAGGGGGGAAGGTGGGGCAATTGGGGGTAAGTGACTGCCTAAGGTCACACAGCTAGTAGGTGTGTCAAGTGTCTGAGGTCACATTTGAACTCAGGTCCTCCTGACTCCAGGGCCAGTGCTCTACTCACTGCACCACCTAACTGCCCCAATTTATTTTTCTAAATATTTATATGCTTATTGGTGGACTGATGCCATTCACTGCAAAGTACATCCAATTATGAAGGGGTAGTTTGTGTTTCCATCTGAGAAAACATAATTGTGCTACTCTGAGTTTGAATAGATTTGACACTGCTATTGTTTGAACTTTGGGAAAAGGACTTGGAATGTGCTTAATCAAGACCAGAAAGAACTGAAAGCCCAGGGATTTAAGGAACTGTTGAGTCTACCTCAAGAGGCAATACCTTCAAAGTACATTTACAAAGGCAGAGTGACAAATTGCTTATAATTGCACAGTCAGGAAGCCTTTCACTGGCTTTTTGGATGTTCTCATCCACTTCAAAGTCTCCTTTTTTTCTGTACTTATACATAATTGCAGTATACAATACAGTAATGTGGTTTAATACAGAAAATCATTTCTGTATCGACAATTGTGCTACACTAACGAAGAAAGAAAAGGATGGTTTATGTAGGGCACAGAAGCAGTGGCTGGCCAAATTTCCAAAAGAGGATTAAGTAAAATACTAAGCCAGCTAGTAAAATTATAAAGAAATTGGGATGGGAATTTAATTTTCTTTGGCAATTGCTAATAAAAACTATGAAACTTACCAGAAACTTTTGTCTTCTTTAGTAATCCATTCAGGGCCATTTTTGTTTTTCCGAAATTGTTTTTAGCTTTTTGACAGACTCCTCTTTATTATATTTAAATTGCTCATTTTAGAATTTCCTAATTTATTTTTGTTGTTTCTGTAGGGAGCTCTGGCAAAATACAGAAGACTGTGAATATCACAGCAAAAACAAAAAGGTACGATTGATTCAGTCATTAACAAAAATGGTCAAAAACTGGCCTTAGCTCTGCTTCATAAGAAAGTGCTTGACTCTTTTCTGTAAAGAAATGAACGTGGTAAAAAATAAAATTCAGTTTTCTAGAAAGTTGTAGAGGGAAAAAATGTGTCCTTGCCTACATTTCAACTAAGTTTATGTTTTGGTTTTTTTTTTTATTCCAGGCCGGGATTGATGACCCAGAATTCAACATCAAAGAAAACCAAACCAAACAATTCCAAATATACCATCGATAGCTTTTTCAAATGAACAAGAAGAATTTTATATTAGAAGAGGTCATTTCTTAGCTGTGAATATTTTAAATCCTTATTTTAAAATTACAAACTGATTCAACGAATGCAAATGACTTGATGCTAGAATCTCCTGCTACGGCCGGCCGGCAATAGTGTTTAGGTTATAAATTTGTTTTGGCAGGAACCAATAGAATATGTTTATTTGTTTAGGGTACATAAAGAAAATCACATTAATTGTATCTATGGGCCTATAAAGAACCAAAAAGCTGCTTACTCATTTTGCTTATTAGCCTTTTTTAATGATTTTCATCCTTGAGAATAGTGAGGACATTTGACAATGACAGATGCCCCCTGCAAACACATAGTTCATTTTTTAAATATTTAATCCTAAGATTAGAAATAGTTGTTTCCTATTTATATAGTAGCTCAGAAAAGTAATGTCTTATTTTATTACATCTGACTCTTTTTAAAAAAATTTTTTTTAAGACTGAGCCTCCTTCTTTTGCTTTGGCTAGATGTGCAGGGGCTACAAACAGGCCTAATTCCACTATTGACTGGCTTAGGAACTTTGACCTACTCTGTTTCTGACATAGGCCAGTTTGAGCCTCTTTAAGCAATCAGGTCTTGTTTCTATCTGGTCCCTCCTCACCACCACCCCCTCCTGGGAGCTCACAATATTGATGTCAGACTTAGTATGGACACTTGGTTGGCTCAGCCTACTGAAGTTCAGAACTCCAGAACTGAAGAGATCCACCAGCATCAGCACCCCCAGCAGCTGGGATTACAAGTATGCACACATGACTACTTTTTATGAGAAATACTTAGGATAAAATGTACTGTTGTAAAGATTGTAATATGTATTAAAGCTCTGAATTGTGTAACGCTTTAGTTAAATATAGTTTAATATTTTAATATTTATAAAGAGACTAAAGTACAGTATCTAATAAATTAATAAATAATTAAGGTTACCATATTTTTTAAAGAAGAAAAAAGTAATTGTTTTACTTTTTTACTAATAAAAAATTCAGACTTTGTTAGGGTTTATCAAACTAAATAGTTTTTACTTTTTGTCACTTTGGGTAATTTTTTCCCCACATTTTTTCCATGTTTTACCTGTACATATTTGAATTAAATATGTAAGAAGGCAAGGTTTTCAGGGATAACTTATATTGAGATCTTAAACTTAACCTTTGAAAAAAAGCAGTAAAATTTGACTTCACTATAAACTGAAATCGGCAACTATTAGGCTAAGCATTTATTAACATTTGTTTGAGTCATCTTGACTTTTTAACTTTGAAAGTTCACCACAACAAGCTTGTTGTTGAAATAAGCTCACAAAACAAAACAATTTGTACCAGCCTCAAGACAGTTTATGCAATGTTGCGCTGCTGTCATACTATATTCGATGATGTTTCATTATCTTTTTCTCAGTAGTGACAAGGAAGCCTTCACTTGAGTGTGGGGTGGTATTGACATTACTCAAGATCAATAGCATCATGGTGTTTGTGGCTAGAGAGCCAGCCTCAAAGCCTGGGTTCACATCCCCCCTCTATCATATGCTGGCTTTATGAAGTCACTTAACTGAAAAAAAGTCACTTAACTTCTCAGTGCTCCAAACAACTGTCTAAGTTTGGAGAGAAGGTGCCAACCTGCGTTGACAGAGAGTTTCCTCACCGGGGAAATCCCTGTATCAGTGAAATCACAGGTCTAGTCTCTAGCTTTATTTAACAGAAACTCTAGTATCTCAAAGTTATTACTGGAATACCTGGTATTCTTATAAAAATTCTAGGAAGCCTGGACATCTCTGGGATAAATGTCAATTTAAAGAAAAAAATCCATCTTCTAGGAAAACCCCAAGAACAAAGAGTTGGTGTGTTAATAAAGTGAAAGTGAGATACAATTATGGATCCATATCCCCTTTTATCTGTGCTGTCACTCTCTGAGACTGGTCAAAAGGAAAAAGAAAATGCTTTTCAGAATCATTATGTAGGATTTCTGTTTCTTCTCCCTATTTCTGTACTGGTAAAGTCATAGTACATGATAGAATCATAGCTTTTATGCATGACCTTTGATGTATGATCTCTATTTCCCTTAATTTCCTTGTTTTGACAGTAAACTACAATTGCCTGAATTTTGAATCCCATTTCTTGTTTTCTATAGCTGAAATTCCTGACCCTTATGTCAGTTGATTCTTGAAATTTGTCTGGACATTGTATCATGAATTGTTCTTGACCATTAAAAATAAAAATTTGTTTTGGTTATTCAGAGATGTTTTCTATTATCCTTAGTTTAAGCCAGAAATTAAAAGGGTGATAAGGTAAGTGAACTGGTTTTAACCACCTTAGTTGTTGTGCACTATGGAATCTGACATCATTACACAGCCAATCCCACTCCTGACCCCTTACTTCTAATACAACATAAAATTTCTAATGATAGTAAATATTGAAATTAAAAAAAAACCCACCCTCTTTTTTTAAAAAACAGAATGGACTTTAGATACATTCATAGTGGTAGAAGATGAGAGTTATTATGACAAATGTATTCAGTTTTTCCCAGAATAAGTTGGCATGCATCAGTAGTTCCTGTTCTGAATAGCTTTAGAGGCTTTTTTTCATAGCGAACAAAGATATGCTTTAAATACACAGTGTGTTTGGGGTTAATTAAAAGATGCAGAAAGGTAGAATGTTTCTTGAGCTACACAGGGACCCTAAAATATCAATTAGAACGTAGATCATTGATGCAAATCAATGTGGTAAAAGTTATCACCAATATTTCAAAATTCAAGACACAGAAATTGATACGAGCCTAAACATACATTACTTTTTTTGTCATTGTTTTTTAAAAATTAGAATTCATATGGAACTCTCTGAAAAATTCCAGAATTGTGTGATTTTAGGTATTTTTCCAAGGTTTTTTCCCTTTAAAAAATTATATAATATTTTTCCTCAATTACATGTAAAAATAATTTTAATGTTTGTTAAAATTTTGAGTTCAAGGTTTTTTTTCTTTCTAAGAGGACAGTAATTAAAATAATAGAAGGCAGAGTATATGTTTGCTTTTATTGCTTTCAGTCTTTAAAAATTAAATTTAACATGTATAACATATTCTTAAAATTAACAGAGAAAGCAAGTAAATTAATTGAGATGAGTTATTTTTTGTCAATGACAGATTAATCATTTAGATGAAACAGAAGAATTCTTAAATAAAAGTGCACCATAAAGTTTTCACATGTTTGACATTATGTTTATGATATGCACATAGAAGGAGTATTAGCAGCCTATAGGTAATGTTCTTAACAGTAAAAATGATAGCCGATTACTTCTTATGTTATATAAAGGACATGTCAAAAAGTTATTTGTGTGTGTGTGTTAGGAAATATTTTAGGATTACTGGCAATTCTCACTTTATACAAGTGAACCATTTTGTAGACCTCTTCGTAAAGCAATTTATACAGATTTTTATGTAACATGAGTTTATCCCCGCCCACTTCACTTAGCTTATATAATAACAAAGGCATACACAAAATAATACCTTTATGCAAGTCACAAAATGTACTAAAATACAGATGTATTATATACTGTGTCATGATAATAATGAAATGAAAGGTAAAGTTAATGATAAAGTATGCATAGTACTGTGCAGCACACAATAAAGTTCGCATAGATGTGAAGTATTTTGCCCCTTCTCTACCTCCTGCACTCAGCCTTTATCGCTGGTGGTTGGATGTGCAATTTTTTTATGAAGCTATCGAGAGATGTTTGGGCAGTAGCTCTTTTTTTTTTCCTTGCCTATCCAATGATAGCAAGTGATATTATCCTCAACTGGTCTTTGAACTTTTATATCTTGAAGTATTTGGATCCATCTTTTCAATACAAGAAAAAAATTCACTCAAACGATGAAATGATTCTGCCAGCTGTTTCACTGTGAATCTTTTTGGTTTGACCTCACCCTCTCTTCTACAATCTTTGCAGCTAGCAGCTCAATCAGATCCTCCTTCAGAATCTTCACACGGATTTCTTTCAGAATTCTTTACATAAAGGCAAGTTTGCATATTGTAAATTTACATAAAGCAATTACTCTCTATATTAAAAGTATTGTGTAATTTCCCCAAATCTCTTCTTTCTATCCAGTTCTAGGCCCAGTTCATTGTGTCTTTGAAATACCTAACCAAGTTATACATATCAATGGACTTGTATGTTTGTATTTACATATGTATATAGTGTATGTACCTGTATCCCCCTGTTACAATGTGAACTGTTCCCTAAAGGCAGTATCTAGGCTTTTTGGTCTTTGTATTCTCAGCTCCTTGCCCAGGACCAGGCCATATAGTAGGTGATTGTTATTTGCTGAATGGTTGTTTGGATGGACTGCCAATGTGACTACATGTCAAAATCTGGACAACATACATAATATTTACTGTTTGTGTTATGTACACACACAGGTATAATATACCATATAGCGTGCACAGGTACAAAAATTGGACAATTAACATATGAAAAACCTTTATGAAATAAACATTTCCTAAGTAATACATTCAAAGTCCATTTTCACCAGTGCCAGAATCTTGTTATAATAAAACTTGAAACAGACTTCTTAGAGAATGAGGTTTTTCTGCTTAGGTGAACTTTCTAGATCACCAGTGGTTAACTTTTATGCCACTAGGTTAGCTAGGTTAGTTCATTACCTCTGCCCAAACTGTTTATTTTATCCTTTATTTTTCACTTGATAAGGACAAATATTTCAAATATACTTTATTAGAGGTATAGTTATTATAAATAACTCAATGGAAGAGGAGCGTAAAACCATTCTACATAGAATTATGCATCTTTTTTATGGGAGAGGTAGAGGTAGTTCTGAAATCTCCTTAGTTATGTATAGGATTAGCAAACAATGAATTGCTGAATAAAAGAGTGCCTGTTTTACTTTAATAAGAATATTACAAGATAAGAGAAACTATAGAAGAGATGGAAAGGGATTACTATCCACAGTTCTTTTTGATTTTCTTTTTCAGGTAAGGTTTTTTACTCCTGCCCTGGTTCCATTGGTTCTTCTAGCATGGTAGTCCTTCAGCACCTGATCATTAGCAGGACCTTGGTTCTCTAATCTCTCCTGATTAAAGTATGAATAATCTCTTCTCCATAGGCTAGTTTAACAAAGTTGAGAGTTTAGGTTTTTTTTTTTTTAAGGAAGTTTTATTTAGAAACCGAAACAATTACATTTCTTCTAACAGTTTTCGAGCTGCCTTGACTGGTCCTTCTTATGGAATACTCATCCTTGTTTCCTTTTCCTAATTCAGTTGTCAAAAAGCATTTATTAAGCACTTATTATGTGCCAGGCACTGTGCTCTGGAAATAAAAAGAACAGTAAAAGAAACAAAAAACAACCCCTAAGAGTTTACATTGGGAGAGACACGATGTAAATTACCAGGTACCAGCAATATGAAAGGGAAGACATTAGCAGTTGCGGGAAAGGGGGCCTTCTACAAAAATAGGATCTGAGCTGTGTCTTAAAGGAAGCCATTAAATCTAAGAGGCAGAAGGGAGGAGAACAGTCAAGGCAAAGGCACAGAGTTTGGGGATGGAGACTCATGTTAGAGAAATGGTAAGGAGGGCAGTATATTCAGATCAGAGCATTGCGGAGGGAAGTGGTGTAAGACTACTGGGAGGTAGGAAGGGCGTAGGTTAGAAAGAGTTTTAAATGCCAAACACAAATTTAAATTTGATCCTGAAGGTTAACAGGGAGCTACTTGAACTCATTGATGAGAGGCAGAGGAAAGGGACATAGTTTCATCTCTGCTTCAAAAAAAATCACCTTGGCAGCTGAGTGCGGAATGGATTAGAGTGGGGAGAGACTGAGGCAGAAAGAGCAGTTAGAAGCCTGTTGCAACAGACTCATCACCTCTCAATAGTTAAATGTAATAAAGGGTTGAAATAGGGTAGTGGCTATGAATATAGACAGGGAGATAGACATGAGAGATATTGTAAAGGTGGAAAGGATAAGATTGGTAATGAATTGGATATGTAGGGTGAATGAGAGTTAACAATCAAGGATGAAACCAAGGTTGCAAGCCTGAGTGACTGGGGGGAATAGATGTGATCTTGACAGTAATAGGAAAGTTAAGAAGAGGGGAAGGTTTAAAAGAGAAAGATGATGAGTTCTGTTTTGGACACGTCAAGTTTAAAATCTCTTTAGTATGTTCAAGATGTCTAAAAGACAGTGAAGTGTGAAATGAAGCTTGACTGTAGCACATGAGAGAGAGTAGGGCTGGGCATTTAGATCTAGGAAGTATCTACTGAAGATGACAGTTGAATGTACGGGAGCGAATGACACCACCAAGTGAGATAGTCCAGAGCAAAAAGAGAATAGCCCAGTGCAGATCCAGAGCCTTGGAATTAGTGGGGTTTTGGATCAAAGGTGCATGTCAATGGTCTGGCTTTGGCAACAAAATGGGCCACTTCATCTAAGACTAGAGTGGAGGAAAAAGTGGAAGATAGCTGACTGATGTGAGATGAGGAGGAAATGAGAAAGGGGAGCTCTTAGTAATGGCACAATTTTTTTCAAAAGTGTAAGGCAACATTCTTAGCCGAGATGATAGAGGTAGCATAAAAGACTTGAGGAGAAATAAGAAGGTTTGGAACAGCCACTGTGGAGAGTATGATAAGGAGGAATAGAATATTTGCCTTAAGAGTCCATTAAGATTAATAACATAATTTTGTAACAAAAAATCAGGGAGACAGATAAAATAAATGCCTAATTGAAAAAGTCATTAATTTTTTTTTATAAAAAGGCAAAAAACTTAATGTCAAGAAAGAAGTCAGAAATTTGATTATCCTTTAAACCGATTAATTGGTAGGGGAAAATATGGTTGAAAGTGATATGCTGTGTCTTGGGAGATTTTTATAAAAAGAAAGCAATTATTCTATCAAATTGGATTCCAAGTCACTCTTGATAATGAAGTCATAACTTCCTGAATGCTATACCTAGGGTTCAAAAATCTCCTTGAATCAGCACCTCTTCAAAATTATAGTTCATACTGTAGGACTTGCACGTATCCTATATTTCCCTTTTACCAGAGGACATATTAACTCAGAGCAAAGGCACTTAAACAGACTAGTGAGGTAACAAAGAACATCTCCCCATACACAGAGGGGCACACTTTTTTCAACTGATTCCTACAGCAGCAGTAAGAAATAGAATACACGTGAGCTGAACAACTTGTGTTTCTAGGGGTATATCCCAGCAAGAACAGATCTCTGCCTCTGGAGCCTCTTGCTGCTTTCCTGCAGAGGTGGCCGCTTTCTCCTCTGAGCTGTGAGCTGCTGAAGTCTTCTGCTGAACTGCTTTCTCTACTTTTCAGCCATTTGTTAGCCCTCTGCCGAGTTCCTACTGCCATCTGTTGGTTCTATACCAAAGTCCTGCCATGTATCGACATATATTGGTGTATATATATTTTGCTAAGCAGCATATTCTAGACTCCAATAGTTACAGATCCTTTATAAGTGAGATCACAACCTCAGGGCTATTTTAGCTCTTTTGTGATTCAGGCGCTAGGGAACAGTTTTTTAAAAAAGCATTTTCTCTCTTTCTAGAGGTAGGGGGCTTTGGATTTGGAATACAACATATACTATCAGACAACTGTGGATATCTTGGTTGGTTTTGTGATATGTTAAGCTAGCAACCATTTATAAATCAGCTACTATGTGGCAGGCACTGTGCTATATGCCAGGGATACAAAGAAAGACAAAAGAAAGTCACTCTCAAGGAGCTCACAGTCTAATGAGGGAGACAACATGTAAACAAGTACATACAAACAATGCATATACAGAATAATTGCATATGAAATTAAAGGGTAAGCATTAAGGTAAAGGGGAATCAGGAAGGTCTCCTTGCAAAAAGTGGGACTTTGTCTGAGACTTAAAAGAAGACAGAAATATTTCCCCCTTTTAAAATTTGTGTCATGAAGAATGGCTTGCCAGAGAGAGCGAAGGAATGTATTTGGAGGTGAAGGTGATATAAAAACATAAGAGATCAATAAAAATAGAATCAAATTTTTCAAATAAGTTGAAGGATTAGGCTAAGAAAAAAGAGAGAAGCCTTCCCAAGGTAGAGAACACCTGCAGCTAGATATTTGCCCTCTTGGCCAATGGAATCTGACTTGCTTGACTATACATGTTTGTAGCAGGTTTTTTATTTTTATTTTTCCAGTGGGAGTGGGGTTGAGGAAGAAGTGAGAAAAGGCAGATTTTTGCTGATTGAAAAAAATTAATTAAAAAAGAGCATTTTGTAATTGAATCTGTAGATGTACTGAATGTGCTTTAATCCCCAAAATAATTTATAATTTTGTCATCACGAATGGGATTTCCCTTTCTATTATTGCTTCTTTGATTTTGTTTTTATTATACAGAAATTCTATCAATTTTTATGAAATTATTTTGCAGCCTGCAGCTTTGCTGAAGCTATTAACTGTATCAGTGTCTCTTTGCTGATTTTCTGGGATTTTTATGCTTAATTTTAAAGGTCAGGCAAACAATAGTTTGACTGCATGATAGATCTTAAGGCAGAATAATGCATGTTCTGGGACAGAGATAGGGCATGTTGAGAGGAAGAACAGAGAACTAAGAAATATGCATCAAATGTCACTAGTTTCATGGGCTACTTCCTTCTGCTTCATGGTGGGGCCCCCACCCTGATTCATCAGCTCTTTCCAGCTGCTAACCTAAGCACTACTGCTGTACATGGGCCTATAAGATTTTCTGCTCTCAGAGAATCAAAACAGCAGCCTTTACTAAGTGCCTGCAAAGGACCAAGCACTGCTTGCTGAATGCTAAGTATTCAGGATACCAAGACACCCTGGGCATTCAATCCTGAGGGAATTCCCATAGCCTTGACTGAAGTTAATCATAGCTATTTCCTTTTGCTACCTACCCACCCATTATACATACACCTGCCTGCAAGCCAAGCCTGGCCACTTCCCTGTGCCACAATCATTCTGCCCTGGGGTCTGAGCGTGGGAGTAGAAAGGACATGGTACCAGCAGAGATCACATCTGAACAAGGGACCCAGGGGAAGGGGAGGCTGGGAGGAGCCATGAAGGGGCTGAGTGACAATCTGAGGAACACGCTGGCCTGGTCCTGGAAGGGTCTTTCAAAAAATGCAAAAGAGAAAGAGGACTGGGAGAAGGAGGCATTGGCCAGACATGACATTTGTAAGTACTTGGCAAGGTGGGGTTGGGGGAACTGGAGTGACACAGGGAGGACAAGGTGGTGGGGAGACTATTCCAAAATCTGGACAATACCTAGATTGGAGGAAGAGGAGCTGGATTTGAGAAAAACTGAGACAGGGAAAATGAACAGCACCCCCAACTAGCTTTGTTGGAGCAAAGAACTAGAGCTTCCCCAGGGCAGAGTGTTGCTCTGAAGGCCAGACTCCCTTCCCCAACATCCCCACCCCCACTTCCACTTTTCAGTGCTTTGCTCTCAAATAAGAATTCAAATGCACTTGAAAAGTTGCACCAAAAATAAACCTAGGGCCTGAAGGAAGAAGTTTATTGGAACTGACCAGATGGTTCCGGCCTGTCCCCTCCTTACTTCCCCCCACTCCCTACCCCACCCTATTCCACCCCCAATAGCCGGTTTTCTAGGCCAAGTTTGAAATCGTGTCGAAATAAGATTTGTTTCATTTTTTTCTTTATTAGAAATGCAATGAAAGTGCTTATAATTGGAGGAAATAAAATGTTTTAAATCATTCCTCCCACCTCCCATTTTTCAAATAAAGGAGAAAAAAGGGAGGCGTGTTACAATGGAGTGGATACTGACTCTGAAATTGGAGGACCCATATGGGCTCAAATGCCTCCTTTGATATTTACTTTCCTGTATGACCTTGAGCAAGTCAAAACCTTCCTCACCCTCTGTTTCTTCATCTGTAAAATGAAGGGGCTCGATTTGGTGGCTTCTGAGATCCCTTTCAACTCTATACCTGTAGATCCTGGAGTACTTTGAGAAAATAATTCAATGTGACCTCTATCTTAATGTCTGCTCCTAGCTCTCCTGCTAACTTATTGTGTGATTTTAAATCATTTAACCTTTCTATGTTCAAGTTGTCCAACAATAAAATTCAATAAGGATTTGTCAAGTGCCTACAATGTACAAGGCACTGTACTGTTTGATGGAGATACAAAGAAAAAGCAAACAGCCCTTGTTCTTAAGCAAACTTTCTACTGAGGATGGGTACAGCTTTTAAAAAGATACGTAAGTACAAGATAATTTGAGAGTGAGAGGGTCCTAACAAGTAAGGACATCAGAAAAGACTTGCTAAAGGTGCACCTGAGCTGAGCCTCAAAGGAAGCTAGTAATTCTAAGAGGCAGACTTGAGAAGGGAACGAGTTGCAGTGAAAGGGGCAGCCTGTGAAAAAGACCCACGGCAGGGTATGGATTGTCAGCATGTAATCTAGTTTGGCTGGAACATAGAATGAATGAAAGGGAACACGTTAGGTAAGACTAGAAAAGAAAGCTGAAGCCAGAGTGTGAAGAGCTTTGAATGTCAGGCTGAGTTGTTTGTTTTTTTAAATTTTAATTTAATATTTTTATTTTTCCCCAATTACATGTAAAAACAAATTTTAACATTTTGTTGTTTACATTTTTTTGAGTTCCAAGTTCTCTCCCTCTCTCTCCCTCCTATCCCCCCTCATTGAGAAGGCATGCAATTTAATAGAGCTCATACACGTGCAGTCATACAGAACATATTTCTATGTTAGTCATGTTGTGAAAGAAAACAGACAAAAGACTCCCAAGAAAAATAAAGTAAAGAAAAAGTATGCTTTGATCTGCATTCAGATGCCTTCAGTTCTTTCTCTGGAGATGGATAGCATTTTTTGTAAGTCCATCAGAAGTGTCTTGGATCATTGCATTGCTGAGAATAGCTAAGTCGTTCAAGTTGGTCATCATACAATATTGCTGTTACCACATATTATATTCTCCTGGATCTGCTTGTTTCCTTTACATCAGTTCATTTAAGTCTTTCCAGGTTTTTCTCAGAACATCTTGCTCATCATTTTTTATAGCACAATAGCATTCCATCATAGTCATATACAACAACTTGTTCAGCTATTCCCCAATTGATGGTCATCCCCTCAACTTCAAATTCTTTGCCACCACCAAGAGCTACTATACATATTGTTGTATGTATAGGTCCTTTTCCTTTTTTTTTTTAACTCACTTTGGGATCCAGATCTTGTAGTAGTATTGTTTGGTCAAAGGGTATGCATGATATTGTAGCCCTTTTGGAATAGTTCCAAATTGCTCTCCAGAATGGTTGGATCAGTATACCACTTCACCAACAGTGACATTAGTGTCTCAATTTTTCCACATCCCCTGTTCCTATATTTTGCTTTTCTGTCACATTAGCCAATCTGATAGGCATGGGGTAATACCTCAGAGCCGTTTTAATTTGTATTTCTCTAATTAATAGTGATTTAGAGCATTTTTCATATGATTATAGATAGCTTTGATTTCTTTATCTGAAAACTGCCTGTTCATATTCTTTGACCATTTATCAATTGAAGAAAGGCTCCTATTTCTTGAAATTTGACTCAGTTTTCTACGTATTTGAGAAATGAGGTGTTTATCAAAGAAACTTCCTGCAAATTTTTTTTCAAAGTTGTGATCACCAACTACTAATTTCTCTCCATCCTATTTCCCCCTGTTTATCCTGTTATTGCTCTCTTTTTACCTTGTCCATTCTCAAAAGTATATTGCTTCTGATTTTTACCTCCCCAATCCATCCTCTTATAAGCCCACCACTCTCTTCTCTTATGCCTTCCCATTCTACTTTTCTGTATGGTAAGAAAGATGTCTATGCCCAATTGAATGTGTTTTTATTTCCTCTTTGAGCCAATTCCAATGAGAGTAAGCTTCACTTTCTCCACCTCTCCCAGTTCCCCCTCCACTGTAAAGGCTCTTTCATGACTCTTTTATGTCAGATAATTTGCCTCATTCTACTTCTCCCTTTCCTCTCCTCTTTCTCACCCTTTAACTTTTTGTTTTAGATAATTATCCCATTATATTCAACTCACACCTGTGCCTTCTGTCTATGTATACTCCTTCTAACTGCCCTAATAATGAGAAAGTTTTTAGGCGGTATAAGTATCATTTTCCCATGTAGGGATGTAACAGTTTAATCTTATTGAATCCCTTATGATTTCTTTTTCCTGTTTACCTTTTTATGCTTCTCTTGAGTCTTGTATGTGAAAGTTAGATTTTCTGTTCAGCTTTGGTCTTTTCACCAGGAATGCTTGAAAATCATTTATTTCATTGAATATCCATTTTTTTTCCCTGAAGGATTATACTCAGTTTTGCTGGACAGGTGATTCTTGATCACCTAGCTCCTTTGCCATCTGGAATATCACATTTCAAGTCTCTCAATCTTTTAATGTAGAAACAGCTAAATCCTGTGTTATCCTGACTGTGGTTCCACAATATTTGAAGTATTTATTTCTGACTGCTTGCAATATTTTCTCCTTGACCTGGGAGCTCTGGAATTACTGTTAGTATTCATTTTGGGATCTCTTTCAGGAGGTGATAGGTAGATTCTTTCTATTTCTATTTTATCCATCGTTTCTAGAATATCAAGGCAGTTTTCCTTCATGATTTCTTGAAAGATGATATCTAGGATCTTTTTTTGATTGTGGCTTTCAGGTAGTGCAATAATTCTTTAATTATCTCCTGGATTTATTTTCCAGGTCAGTTTTTCCCCCAATGAGATAATTCACATTTTCTTCTATGCTTTCATTTATTTGATTTTGTTTTATTGCTGCTTGATGTTTCATAAACTCATTAGCTCCCATTTTCCCAATTCTAATTTTTATGAAATTGTTTACTTCAGTGAGCATTTGTACCTCCTTTTGTATTTGGCCACTTCTACTTTTGAAGTTCTTTTCTTAAGTGAATTTTTGTGCCTCTTTTTCTATTTGGCCAATTCTGCTTTTCAAGGCATTCTTCTCTTCATTTGATTTTTGTGCTTCTTTTACCATTTAGCCTATTCTTTTTTTTTAAGGTGTTATTTTCTTCAGTATTTTTTGTGCCTCCTTTACCAAGTTGTTGAGTTTTTTTTCATGAATTTCTTGTATCACTCCCATTTCTCTTCTCACCTTTTCCTTTACTTCTCTTACTTGATTTTTAAAATCCCTTTTGAGCTCTCCCATGGCCTAAGACCAATTCATAGTTTTCTTTGGGGTTTTGGATATTTTTGACTTCGTTGTCTTTTTCTGAGTTTTGTGTTTTGATCTTCTCTGTCATCATAGTAGCTTTCTAGTTAGGATCTTTTTCTGCTATTTGCCCATTTTTCCAGCCTACTTCTTGACGTTTAACTCTAAGCTAAAATGGGGCTCTGCTTATGGAGTGGAGAAGGCACTATCCCAAGCTTCAGCTTTTTTGTGTAGCTATTGCATAGATAATTCTGAGGATCTGTAAATTTTTTGTTCTTCTGAGGTAGTTTGATCTAGGGAGAGCGGTGTTTACCACTCTTCTGGCCTGTGCTCTGGACAGCGAGTGAACAGTGTGCTGGTGCTCCTCATTGACCTGGGACTGAGACCCAGGACTGTGAGTCGGATCCAAGTCTGGGCAATGCAACAGAGTCCTGCCTCCAATGCCAGCAAAGGCACCCCTATAATATCCTTCTGACCAATTGTCTGACCCTCTTACCCTCTGTGGGCTGTGAGGTCTGAAAACCACCACGGCTGCTACTGATTCTGTTGCTCCCAAGGCTGGTTTGCTAGGGCACAGCCTGTTCTGGACTGTGTTCCACTCCCGCCCTGGGGCAACAGACCTTTACTGCTAAACTTCCATGTTGTCTTGGGCTAGAAAATTGTCTCACGCTATCCTTTTGTGGGTTCTGCTACTCCAGAATTTGTTTTGAGGCATTATTTAAAGTTTTTTTGCTGAGGTTTTGGAGAGAGCTCAAGTGAGTCTTTGCCCTTTCTCCACCATATTGGCTCCACCCCCCCCCCATTTTTTTTATTTTAAAAGCATTCGGGAGCCACCAAAGATTCTTGAGCAGGGCAGTGCTATAGACCATGCTTTAAAAAGACTATTTTGGCAGCCGTGTAAAGGATGGATTAGAGCGGGCATAGACTGGAATCATGGAGACTTATTAGGAACTTATTACAATGATGCAGGCTAGAACTTAGAAGAGCCTGAACCAGGCTGATGGACAAGTGAGTAGAGAGAAGGGGTCTGATGTGAGAGATATTGTAGAAGTAGACTCAACAAGACCTAATTTGATATGGGGGTGAGAAAGGATGAAGAGTTGAAGGTGACTCCAAGGTTGCAAACTGATGTGACTGTTAGTCTAGGCCAGTGGCTAGCAAGACATTGCTCCATCAAAACGATAGAGAAAAGCAACCCTGTCACTCCTCTGCCCTCCTGGTTTGCCCTTGGTTCATTGCTTTGGAGTTGCCTGAGTGAGAGAAGTGAGGCTTTCCAATTCACACATTCACTTGCTCTTCCTCCCTATCTTACACCCTCCCAAGGAAAGTTGCAAATTCCAGGAATGTTACTTTGGGCTCCAGTCTAGGGCTTCCTCCAGAAGTGGGGGAAGCAAGAGAGATAACCAATGTATAAACATGAATCAGGAAAGGAATAGACCTTTTATTTCCACACAGGAAGGGGATGCTAAACACAGAGACATCAAGTGGCATTGTGCACTTCAGAGGGATGAACTTATTACTATTTCTGCAATCATTTGGAAGGCTAGTAGAATACTTAAGCCTCATTGGAACACACAGAGTGGTGGTGATTTTATATTTTAACCTCTCTGCACTGGCAGAGTTGGGTCAAATAGCCAAGTTTACTCAGGGCCTCTCTGTGCCTGTGGCTCTCTTCTGTGCTGTTCTTTCCAGTACTCTAAGACCTTTCAGGACCTTTCAGTAATCCAAAAGCTGATGAAAAAGAAAGGAAATGCACAAGAGAGACAAAGGGGAGCCAGGGCCTGGATGAAACACCAAGATTCTACACTGTTGGAAATCAAGCGGTTGAATCTCTCTACTCTTCCCTCCTCAAAATCTCCCTTTATTCCAGGGTAGAAAAGGGTCTACTTCTCCACTCCTTGCTGAAATCACATCTTGCTACATGAAGAGCTAAATCTAAGAGCCGACCAACCTTACCTCCTTCTACCAGGATGATGAGTTATGTATAACTATAACAGAAGCCTATTTATGCAGGCTTCAGTTTCCACGTGGACCCCAGGGCAGGAAGAAAATATCAGTATTGGCATAAGTTCCAAGGGGATAGATGGATGTGGTGGATCTGTTACAGTGTAATAATGGTGTTCTCAGTAAAAATAGGGAAGTTTGGAGAAAGGCTGGGTTTAGGGGAAGATAATAAGTTCCATTTTGGATATATTAAGTTTAAAGTACAAATGGGACAGCCAAGTAGAGATACCCAGTGGGAGAGAGCTGTAGAAGGTGGGAACTAATGCTGAAGAGAGAGGCCAGGCCTGGAAAAATAGAAACAGGAGTCATCTGCAGAGGGATGATAAATAAACGTATGGGTGCTGATGAGATCACTGAGGAAGTATAGAGAGAGGAGACTAGCTTATCTGAGGCACTTCTATTTTCTTATTCTATCAATCTGTACAATACACCAAAAAGCAAAATCTGTTTAGAGTAGACACAGACTTATTGTTAAGGGAAGATACAGAACACAGCTTTGGAATATACCTGCAATTAGATGGCAGGACATGGGTGATGATCCAGCAAAAGAAACTAAAGAGTGGCTAGACAGGTAGGAGGAGAACCAAGAGAGAGTAATGTGCTGAAAATGAAGAGAGGAGAAACTATCTGGGGGGTTAGGGTTAAGGTTCAATGATGCATAAATCAAGAAGGATAAGAACTGAGAAAAGGCCACTGAGCTTGACAATTAAGAGATCATTGGAAACATGACCAAAAAAATGGCAACAATGTTGGAGGGGATGTGGAAGGATACACATGCCAATATAGTGTTGGTAGAGCTGTGAAACAGTATAACCCTTTTGGAATTATGTAAACAAAGTGACCAAAATGCCCATTCTCTTTGAACCAGAAGTTGCATTACTGGGCTTATGGTCCAAGGAAGCCATTGATAAGAAAAAAAAAAGTCCCCATGTACTCCAAAATATTATGATAGCTAAGAATTGGAAACAAAGCTAGGGAATTGCTAAACAAATTGCCCATCAGCTGGGGAAGTGCTAAACAAATTGTGGTATAAGAAAGTAATGGAATAGTACTGTGTTGTGAAAAATGACGTATGTGATGAATACAGAGAAGTATGGAAAGATCTATATGAACTGATGCAGAGCAAGGTAAGTAGAATCAAGAAAACAATAGAAACAGTAACTATAACAATGTAAATGGAAAGAATTACACACCCAAAAATCAAAAGTAAAATAACAAAATTAGAAAGATCAAGCAAGACTCAAATGAAGAGAGATGAGAAGACATTGTTAGCCTACCACTTTATGGAGGTGGGAGGTCCACAGATGTTACACATTGCATATGTTTTCAGACTTCATCAATGTATTACTTAATTTGCTGACTTTTTTTCCTCTCTTAAAAATATACTATTTGTCATATGGGTTGGCTCTCTGGGAGAAGAAGAAGTGATACTTGGGATAACTATGGCAATGCAAGAAACAGAAAAATAACAATAAAACTTTTTTTTTAAAAAAAAAGTGATTGGTAATTTTGGAGAGAGTAGTTTCAGCTGGAAAATGGGGTGGTATTAAGAAGTCAGAGGAAAGGAAATGGAAAGTATATTATCCTGCCTGCTGGCTTAGATAGATGGTCTTCTTAAGGAGCATTCTTAGAGCAATGGATCAGATAATTCATGTCATATGCATGCACTGTGAATATCTTATTACATAAATCATAGCAGTACTACAGTAGTACATAAAGGGCAGGGGTGGGAGTCAGGAAGGGTTCAAATATTGTCCCAGACGTTTATTATAGTCATGTAACCCTAGGTAATTTGCTGCCGGCGGTCATGGGGCCAGGCCACCAGAGGGAAAAAGGATGCCATAGAGAGTGAAAAGAAAACACAGGCCAGGAAGGAGAATATATCACAACTCCGTTTATTAAGCTGAGGAAAAGGGCTTATATACATTTTAGGCAATCAGATCAACAAGTTCTCATGCAAAACATTTGTTACATTGCGTGACTTCCTCCTGCTTTGTTTCCTTCTTGCCTTAACTACATCGTGTTAACAGCCCACAAGTGGTGCTAATGTGTGCACCGAGGGGGTTTAGAGAGCCCACATCTTGAGTTATCAGCCCAAGGGCAAGAATAGGCTTCAGTGAAAGCCTGGCCTATGTCTTATCCCAGAATGGACTTTCTCAGAGCTGGCTCTCTACAGTAATTTCTATGTATCTTGAGTCATTTTTTTAGGACTCACCTACTAACCCTTGGAGCAGTTAGAACCTTTTGTATTTGTGTTTTCTGCCACCTAATCTGTCTTAGAATTGTCTTGGAATGATTCTCTAATTGGTTCATATATGCTGTTTTTTCTCTCTAGCTAGATGAGAGCAAGTGTTTGTGTGTGTGTGTGTATGGGTGAGGAGTCGCTTCTTTTATATAGCCCACAGCATCCCTTACAGGTATGGGTTTCACTGTTGCTTAGTCAAATAGGAACATCATACTTGTCCCAGTCTATTTCAAAGATATCATAAATATAAGTTAAATAAGATATGTGAAAGTGCTTTGAAATACATGGGGAAAATACTTATCCTTTAATGGAGCTATGGTCTTGACTCTTCCTTCTTAGGGTATAAACCTATATGATAGTAGAATAGTAGAATCTCCTCAGAGAACTTTTTTAAGTTGTAGAAGAATTGCTGACCTCTATTGGTAGAAAGAATTTCTTTATTGGTAGTGGTACAGTGGATAAAATGCTAGGCCTAGAAGGCCTGAAGTCAGGAAGACTCATTTTTCTCATTTCAAATCTGGCCTCAGAAACTTACTTGCTATGTGACCCTGGGCAAGTCACTTAACCCTGTTTGCCTCAGTTTCCTCATCTGTAAAATGAGCTGGAGAAGGAAATGGCAAACCACTCCAGTATCTCTGCCAAGAAAACCCCAAAATGGGGTCACAAAGAGTCAGATACAACTGAAACGCCTGAACGATAACAAAAAGTTCTCTATACCAATGAAATCACAGGTTTGGCAGGGAGGAAAACAAAATGAAACCAAACCTAGCATCCTTATAAGATAATCAAGGGTTAAGAGAGAGGTCTCAGCAGGTCAGATTTCTCTGCTGTCAACTCTTCACGCAGCACTTCCCTTGTACTACCTTCAGAATGTTGAAAGACTTAGTATTTTTGTACATGCCCTATATCAATTAGAAGATCTGCCTCGGGACATATAACAGAATGCTCCTCTGTGTAGCAGAGCTATGGCGAAGGGACTGAAATTGGAGAACAGGGCTAACATAATGTCACAATAAACCTATCTTCTGGATGCTTCCTCCTGTAGTACCTTCATGGATAGAAACATCCTTTTAAAGCAACAAAAGGTCATGCATGCAGACAATGGGATTGCGATGGGAACTTTTGCTTCATCCCAACATTCCTATTCAATGGTGCCAAGATTTTATGGGGGATGGGAAGAGACAAGGAAGGAAGTAAGGCAAATTGTAGTTAGTCGGTGACTTGGGAAGGAGGCGAGACCATTGAACAGTTTTGGGTTAGAGCTGGTTGAGGAGGTCATTTTGGAGAGAATGTTCTATCACCTGTCTCACATTTCTAAATGTTCCACTTCCAGCTTCCTGAATGAAACTGGTTGTATAGAGCACAACAGTTAGCTAAGTCACACAATTGGCTTTGACCTTGGGGGATGAAAAACAGCAAAGAAGAAATAGTGCCTTCAGAGAGTTGGAGTTTGTTTTGTGCTGGCACTATGATACTTTAATCATTTAGTAGTCTTGCAGAACTTTCTGATCCCAAGAAGAGTACACATGCAGTGGAATTAGTCTAGGTAAGCATGAAAAGCATAAACAAAAGAATCTGACTGGGGTGACGCGTTTCATGTGACATTGTGAAATTGTCAGGGTTGCTTATCTCCGTTGAGTCAGACTATGACACCAGTAAAGCTAACCAAAGTCAAGGGCTTGGTGCCCATGGCAAAACCTTTGGATGGAGAAGCACGCCAGAGTGAATAGAAAGCTATCTTAGAACCAGAAAGCCCTAGGTTCAGGTCCTACCTATGACAAATACTGGCTCTGTGACCCTGGAGAAGTCACTTGACCTCTTAATGCTCAAGGTTGCTCTCTTAACACTCTACATTAGAACAGTGGCAGGAGTTTTCCCACCCAGGAGATCCCTCTACTAGTAAAATCACAGATCTGGTCCATATACCTCATGAACTATGATCACTTGGGGACAGGTTGGCCTTTGTGTCTTGGAATCCCCAACTCCTTTCAAGGCTCAGCTCAAGTGTCTGTCGTGGAAGAGGTCTTTCCCATCTCCTCTAGCTGTTAATGATTTCTCCCTCCCCCCACAGCAAGCTTGCATTCATTTTGTGTGTGCAACTAGGTAGCACAGTGGGTACGGTGCTGGACTTGGAGTCAGGAAGACCTGAATTCAAATGTGACCTCAGACACTAGCTGTGTGACCCTGGGCAGGTGATTTAAAAACAACAAAAACAACAAAAATCTATTTGCCTCAGTTTCCTTGATTGTAAACTGGAGATCCTAATAGCACCTACCTCCTACCACAAGAGGGGCAACTAGATGGCACAGTAGATAGAGTGCTGGACCTGGAGTCAGGAAGACTCATGTTTCTGAATTAAAATCTGACCTCAGACACTAGCTGTGTGATCCTGGACAAATCACTTAACCCTATTTGCCTTGTTTTCCTCATCTACAAAATGAGCTGGAGAAGGAAATGGCAACCCTCCTCCAGTATCTTTGCCAAGAAAACCTCAAATGGGGTCATGAAGAGTTGAGCTCGACTGAAAAATAGCCAAAGAGGTTCTACTCCAAGTGTTATGATGAGGACAAAATGAGATGGCATGTAGTAGATATTCAATAAGAAAGGAAGACTTTCCTCCCTCCCTCCTTCCTTCCTTCCTTCCTTCCTTCCATTAAAATGTAATCTCCTCAAAGACAGGTACCATTTCCTTTTTATCATTGTAGCCACAGCATATAGCACAATGCCTGTCACATAGTCATTGTATTATAAATGCTTGCTGAATGAATGAATGAATGAATAGGTAAGTGGATGACAACCTATCATCACTATTGGGAAAATAACTCAAAGTGGACACTTTGTTGATGATGCATCAAGGTAATTCTTTTTACATATGAATGACAGCACGTTTCCCTCTCACCCCACCAAACCCCTCTTGAGTCTCTTTTTTTTCCACTGTGGTTATGGTAGAAAAAGAATGAGGGATGGAGCTAAATACATGCATCTGTGCATTTAGTTTGAATCATCATCCTGCTCTTTAGGAAAAATTAAACTATTCCCTTGGTTATAAATCAATCAGTCAATATTAAGTCCCCACCACTGTGATCAGAATACTACTGAACAATGAACTATGAGGGACATAGGGGAGTCACAATCTCTGGTCTCAGGTATCTTTCATTTATTTAGTTCTCTGGCCTCTTGCCTGGGAAGGTGGTGTTTGCTTTTGGATCTCATGTTCTCTTAGTTCAAGGGTCAGCCTACTGTGGCCTGCTGCCTGCTTTTATATGGCCCATCAGCTAAGAATGGTATAGCTCGTGGGCTATGCAAATATAGGTGTGGGTTGGAATTAGCCCGTGGCTGGTCGCTTGTTGACTTGCTGTCTTGGTCCATGGAATCGAACATTTCACTTTCTCTGTCAGTCAAAGAACAAAATACTGAAAATATTATGTTAGTTTAATGCAGAAATTCACAAACTTTTTAGGGCCTTGGACGCCTCTGGTAGTCCAGTGACCACTGTCAGAATAATGGTTTTTAAAATGCATAAAGTAAAATGTAGAAGAGTAGAAAGGAAACTAATTATACTGAAATATAACTATCAATTTTTTTAAAAGTCCATAGATCTTAGGTTAATAACCCCTGGTTCAATGGAGGGAGTGACATCTAGGTTGTGAACCTCTTAGGTGGGGCACTGGAAAGAGTGCTGGGACCTGGAGTCAGGATGACTCATCTTTATGAGCTTATTTCTGGCC
>CM053622.1:357239614-357258248 GCA_028646595.1 Phalanger gymnotis
AGGTTAGGAAGAAGCAAAATATAGTTAGTCTTTCACAACATGAGTATTGTGGAAGGGTTATACATAATGATATGCATGGGGCCCATGCTGAATTGCTTGACTTCTTAGGGAGGGTGGATGGGAAGGGAACAGGGGAGAGAGGAAGGGAAAGGGGGATGGGAAGGGAATGAGGCGACGGAGGGAAGGGCAGACTGGGGAACAGGGCAACCAGAATGTACGCCATCTTGGGGGGGGGAGGAAATGGGGAGAAAATTTGTAATTCAAACGCCTGTGAAAATCAACGCTGAAAACCAAACATGTCAAAAAAAAAAAAAGAAATGGGTCACAAAGAGTTGGACACAACTGAACAACAATGATCTTCACATTACTGATTGGACTGTGTTAGGAAAGGAGTAAGATTTCTTCCTCCAAGAAAAGACAGAGACTATTTTTCCTGAGGCCACAGAATATCATAGTTTGTGGATTCTAAGAAAGGCAACGTGGCCATTCCAAGAGCATCCATGGAAGTCTTTCGGGGCGGCGGGGTGGGGGTGGGGGGATAGAAGAAAACCGAAAACATCAAAGATGGCAGAACCAAAGAAAGTAATGCCTTCGAAATTGACTATGGTTTTTGGGAGAAGACTGAATCCATGGAATGATTTCCTGAGAGGGATTATGTTGAGAATGGTAACTCCTAAGTGAGCCCTTACTATAAAATCCATCGAAGATGGAGTTATCATCCTAGCTGATATCTAGGTCAAATTAGCTGAAAGTTTACAGGATCATAGGAGTTTTGCTTTGGAAGAGACTTGAGAGATAATCTATTCTCATCTTCTCTTAACAAAGAGAAAATGAGGCACACAGAAAGATTAAATGATTTGCTGAAGGTCACACAAGTAGTGTCAGAATCAGGAATCAAACGTACAGGTCCTGATTTGAGCTCAGCCGCACTCTCCATTATTGTATCCTGCCTCTCAAAAACCGTTCCCTCAAACCAACTGGTGCCCTATATCTCCCCTCTTTTTCATAATGATATTTTTAAAGTGCTTTAGGATTTGCAAAGCACTTTATATATCTTATCTCATTTGAACTTCCAAATATGTGAAGTGGGCATTAAAGAGATCTCCTCTCATTTTACATTTCAGGAAACTGAGGCTCAGAGAGGTTAAGTGACTTGATCATGGCCAAACAACTAGTAAAGTATCAGAGGCAGGATTAGAACCCAGTTCTTCCTGACTGGGAAGTCCAGCATGAGAGCTCCAGTCCCAGGATGCCTACCTATGTTTAGAAGAAGGGGACTGACTCAGTTATACCAAGAAGCAGTTTTTATTCCTTTTTTTTAGAGGGGAGAAGGCAGGGCAATTAGGGTTAAGTGACCTACCCAAGGTCATACCAGTGTCTGAGGTCGAATTTGAACTCAGGTCCTCCTGACTCCAGGGCCAGTGCTCTCTACTCACTGTGCCACCTAGCTGCCCCCAAGAAGCAGTTTTCATGCCATCCAGAAAAGCGAAATGATCCCAGAAATTGTTTCCCACACTGCTGTTACACAGAAGTGTCCCCAGTCAAGGTCTTCAGTGACCAGTGCTGTCATTTGGACAGCCCTAGGTCCTTGGACAGTGGATGGCTGTAGGTCACCCTGCTATACAAATAAAGCAATAAAACTATCAGTCACAGATGTTGCTTGCATTTATGCAATGTAGTATTTTAAAAACAAATTTTCCTCCAGCCCTGGCCTAGAGGCATTTTTTTTTTGCAGGTGGTTCTTTTCTCTTGGTCAGTTTATGTAACTGAAGCTGGATTCCTCCCCTTTCATCTTGGCCAAAGTAGTTCTCAGCAATCCTCCTCCTCCTTCCTGTGCTCCCCTCTCTCCCTCCCTCCCCCATGAAATCAGGGGCTCTCACCTGATGTCTCAGGATGGAGAATGCATTGCCATCTTCTGGGTGGTCTGATGAGCCCTACTTTTTGCTTAATGTTTTGGAAATGGTGAAGGCAGGCAGGAAAGAAGGAAGGAAGGAAGAGAAAGAAAGAAAGAAAAGAAAGAACAGAAAGAGGGAAAGGAAGGAGGGAAAGAAAGAGGGAGGGAAGGAAGGAAAGAGGGAGGGAAGGAAGGAAGGGAAGGAAGGAAGAAAGGAAAGAAAAGGAAAGAAAGGGGAGGAAAGAAGGAATAGAAAGAAAGGGAAAGAAAGGAAAAGGAAAGAGGAAAGGAAGAAAGGAAAGAAAATCCACCTATCCTAAATTACAAGATGGGAAGGCTATCATTTGAGTTAAGCATAGTTCGTTAAGTTTGCATCCAGTAGAATACAAACTGCTTGAAAGTGGACCCTAATTCTCTTTTGGTCTTTAGATCTCCAGTGAGAGGTAGTTTGGCTAGAGTGCTAAGTCTGGAGTTTGGAAGACCTGGGCTCAAATATCACCCCTTACCCTTACTAGCTAGGTGGTCTTGGGAATGTCATATCACTTCTGCACCTAAGACATAACTACTAAGTTATGATTGAGTTGTGATCTGCATCAGTGAAGAGATTTCCTCTGCAGGGATTTCCCCAGGCTGGCAAAATCATAGGTCTTTCAATTATGTGCAACACCTACCACAGTGCTTTGCATATAGTTCATGCTTCATAAATGTCTGCTTCAATTGGATTATGTTTTAGTTTTTTTTTAAATATCCTCAATTCCCATTTCTCATTCGCGCTTGCTTCCTCCTCCAGTGCTGCCAAATGAGAGAAGCTTTCACCATGCTGCTAAAAGAAACAATTTGGATATCATGGAGGAGCTGGTTGAGGAGAAAGTTAACATTAATGCCATGAACAGTGTGAGTATAGACAATATGTATGGTGGAAAATAATTGAGAGTTGTGGCTGAAATAGACCAATTCTCTCAGCAGTCCCGAAGCAAGGTTAACACCCCTGGATTTCCATCTCTATATTTATAATCATCTTCTGGCTCTCTCCACCAAGACGAACACCAAAACATTTCAGTCTGAAACTCAACTCCTACTATCTAAAACTGAATTCATCCTCTTTCCCCTACACCTGCTCCTTCTCCTAATTTCTTTCCATTGATAATATTGCCAGACTTCCCAGTTACCTAGGTCCATATACTCAAGACATCTTCGATTCAGAAACTCAGATCTAGAAGGAAAAAGGACCCCTCAGAGTCCACCTAGTCCAACTCCCTTCATTTCACTAATGAGGAAACTGAAATCAAAGAGGTTAAATGATTTGGGCAGAGTCACACTGGTAGTAAGGATGGTAATTGGGATTTGAACCCAGTTCTTGGACTCCAATGTCAATGTTCTTTTTACTGTCTCATGCTGTCTACACTCCCTCATCTCCCACATTGAGTCAGTTGCCAGCTCCCTGTCAATTCTACCCCCACATCTTGCCCACCTTTATTCAGATCATCTTGAATTATGGTCATCACCTCATAATCAGTGTTCTTACCTTGTGTATATCCTCTCCCCAATTCATGCTTCGTGCTGCTGCTAGAATAATGCTCTTAATCTGTTATTCTAATCACTTGAAAACTTTCAGTAGCTCCCAATTATATACTAAATAAAATATAAAGTACTGACTTTGGCATTCAAGGTCCTCCACCAACTAGCTTCAACCATCTTGTCTCATTTGCTCGACTTTGACAGCCCAGTCAAACTCTCTTCCTCTCCTGCCCCCAAATGCTTCCAAGCTTTTGCTTACATCAGCCCTCCTGGCCATGGAAAATCCCCACCTTACCTCCATCTATTGGAATTCCACCCCAACTAGGGTACCACATCCTCTCGTGGCACCCCCACTCCCAGGGGAAAGGAATTACTCCCTCTTCCAAGTCCTCAGAGCACACTAGTATCCACTGTCCCGCTCACTTCTTCGCTGTATCACTGGTTTGTCTATTGATGCTTCTTTCCATATTAAAGAGCAGCTCCTTGGGGGTTGGATCCATGTGGTAATTCTCTTTGTATTCCCTTGAACAAAGGGCAAGTTATTTTGTAAGATACAATGGGGAAAACTAGATACAGTTGATATAATGGATACAATTAGGTAAGATACAATTGGGTTGTAGAAAGTGAACTGGACTTAAAATCAAGAGTCCTGGGTTTGAATCTCTGCTCTGACACTTAATAGTCATCTAGCCATAAACAAGTCCTTCGAGTTTTCTCTTTTTCTAAAATAGAGGCAGGTGGAAACAAGAGCTTGTTAGACCTTCAAGAGCTATATAAATGTCAGTTACTCTTATTTTATTAATGAAGTTTGTTGGTTGAATTGAAAAGGTAAAATCAGAGGGCACTACCTCCCTGGATATGTGAGTTTATCTTATCTTTGGGCAAGGATGTAGGGTATTTGCTTGCTTTTTAATCTTCTCTGCCTAACAACACATTGTGGGTATGTGGTAAGTCAACAGGGGAGATGAGGGACATGGACTGCAGTCTGCTTATCATTTGGGCCTCTCATGTTCTAGTAAGTCAGAACATCCTTGGCTACTTGATCTTAGTTGATTTCCTTTCATGGAACGTCATTTGTAGCTAGGTTCCTCCAAAGTTGAAAAAATGACTTTAGAAACATTAGAGACATTAGAAAAAATGACTTGTTAGCATTGTTGTTGGGTCGTTGTAAACATTCCTGTCTGGACAGAAACCTTCCATTTCAGCTCCTATCTCTCTGATGTCATGTTTCAGAGAGATGAAGGGCAGCAGGGGATGACTAAATAGGTCCATTGCTAGAAATGTGGGTTTCCAGTTTCCCTGGTTTTCCTGCAACTCTTCTTTATGGAAATCTCTGGATACTCCTAGTGATATTTCTGAAAGTGGGACAGGGGCAGAGGAGAGAAAGGAGATTGATTGGGCCAGTTGCTTAGGAGGGTGCATTTCAAAAGGTGTGTCAGTCTCTGTGTGCACACACACGTGTGTGTTTATATGTGTCAGGGTCATAGAAACTAAATTTACAGAGTGCCAAATAGTCGTTTGCTGCTGGCAACTCCCATAAAAATGGGTAAGTTTCCTCCTCTACTCACTACGGAAGGTTCATTTTTTTTTTATAGAGGAGGGACAGGATTTGTGTTTTTATCAGCATATGAGAACTCCTAACATAGAAAACTCATTCTATGTATGCATATCAGCAACTTGTAAAACTCATTTGAAATCTTAGTGAGTTGCGTGGGGTCAGATCACCAAGAAGATTACACTGCCAGTATATGTCATAGGCATGCCTTAAACCAAGGTCTTCCTGAGTCCAAGGCTAATTCTTTCTGGAGGTTTTTCTTTTTCTTTCTTTCTTTTTCCCCTCTGGTCTGGACTTCTGAATCCATTGGTATAAGAAACTCCCAGTTGGAAAACCCCCTTTACCCATGCAGATCACCAAATGCCCTATGACTAAAGTCTTAGAGCCTGGCACATTGAAGGATTAAACAATTTGCTCCGGGTCAAAAAGCTGGTATGTGTCAGAGGCAGAATTAAACCTAGGTCTTTCTGACTCTAAGGCCTTATTTTCTGTCTACCATTGCCATGCTGCCTTTCATGTGGGTTCCTATGAGGCATTAAAGTTAATAAGTAGGTGCCCTTGGAGGAAGGTAGGTGGTGGCATTATAAAAATTAGGCTAAAATATTTCTTACAAAAGCTTTGTCTTAATTCCTCCCCTTCTCCCCAATGGTAGGGGGTAGGACAGAAAGGAGAAAATAAGTATAGGTTAGAGGGGGGAAAGAAAAAAGAAAAGAAGCATTTAAAAAAATGTGCAGAAGAAAACAGTAGGGAAGGAAGGCCAGAAAGAATCAGACAAGTAAGATAGACTTGAAAGTTACATGTTAAATAGACATAGATAGATAGATAGATAGATAGATAGATAGATAGATAGATAGATAGACAGACGGACATAGATATGTATATATACACACACATATAATGAAGTAAGCTACGCATAATCAAGATTTAAGATTTCATGTACAATCCTCTTGTTCTATTATTCTTTATATGGAATTCCTATTTTATTTTGGTGTTTATAATAAGTCCAATTTTTAAAAAAGTAGCCTAAACTCTAGTCTGTGAGGATATCTAAATACTTTTACGTTTGTCAATCAGGTGGATAACAACGATCCTATCCTTCGACTGTGCATTTTAGTGTTGGCTTCTTACCATCATAGATTCCCACCTAGGTAACATGGCAAAATGTATGTCCTGGGGATTTTTTAAAAAAATTATAAACTTTATAGGAAAAATAAACTGAAGAGAAAGTGGTTAAAAAGGATTGCCCAGGAGATTTTTCTGTCACATATTTCCATTTTTTTTTCTTGTATGAAAATTCTTAATCTCTACCGAGGATTTTGTGCTAATGAAAAGAAATGGCATCTGTTACAAGCTGACTTTTTTTTTGTTGAATTACAAGAATGACTGGTTCTGCATTGGGTTTCAGCTCTTCCTATTAAATTTTATATTCCTTATGTTTCTGGCATACATCCCAGTGAGCTGTAATGCTCTCCAATGTTATGTGAAACCTAATGCATTTTGAATTATTCTGGAAATAATTCATAGTAGTTTCAAGGCAAACCAAAGGAGCAGAGCTGAATGATTTAAAAAATATTTTTTATTGATAGCTTTTGTTTTTCACATTACCACAATTTCTCCCTCAACCCCTTCCGTTGCCTCCTCCAGAGAGCCATCCCATATAATAAATAACATTTTTAAAGAAAAAGAAAAAAAGGAAAAGGGGGAAAAATTGAACTGTACATATATATATATACATATATATATATTTTAAAATTAAGATCTTGGAGCAAATGTTGGACTCTCCAGAAATAAAAATGTTTTTAAAAAGAGCAAACACTGTTTTGATGAGATTATAATTAAAATTTTCATTTCCAACTCTGTCTTTTAAAAAAATGCATATTTTTATTCCTTACCATAGCAAACTTCCAATAAGCATTTTCTACAAACTGTGTTTACTTAGATGAAGCGCACAGCCCTGCATTTTGCTGTGGGTGGAAACCATTTATCAGCAGTAGATTTCCTTCTCAATCATAAGGCCAGAGTGGACATTGCTGATAAGGTAAGCTCATCTTCATCTAATATAGAATTGTTCGAGACACTTCTTTTAAAACTAGTGTAGTTGAAGAAGAAAAAGCTACTGACTTTAAAGAGAGAGAGAGACAGAGACAGACAGACAGAGAGAATGTTTTTTGCCTAACAAATAATCAATAGTCTTTTCTATGGCAGTGGCTATAAATGAATCTTATTTACAACATATTTGTGTAGATACAAATGAAGCTGTCCTTTATATACAGAAATTACACTCCTAACCCATCACAGACAGAAACAATGCTTTGGACTGTTTGTTCAGTGATGGTGATGAATTCCACAAGTGACCCTTGGGACCAAATAGCATGCATTTGCAAGAGAGAAAATAGTACAGTTTATGGCTATTGAACAAGCTGAAGCAAACTAGTTCACACAGGAACTGAACCCATGACTGAGCTACTAAACCACAGACATGCCTGCTTACATACACAAAATGACCCACCCACAATGCTTCCTGCCCACTTTCCCTGTTTCTCCTTCATATTACTGCTCTGTACCAGGTTTAAGGAACTATTGTGTGTGGGAGAGAGGAACTATTCTGTATAATACTTATAAATTCATGGAAGGGACCTTTATGATAACACAGTCTAAAGCCTTCATTTTACAGAGGAACAAACTGATACCCAGAGTGGCTTGTCCAAGGTGAATAGATAGAATGGAGAGCTTGAATTTGAATCTATGCTCCCCACCTTAA
The DNA here is from genome assembly GCA_028646595.1 of Phalanger gymnotis. Taxonomy (NCBI): domain Eukaryota; kingdom Metazoa; phylum Chordata; class Mammalia; order Diprotodontia; family Phalangeridae; genus Phalanger; species Phalanger gymnotis. Next base: position 357,247,343 of record CM053622.1, read on the forward strand.
ATGGAAGCAATGGAGACTTTCCTGTGGGACAATAGAAAGACAACTGGCTCTGAAGTCAGAGTACCTGAGATCAAATTCCATCTCTGACAATTATGGATTGTGTGACCATGGGCAAGTTGATTTGCCTCATCTGTATTTTCCTGTGTAAAATGAGGACCTGAGTCTTTCATGAGACTTCTGAGCTCTGTCTCAGCTTTACATTTATGATTCTCTGATGATGCTATAACAGGGCCCTCCACTGGAACAGTGGGGATGTAAGGACTGATACCAACTTGTAGAGAAGAGCAATTATGAAATTATAGCCAATTTCACTGCTCCATGTAGTTGTTTGTTTGCCAACTGTAGTATAGACCGGTCCATAGGCTGGTCATGAAGGTTTCTTTTGATTTCACTCCTGGGTTATCTTTTCCTTCTATTTTATTCTTTTTTTGCCTTATTGTCTATAACATTGCTGACAAAGAAATATAATTGAAATAATATTGAGGAAATAACCATTTTTGGTATATGAATATTGGCCATACCCTCCATTTATATGGAGGTGAATAACTGCATTGAAGGTTGGCATTAACCAAGGAGCAGACTCTATAGTACCAGGAAAAATTTCTTGTTTATCTCAGCTTTCCTAATCCTGTTCCCAGGAGATTTTGCTAATGACTTTCCATGAGAATAGCCTGCCTTCCCTTTTTGGCATTGGAAAATGTTGCAATTGTTGGTCCAAGTCTTAATAGTATCTATATTTTTATAAGTAGATGTGGAGATTGGCCCGGTTCTACTACATTATTTAAATTCGGTACTGGTCTTTGTCATATCGAGTAGCCAATTATATTCCATTAATAATAGAGAAAACATTTCCTAACTTGTTTTTTCTTTGGAGCTTTTTTCAAAATATATATTTCTCTTTTCCTATAAATGTAGTATATCCCTGACAAGTATTGCTATCTCATAAATTAAAAGATAAAATATAATTCCTATCAGGTGAAATATAGAGCAATTTCCTGCATATCTTATTTCTCTGGCTAAAAATGATGGCCAATTTTAGTACTTTTATCATTAATCTAATTACTCTTAGGAGCATGACTATATAAAGAGCTTGAATAAAATGTATAGGTAGATTACCATCATGGATGGTTTGTTCTGCCAATTAATTATATGAGCATTAAGCCCTATGTGACTTAGGCTCTGCAGTAGCCTCCTACTGAGTATCTCTACCTTTAGCCTCTCACCTCACATCAGTCCTCTTTTATCTATTCATATAACTTGGCCCAGCCCAACTCACCTCTCACCTGGACTATTACAACAGCCTCCTATTTACAAACCTCTCTTGTTTCCAATCTCTCCTCTCTGAAATCCATTCTCTAGGAATAGATGCCAAAGCAATTTGACCAGTCACTTCTTTGCACAAGAAGGCCCCTTTAGGGGCCTCTTGTTGCCACCAGGATAAAATGCAGACTCTTCTGCTTGTCATACAAGGCCATTTACATTCTGACTCCAGCCTACCTTTCTAGCCTCATTAGCTATGTATATACTATATACATATGTACATACATGTACTATGCATCCAGCAATGTCTAATTTCTTCTTTAAAAAGGAGTCACACCAAAACATCTTATTAATTCCTTGATGTAGATGGATGACATCAAGTTATACAATTCCACTAAAAAGAAATTAAAAATAGTTCCTTTATCATGCAGAATCTTTGTCCAAAGATATCAAAATGAACATCTTCTCAAAATGTTTTTAAACGCATAAAATTCTTAATGTATGCCAAGGAAAGATAGAGATTGAAAGCTTTAAACTTGAATTTGGAAGTCACAATGAACCAAAAGGTGAAGTTATGTGGTAGGATCAGGTTTCTCCTATTTCTTGCAATAGGGATTAGCTTTCCCTAAAAGGTCTGCAGTGGATAGAGTGCCAGGCCTGGAGTCAGAAAGACAAGATCAAATTTGGCCTCAAACACTTACTAGTTGTGTGATCCAGGACAAGTAACCCAACCTCTGTTTGCCTCAATTTCCTCATCTGTAAAATGGGGATAATAATCGAATCTACTTCCCAGAGTGGATGTGAGGATCAAATGAGATAATGATTGCAAAGCACTTTGTATAGTGCCTGGCACATAGTACCATATAAATATTAGTTATTATTATTATTTTATATAATATAGTATAACAATAGCTAACCCATGCTCTTCAGGCTCATGGATTTTGTATCTCACCAAACCATATGAAACTTGTTAAAGAGTTTCTTCTGAAGTTGATCAATGTTACTGTTACTTTGTATAATATTTTCCTGGTTCTGCTCATTTCATTTTGTATTAATTCATATAAGTCTTCTGAGGTTTTTCTGAAACTATCCTACTCATCATTTCTTATAGCACGATAGTATTCCATCACAATCATTTACCCCAAATTTTTCATCCATTCCCCAATTGATGGGCATTCCCTCAGTTTCCAGTTCATTGCTGACACAAAAACGACTACTATAAATATTTTTGTACATATAAGTCCTTTTCCTTTTTCTTTGATCTCTTTGGAATTTACACCTAGTAGTGGAATTTCTGGAACAAAGGATATGCACAGTTTTATAGCCTTTTGGGCATAGCTCCAAATTATTCTCTCAGGAATGGTTGGACCATAAGTTAGGTTTTTAAATTAAATATGGAAAGGAAGAGACAATTATAATAATATAAATAGTCAATACATATTTATTAATAATCTATTATGTGCCAGGCACTATGCTTAACTCTGGGGATACAATGAAGAGCAAAATGAGCAGAACTCAAGAGAACATTGTACACAGTAACAGCAATATTGTCTTAAGAATAACTTTGAGTGAACAAGTCATTTTGACTATCATAAGTATCCAAATTAACTATAAAGGACACATGAAGAAAGGTGCTATCTGCATCTAGAGAAAGAACTGATAAATAGAAGTATGAATAATTTTACATATATACACACACATGGCTATTCGTGTCTAATGGTAGCCATCTCTAGGCTGGGGGAGGAGAGGAGAAAAAAAGAAAGAAGGGGAAAAAAGAAAAAAAAATTACATGACAACTTTATTATATGTTTAAAAGGAATAGCAAATTGTACATAACAGATTTGCAGTTTCATGTGCAATCTTTTTTTTTTTTTTGTTAAACTATGTTATGGAAATGCTTGCTTTATTCCATAAATTAAAAATAAAATAAACAAAGGGGAGAAAAGACAGTCTATGCTCTCAAGGAGATCATAGTCTAAAGGGAGAGGCAACATAAAAAAAAAACTTCCGTGCAAATCAGCTATATACAGGATAAAGGAAATAAACAAAAATGACAGTAAAAGGCAGCTAAGCTCAGAATACTTGCAAGGAACAGTGTTGGTCTTAGAGAACAATTGATGAAATGTACTTCCTTCCTCTTGATAAAGAGGGGCTAAAGTAGTGGTTCCAAATATTGCTGTGGCCAGTGAATGTGCTCATTATGTCAGTTTTTGTTAGCTCTTTCTTTATTACAAAGGAGGGTTCAATGTGGGGGGGGTAGCATTTATATCAGGAAATGACAATGACGTATAAAATAAAAGATCTCAATAAAACTTTTCTTAAAAAGAGGGAGCAAATATAAGAGGTGCCTCAAAGAAAGAAGATGCAAAAAAAAAAAAGTTTAAAGACCTGATCATTTCAAGTCTAAAAATCAGAAGAATGGCAATGTCATCTATAGATAGGAGGAATAGCCTTATGAAGTGGGGGAAAAAAACCAGACACATAAATAGACAAAGAGACCTCACTGTCCTCCAGAACAGACCTGTTTAGGAGATGGTGTTCCCTTGAGCACTGATCCATTACAGATTTTCTTTAAGTCTGTGAAGGCACATTGGCTCTTTCCATTAAAAATGCAGAGTCACCTGAAATTCTAGAGTTGATGCTCCCTGAGTAGTAGAGCATTAGCCTATGTCAGGGCTGCCCTTGAGGCAATTCAGTCCATTCTGCCCTATTACATCTACACTGGTGAAATCTGGTTAAAATTACCACCAATGGCCAGCAGCCTTAAGGGGGGAAATGAAAGGGAACAAATGTCAGAGAAGGTCAACATGTAGACTGAGGGGCATGTCTCGCTTCTGTGGTAGCTTGGTAGGCAGCCTGGTGTCTCTATGTACCGGTTGCATATATTTGAGCCTGGCAAGGGATCCTTTCTGTCTTTCCCCAGAAGCACTCCTCCACTGTCTGAACTAATAGCAATCCAACATTTCATTCATGTTGGCCTGAGTCAGTCACCCTTAACTATAATGGCAATGTGGGGGTTACCATGAAATAAAGAATGCTCATGTCTGTCTCTCAATGATTTTTTTGGAAGCATGGCTTGACCGTCCTCCACCTTGCAGCCTGGTCTGGGAGTCTAGAAATCATGCTCATGTTAGTGAAAGCTGGAGCTGATCAGAAAGCCAAGAATCAGGTATGTCTGTTCCAGTTGGTCACTCTTGTCCAACAAACACCTGCCATACAGTTATTGGGAACTTGTGATGCCTAATAAATGCCTCAATTTGACTTTCTTTAGGATGGAATGACTATCCTTCACTTGGCAGCTCAGAACAATAATGTGCGGATTGTGGAGTATATTATTCAGGATTTACATCTGAAAGACCTAAATCAGCAGGATGAGGTACATGTTTACCTTCCCATGGGCCTGACCCTGCTCTTTGTGCAGCCAGAATCTGTTGGACAGATGCAAATGGGCCTAAGCCTCTGTGTTAGCAAAACTGGGACTGGGAGCTGGGCTTTACAAAAGGGTAGGGTTGCCAGTGACAGTACCCTGTAGTATATCCATAAATTGGGGTCCATTGCAGGGGTTCTCAGGGGGACAGGAGGGATAGTTCAAGGATTCTTAACCTTTTCTGTGTTATGTCTCCTTTGCTGTCTGGTGAAGTCTATGAGCCCCTTCTCAGAATAACATTTTCAAATGCATAAACATTAAAGTGTGTGTGTGTGTGTGTGTGTGTGTGTGTGTGTGTGTGTGTGTGTGTGTGTATTGTGGTCTCAAGGCCATGTGTGGCCCTCTAGATCCTCAAGTATGGCCCTTTGACTGAATCCAAACTTCACAGAACAAATCCCCTTAATAAAAGGATTTGTTCTATAAAACTTGGACTCGGTCAAAAAACTGCACGCAAGGATCTAGAAGGCCATATGTGGCCTCCAGGCTTCAGGTTCCCCACTCCTGGCCTCTAGCCTTCTGAGGTGTCTTCCAGCCCTCAGTCTGTGGTACCACACAGGGCCTCTGGCATCTCATATAAGAAGTGAATTGCCCACCCCTGAGTACAGCTGGCACTTATAACACTAGAGTTTGGTCCCCACTCTCCTAGAGTTTTACTTTTATTAGTCGGCATCTGAGTTCTGTGAGCTGGTTTTGAGCACCTCAAATGCTGCTTTGAGTACAGTCTGCAAGTTATTTTATTATGGGTGTTTTGCCTTTGCTCAGCTTAAAAGGGATTGTGAAATCAGGAACATTTTGTTCATAAGCTTAATCAGATAGAAAGAGATCTGTCACCTTCACCCCTATCCTACTGTAAACAGAAAATAATAGGAGGCAGGATATTTACTTAGGACTAGGAAGATAAAGATAAAGGTGTTTGCCTAGAGGGAGCTCCCCATGCTACAGATTAGACTACGGTTGCTGGAGATAGGAACCTTCTCCTCCTGGAGAGTTTGGGTATGGGTAAGGAATGATGGGAGAATCTAGAGGTCCATCCCAATTCTGTAATTCTCAATTGCTTTACCAGAGGGAGCACAGAGAAGGGGAACAAATGTTTAGATGGGTGTATGACGATATGTAGACATTCTGAATCAGTGTGCAAACTCCCTGCTGGTTCTAGAAAAAGAAATATACAAAAATATTTGAGGAAAGACATAAGGGAGGGCCTGAGGGGATGTCCATATAATTGCAGAGCATTTGCAAATGTTTATAGGGCTTTACAGTCTTTGGTCAGATTCACATAATGGGAGATTCAGCTGGCCCCAAAGAGAAAAGATGTGTGAGGTCTTGGAGGAGGGGAGCCTGGTGGAGGAGGGGAATAATGAGCACAAAGGTCTCTGAGAAGAAATGTGAGTTGTTTTATGGAACTGAGGTCAACAGTCAATATAGCAATCGATTTAAGCAGAGAATTTTCCCAGTAAGTGGGAGTGAAATTGTCAAGATCTTGAGTCCATTAGAGGGGAGAATGGCTTTCCTCTAGAGTCTGTGAAAGAATCATCTTGGAACAGAAGTTGAATAAGTTTAGTGATGCTTAAGTCTTGGAAGGAGATTTTAACATTTTTTATAAGCTTAGGAATGAGTGAGGTAGGGGGAGGCCAGATAGCTTGGTTAAGCGAGGGTAACTATAGCTTCAATTATATAAACAATATAAATTAAATCAAACACTTTAACCCCAGTCAGAAAGGGCAGAGCTGACCCAAAGGGCCTCTCATCATAGTTGACCTGACCACATTTTAAAGTTATTGGATTATGCTACAGAAATCTTCTCCTTAGTTTGAATCACACACACACACACACACACACACACACACCCACACACACACACCCTCTCATTCCACTACCTCTTCCACATATACATGCCTAGTTTTGGAATTCAAGGAGCGGACTTAAAATACCAGCTCTGTTGCTTCCTCTGAAACGCTTTCAGTCATTTTTCAGTTGTGTCCAACTCTTTGTGATCCCATTTGGGGTTTTCTTGGCAAAAAATTCCGGAGTGGTTTGCCCTTTCCTTCTCCAGCTCATTTTATAGATGAGAAAACAGAGGCAAACAGGGTTAAGTGACTTGCCTACAGTCATACATGTAGTGTTTCAAATCAGATTTGAACTCAGGAAGATGTCTTCCAGACTGTAGGCTTGGCACTCTGTGTACTATGCCACCACCTAGCTCACTTTGGGCAAGCCATTTCCCCTTGGGCTTGTATTTTCTCATTTGTAGGGAGGTAGGGCTGGACTAGATGAGGAAGGTTTTCTTCCAGTTATTGAACTCGGCCTATACTAACAAACAAATACATGCAAAGCACTTACCTAGAACCCTCATTCCCCCACCCCCATGCCCCTTCTGCAAATCTCCTGCTTGTTTGTATAGCTAATTATTTTTTTCCTTCTGTGGTGGTTCTTGTTTCTATTTTAGATCCTTCAGTGTGGTGCAGAAAAAAGCTAGTGGTATCAGAATGAAAATAAGGCACTGTGGGAAGAAAGCTTAGTTTCATAGAAGGGTGACTCCCTACAAATTCAGCCCATAGAAATTCTTAGGTTTGAAATATCGGATAATTCCTGTGAAAAGAAAGTGACTGGCTTGGGTTTCAATGGTGACAGTACTTGTTTACATAACTGTTGCTAGATTTGATGGTTCAGAGATCTGTAATGTATTTTTAAAAAGGAAAAAAAAAGCAACCCCAAACAGGAAATCTCAGCCCTTCAGACTTTCAGACATAATGAAATCCCCTTATCTATAGCACCCATAGAATTAAACTAAACAGGTCACTGAACCATAAAGGAATCAAGGAACAGGTTCTCCCTAATTTCTGCAATTTACCCAATAGAAGGAAAAAAAAAGACTCAGATTTAGATGACAGATTTAATGTTGGCAGGGACCACCTTCATTTTACAGATTGAAAAAACACCTGAGGCCTAGAAAATTTAAATCATTTGCCCAAAGTCATGACTGTAGTAAGCTATTTCTGCCGGCTCCAGGTATCCTATACGTAAAAGAAGGGTTTGGACGGTCAACCAGATAGAACCGGCCTCTAGCCTGTAGATGATGGGAGGCCAAACAAAACACGCTAAAGACAGGAGAGTCAGGAATCAAATAGAAGTTTAATTTTAAAGTGAGGGAAAAGCTTGCAAGCAAGGACACATGAGCCAGCGCCCCACCCCTAGTGGGTGGGACCCACGGCAGTGTGGGGAGGTCTCTATAATTATACCAGTGTGTGTGCAGGGAGCTATAGCCCTGATAATGAGAAGTAACAAGGATATGACAAGTTTGAATCTTAGCAAGGCTTCATGACCAGAAACAATTCTGGAATTTTGCTGCAGCTGAGAGAGTGAGCGCAAAGGACTGTTGTTGTGCCACTCTCAGGGCACAGCCTGCTGGCTGGGCCTCAGCTCTGGAAAACAGGGTGTCTCCTAATATCTTGACAGGACTAACCAGCCTTCTAATTCTCTTCGAATCCATATCTTTCAACAAAATCTGGGACTCTTTTCCCCACATCTTGCTAGAAAGCATTTTAGATACCACATAGGCAATTTCCCTCCTTTTCCAGATGAGGGAACTGAGGCCTGGAGAGGTTAGGTTCCTTGCCCAAGGTTACATGGCTAGAGTTGGGACAAGGACCCAGATTTTCTGACTCCCACTCTAGTGCTTTCCTCTATACCAAATAAAAGAGGGATCCCATGGGATATCTCCATATCTAAGCCCTGTTGAAAATGAATTTAAGTAGAGGAAAGAGAATGATGCTTCCAGGGGTGGGGAAACTGTCTGTGGTCCTGAGGTCACATATGGCCCTCTAGGTCCTCAAGTCTGGCCCTTTGAGTGAATCCAAACTTGACCTTTTTCTCAGGAAAATAAGGCACACTGAAACTTCCTTGAACTTCTCTCCACAGATATTCACTTGCATCATTTTTATTTTTAAGGGTTTCTACCCCATCTTTTTGCTTTAGTTATTAGAAAACAATGAAGAGTGAACAGTTTATTCAGTCTAGAAGAGTAGAATTCAAAGTTTCAGCTTCAAGAACTTACTATAAAGAGGCTTTCCTTCCTTCTTCCTCCTTCCTCTCCCCTCTTCCCACTACCCCTTACTAAATAATACATGCTTTTTTCTATTCTTACTACCGTTGTGGTTATAGAAAGCTAGACCAATTTGTAAATGTTTTCTCTTTAAAGTGACCCCATCTTCTCCAGCCCCCAGGAATGAACTCTAACCTTTCTTTAATCCCTTGAGTTTGAAAAGCATTTTCAGAGGTTCTTCTCAGCTTTGCTGATGTCATCTTGGCTGCCTCAAAGTGGGCCAAGTGAGAGTTGGGGCTATTACTCTGACCAGAAAAATCCTGTATTAAAAAACAACCCACACTCAACAAAACCTTTTTTGTGGCCTATATTGGCTGGATAGTTTCCTTAGTTCCCTTAGTTCTCTATTTTACTTTGTGGTAATAAGCAGATTTACGTTATTTTTAAAGTGTGTTGGAAATGTATGCATCAGTAAGCTGATATTCCAGCTCCCAGAGATATAGCTAGGAATTTTTGTAAATGGCGTAAGCATCACCAAAGTTGTTTTGGGGCAGTAGTAGGGGCTGGGAATGACCTTTTGTGGGCAGGGGTATGAAGGTGGTCAAAGACCTCAGGACAAAGGAGGCTTTGTAATTTAGCTAATTATTACTGATTAGGTGCTAGTAGTCTACACTTGACACTTCTGAAGTCTGTAAGTCATGGTTCTGTATATACTATCATATGGATGCACAGCAGAGAAATAACTTGTCCCAAATACGGCAATCAGAAGATAGGATGAATTCATCTTCAGACCTTTCCAGGTAGGGCTCAAGGTATACAAAAGAGATTTTACTAACTCATATTTTTATAGCTTCCTCAGAGCAGAGTTGAACGGGTGAATTGGGACTAATACTAAGACATATATGAATCAAACAACTTGGGGGAGGCTCTTGGTGGTGACTTCAGCTGTTTTTCCCTTTTTATTCAGTATCTCCAGTGGCAAGTTTAAAAGGAAGGCTAATTCCTGAAGGGATTAATCTCCTTTGAAGAGAGGGGCTGGGAATAAGTGTTGTCATCACAGGGGAAGGAGGAACTCATTCTCCTGGTTATTAACTTTTACCTTCTACTCCATTCACTGTTAGGTCATCATCATCCCTGCTAGATAGAGATGAGGAAACCTGAGGACCAGAAAGGTGAAATAATGGGCTCGTAAGCAAGATTCAAACCCAGGTCTTCCTACTCTAAGTCCAACCAATCGATCAGCTTGAATCATCTACCATGCACCAGAAACTTTCCTATGCTGGGGACAGGGACAAAAATGAAACCTTTCTTGCCCTCAAGAAGCTTGCCTTCTATTGCGAGAAATAATATGGATGTGTATAAGTATCTACCTATAACATAATTATATGCTGTGTCCTATTTTGTCTTAATTTAGATTGGCACAATGGGTCTCTTGGGGGAAGGGAAGATTAAACCTCTGTCTGCCTTATGTTGTAGCAATAGTGGGTATACCATCACCTCTGTGAAAATAAATTGACAAGCATTTCAGTGTCCACTATGTACCCAGTGTTAGAAACTGACCCTTTGTCCTTTGTAGATCCCCATGAAGTTGATGGCAAAGCCCATAATTTGACTCCAGAATAAGGCTGAGAGGTGAGAGAGAGATTGTATTCATTTATCCCATAAGCATTTATTAAATAAATGCCTACCTAGTAGTCCAGGCCTGACCAAGTCAATCTGGTATCTCAAGTTCAAGATTGGAATGAAGTGAAACACTCATGAAATATTTTGCAGTTAGCAAAAAAATTTCCTTAGCCATAGCAAGGGAAGTACATTTAAAACAGGGCAAGGTTGATCAATGAGTGTGCAGCATTAATTCAGCTAAGCACGGCTTGCCTGTCTTGGTGTTGGTCATAATGCTGGCCTGCCAGTCAGAAGCCTCAGCGATTTGTGCCCTGACCCTTTTGTCCTCAGGTAAAGAAGAAGCTTTAGTCTTGGAGCCAATTAAATCTAGAGGATCATTACAATCCTTTTTAAGGAAAAACTATCTACTGCATAAAAACCAGCTAGCTTACATGAGGTAGAGTTCTAGGATAAACCAGCCCAACTTGCTGGCAAGGCCCTGGGAAATGTTGCTTCTAAAATAGCGTACTATGTGTCAGGCGCCATACTAAGAGCTGAGAATATGAAGAAAACAA
>CM053622.1:357258748-357274311 GCA_028646595.1 Phalanger gymnotis
CACTACCTATGTGACTCTGGGGAAGTCGCTTAATCGCTGTCTGCCTCAGTTTCTACAGCTGTAAAAGTGGGAAAATAGCATCTACCTCACGGGATTGTTGTGAAGATCAAACAAAAAAAAAAAAGCACTTAGTGCTGTGCCTGACACATAACAGGAGAGTAATTCATGCTTGTTCCACCTCCACCCTCCCCCAACCTTCCTGTCTTATGGATACAGCTCCATATTCGCTTTGATGGTAAACCTAGCCAGAAGGCTCACAAAAGAGTGTCCATCAAGCTGGAGAATTGCCAACTTTTCCAGCACTGGGCTTTTATGCCCTAGAAGATCAGGAAACTGCCTAAACAGCTTAGTTCTCAGGAACAATTAAGTTTTGAGGTTAGTTTGATTGTCTTTTTAGGAGAAACTAGCCAATGTCTCAGGGACCATCCTAACTTCTCTGGGCCCCAATCAGATGAGCAGATATTGCTCCTACCACATGAAGTAAGAGCTGAGGGCAGTGTGTGACTATAAATGACACAGACAATAACGCCTATAGGAGTTCAGAAGAGAATTCACTTTTGACTGGGCTAAAAAGAGAAGGCTACATGGAGAAAGTAGGTTTTGACCTGGATCTTGAAGAATGGGTGGAATTTAGAAGAGAACTTTGTTGTTCAGCTGTTTCAGTCATGACTGGCTCTTCATGACTCCCTTTGGGGTTTTCTAGGCAAAGATACTGGAGTTGTTTGCCATTTCCTTCTTCAGCTCCTTTTATAAATGAGGAAACTGAGGCAAACAGGGTAAAGTGACTTGCCCATGGTCACATAGCTACTAAATGTCTGAGGCAAGTTTTGAACTTAGGTCTGACTCCAGGCCTTATGCTCTATCTGCTGAGCCACCTAGCTGCCCAGAAGAGGGCTAGGAAGGTTTTTTTCAGGGCTACAGAGTTCGAGGTGCAAGTAAAATAATTTGGCTGAAGTGAAGGGGACTTGTGTGGGAAATAAAGCCAGATATTCATTTCTATCCTGGGAGAATGAAAAATTGTGCTTCTACTTCATTGGCACCTTGGGGAAAATGTGTTCATTTGTGCCATAGCTCTATGAATGGTAGACAATCAGAAATACCTATTGTTTAAATAATTAGAACCATTCTGAATTTTCTACTAACATGTTTCCTATAGCTCATCTGGCATGGATGTGACCTTGGGTTCTTGAAGGCCATGCCGGAGAAATGCCAGGTTGGTGGGTCATACCCAAGTGGAAGCCCTGCCATTTTGGCCTACCAATGGACTTCACTTAAATTCAGAGGTGCACACCATCAGAAGGCTAGCCACCTGGTTATAATTTACTTTTTCTTGGCCCCTGAAACTCAGTCTATAGAGTAAAACAATCTGCAAACTTGAAGCACTGTATATAAATATTAGCTATGATCATAATGCCTAATAAGGTGTGAAGTTTCCATCCACAATTGAAATTACAGATCCTTGACTATTAAAAGCCCCATTATGATTCTAACCTGAAAGCTCTTTTCCCTCCCCCAACCTTCTGTTTTTCTCTTAGAACAATTTTACTGCTTTGCAAATAGCAACCCAGAATGGGCACATACCTCTTGTCACTTTTCTTCTCAGTGAAGACATTGTTCTGAACCAAAAAACTGAGGTGAGTAATGGGCAGTAATTTGTCATCTGGTGGGTCATAGCGGCCAACATGCTTTGCTGTGGCTGGTTGACTCTGGCTGGGTAGTTATTAGTTTTTGGATAGATTGTTACATTTGTGGAAGATAGATTTATTTATGGTAGAGACTATGCTTTAGAAATAATTGGGTTTTTTATTTTTTAGGAAGGGGTGGGTCAAGTTCTAATGCAGATGAAAAATAAGCCTTATATTTTACATTTTAATGTTTAGAACAATAAAACTTTAATATATGCCTGAGATGTCATTACTCTTATTAAATTTGTCTGGGAAGATGAGGAAGCTACTTTATTTATTAGGGTATCTACGTGCATAGCTACACTATGAAAAATGATCATTTGTTTCTTCTGTGAAGTTATCTATTTTTCTTTAAAATTCAATCAACTATTCTAACTTGGGTTTCTGGAATTTCGTGTTGCCTTCAAAAAGACCCAACACACCCAAAGCAAACATTTTGACAGTGACCTTCTGTGTTGGAACTAGACCAGGAAAATCTATTTTCTTCCCTGAGAATATTACTCATTCTGATTGTGATTATCTGTTACTATATGTTCTGATAATTCCAGACTGAGGGTGTGACTTGAACTGGGTTTGACTGTTTTAGAGGACAAGTTTTCATTGGAACTGGCTTGAAATTTTCTCTGTTCAGTCCAAAGAATTTCCTGATTTGTAGAAGTGTTCTAGCCACCATGTCAATTGGGCAGTTGTAGTATTCGTTGACGTTTCAAAATATGGAGTCAGAAGATCTAGGTTTGAGTCTTGGTTCAGACTCACTTCTCAACTCCCCTCTCCCAGCACTCCCCTTTGTTTTGCCTTGTGTCCCCAAAGGGGCATTATGGTCTGGTATTTACTAAGGGAGTGAGAGTTGGTGGTTATGAGAGTAGGAGTAGGAAAGCTGAGGGCTAGAAGAAGGAAGAGAAAATGGATTAGGTGCTGGTAGTGGTAGAGAGAGTGGTAGCCACTGGTAAAACCCTTGAGCAACACTTTGGAGCTGGACCTTGGCAGGGGTACTTTAGAAATGGCTATGGGTTCCAAGAGAAATTCAATTCAACAAGAACTTTTTTTTAAACTACATAAGAAATAGTTTATCGCATTTTAATGAATCCAGAGAGTATAGCCATACTTTTCCAAATGGGGTTTGGTTTAGATTAGATTTTCTATGCTAAATTCCATCAAAACTATATACCAAATCAGACTACTCCTGGAAAGACCACTGGCAAACATATAGACCCATGGACCTGCAGCACTTTTTAAAAAAATATTTATTTACTTTTAGTTTTCAACATTCATTTCCATAAGATTTTGAGTTCCAAATTTTCTCCCCATCTCTCCCCTCCCCCCATCCCAAGATGGCATGCATTCTGATTGTCCTTCCCCAAGTCGGTACTCCCTTCTATCATCCCCTACCCTCTTATCCCCTTCCCTCCCTACCTTCTTGTAGGGCAAGATAGATTTCTATATCCCATTGCCTGTGTATATTATTTCCCAGTTGCATCAACAAGACCTTCTTAAGCACCTTCTATGTATGCCAGGTGCTAGTGATACAAAAACCAAAACAACAGTCTCTGCCCTCAAGAGCCTTCCATTCTCTGGTGGTTCCTGTGTACAACATGGGCACAGAAAACAGATGTAAAATATAAAAATATAAAGGAATTTCAGGAGAAGGGAGGCCAGCAGAAAATCTAATTTCTTTGGTATAAAAAATCCTCCTGGAAGAGAAAACTCCCTTTATTAATGCAATCATTTCTTCTCCACCACTTTGAGATTGAGTGAGTTGCCTAGAGCAGGGGAGTTAAATTGAGATGGATGTGGAGGCCACTAAACTGTACATAAGTATTCCTGCCAGCTACATATTGACTTAGTTTTTAAATGTAATATTATCTATGTCTTTTGTATTTTTATTTATTTTGTTAACTATTCCCTAATTTCATTTTAATGTTTCCCTCCCACTTGACTGGTATTCAATACTTCTGGCCTTGAGAGCAGAAAAGTTAAGTTACTTCCCCATGGCCACACAGCCAGGATGTAAGGATGTGACCCAGATCTTCCCCAGTCCAAGGTCACTTCTCTATTCACTACATTGTGCTTCTCTCAAATAAGAAGGTTGGACTAGAAGGCCTCTGTGGTCCATCGAGCGCCAGATCTATCATCCTCTAAATTTTCCAAGGTCACCTAACTAGTAAGTGGAAGAACTGAGCTTTAAACCCACAACCTCTGAGTCTGATGCCAATTCATTGTACCACATTGCAGTAGCATATGAGTAATACAGTTAAGGGAGAATACCTCCATTCTGAAGTGGCTTCTATCTTTCTGCAGCAGGATTCCCCTCTTCACTTAGCCGTTGCCAACAACCATGTCACGGTAGTGAACAACTTATTGGGGGCTAAGCACAATGTTGATGCCTTAAATCAGGTAAGTAAAGTCAGGCAGATCCTACTGGTGTTGTTTCCTTATCTTCATACAAAATCTGTGTTGGTTTGCGTATTGTTTCCAGTGAAGGTCAAGGTGTCTTGAAGGATAAGGGCCAGCTCTTCAGAAGGATGTATGCATTCTTCATCCTCTCCCCCTCCCACACACAGCTCAAGCTTCCTCTGGCAGATGGATGGCAGCCAGTGTATTATTCAAATATTCACATTTGACACGTCCAGATATTTTGGTAGAAAAATAATGGCTTAGACCTATTGCTAGAAGAGTCTCTAAATCAAGAGCCATTCCCCAAGTCTGATGCGCTGTCCTTGGCAGGGGACCCCTTTCCACAAGAAGGAAGCTTTATTTCTGTCTTGAAGTCATTAAAGCGTCTTCCTTTAGCCTGAAGATAGAAAGGCCATGCAAAATAGAAAAATTACATGGATTCGATTAACTAAAGAAGCAGCAAACCCTTCATAAGATCAATCTATCACTGGCTCCATCTGGAAATGCTGAGACAGAATAATAATGATTTAGAGCCAAAGAACCTTAGGGCTTGGAGGAACCTTCTACGTCTTTTGGTTTAAAGCCTTCCTTGTACAGATGAGCACACTGAACCCCAGAGAGATTAAGTGATCTGCTTGTCCCCATGCTGCTTAGCTAGTCAGTGGGAGATCCGGGGCTGAAATTGAGCTGTGCCTTCCCTGGTTGAGATCGCTTTGCATCTTGACTGTTGTCCAGTGCCTTAGTCCTTCCTCCTAGCCTTAGGTCATCTGTAAACTTGATGAGCATAGTGATTGTTGTTAAGTCATCTCAATTGTGTCCTACTCTTGGTGATGCCATTTGGGGTTTTCTTGGCAGAAGTACTGGGATAGTTTCCCATTTCCTTCCTGCAGATCATTTCACAGATGAGGAAACTGAGGCAAACAGGGTTAAGTGATTTGCCCAGGGTCACAGAGGTAGTAAGGGTCTGGGGTGGGATTTGAACTCATGTAGATGAGTCTTTCTGACTCTAGGCCTAGTGCTCTGTGCCATTGGGGCGGGGGGGGGGGGGGGGGGGGGGGAAGGCAGGGCATGGGAGGTGCCTGGGTTATTAAAGTCAGATCCAAGTTTGAACAAAATGAAACTCAAGCAAGGAGTTTTCCATAGTGGGACAGCCTAGGCTAGAGGGGCACCGGGCCAGGATCAGGGTTGGGTTTGCTCTCTCTTCTCATTGCAAGAGATCAGAGCCTGGATAGGTCAACAGATTCTTGTACCTCCTGGTCTCTTGAAGAAAGAAATAATAGCCTTGATAGCCCCTACCTCTACATGGTCCCTAGTGTTGGAACCCAATGGTGTTTAAATATAGCTCAAAACTTTAGCCCCAAAGGAATATTTATTTAAAGAGACATTGTTCGGAGGTACTTGAGGTTTCCCTCCAACTCCCTCTGCCCCAGTTGTCCTCCCACCATGGGTTCCTAGAGTATCCTGGTTTGTTTTTATTTTATTTTCTATTCATCCCAACACATTACTGACCCTACTGAAAACCAGTCTGTTTACTGTATTATTGTAAATGTGCCCTTCATATTCTGTGTATTAGCTTCTTTTAAATAAAAGTGAGATGTCTTAGAAAAAAAAGTAATTAATAAAAAATATTAAGCAACTGAGAGAAATAATTATGAAATAACCAATTGTTAATATTGGGGAGACACAAGATTTATCCCTTTCTGAAATCTTATTCTCTACTAGGCCAAGCCAGCATCTGAAAGACATTACTGATAATGAGATCGAATTAATTTTCTGGTCCATCTGGTTCAGCACCCACCCAGGTGGGGAGGCCTACTGTGTCCACTCAGGTTTGGGTGGGGATAAGTTCTTTGATTAGATTGCTCAAGGCTGGGAGTCGTTTGGAAGTAAATGAAAGGATCAAAGTCAAGTCTCCCAGCCCCTTATTAATAAATCCACCTCTCATTAGAATATTCATTCTCCTTATTACTTGTTAACCAATCATAGTCACTCTCATCCTCAGGAATACCCACCCTCCCAAGGGTATATAAACATTGAGTGGGCTCCGTGAGGGGTCTTTGGTATTCCAGAGTGTCACTTTTATTAATTATGCACTAGCATGATTAGTAAAGTGATTAATTACCCAGAAACTATGTTGGAACTTTTTATACAAATAAAACATCAGAAAGCTTCCAAGTCAACAGGTAATCAATAAAAGGTATTTGTTTCTGGTCATTCACCAAGTTCCAAGTCCATCTAAATATCCCTTAATTTGAATGAAAGTTATATGTTCCTCAAACCACTGTAAACAGAAAATTGAGTTGGAGATTTTAAAGTTTCAGATTAGTACTCAATCCGAATATTTGAATAGCTACTTCAGGGTTGCTGTGAAGGTCAAATGAGATGTAGATGTCTAATAACAGAACAGCTAGCGCTTTAAAGTTTGCAAAGCATTTTCCCAAAATTGTTTCCTTTTATCTTCACAACAACCCTGGCTCAGTGCTATTATTATTGCAATTTTATGGATGAGGAAACTCATTTGAGGCAGAGGATAAGTGACTTGGCCAGGGTCATGTAGCTCCTAAGTGTTATCCACTGTACCACCCAGCTACTTCCAGCTTTAAAATGCTAGTGTCTATTCTTTGATTCATCTAATCTGTGCATTTGTTGAATGTTGGAATGGTCATCTGCATACTTTCATACCTCAGGACAGCATTAACTTGCTGTGTGAACTTGGTCAAATGACAATCTTTCTGGGCCTCAGTTCCCTAACATGCAAAATGATGAGCTTGGACTAGAATTAGGGGTGGGGAACCTTTGGGCCTTGAGGCTACGTATGGCCTTCTAGGTCCTTGGGTACAGCCTTTTGACTGAGTACAAGTTTTACAGAACAAATCTTTTTATTAATGGGATTTGTTCTGTGAAGTTTGGATTCAGTCCAAGGGCTGAACTTGAGGACCTAGAGGGCCATGTGTGGCCTTGAAGCCGAAGGCTCCCTACCCCTGGATTAGATGATTAGCAGTTCCCACAGTACAGTCTACATACTTGAGGTTCACCTCCCTCCTTTTCAGGGGGTCCAAAAGATCAAAAGTGTTTTCATAATAATATCAAGATGTAATTTGCCTATTAAAGTACTCTTCCCTTTTCCATATCTCTGTGAGGCCAGATTGTCTTCATGGACTTCAAACAAAACAACATGTTACAACAGATTGAATATGGAAGCAGACATGAGAATCTAGCTGTCTAAGTTAGACATCAAAGAAAGTTGTAAAAATTATAAAACAATGCCAAAATCAGTGATTTTTTTTGTTTTAGATAATAGTTATTTTCAGAAAAATGTTATTTATGTTAACATGTAATAGGTTATGATTTTTAAGTGAATATTTTTTAAAAAACATCAGTTTTAATTTCACTTCCTATATAGTAAATACCAATAGGAATAAACAATCTCCTTGGGATCCTCAATAATTTTTAAAAAATGTAAAGGGGCATTGGGCAGCTACGTGGCACGATGGGTAGAACACCAGGTCTTGAGTCAGGAAGACCAGAGCTCTAATCAGGTTTTAGAAACTTAGTAGCTGTTGGACCATGGGCAAATCACTTAGCCCTGTTTGCCTCAGTTTCCTCATCCGTAAAATGAACTGGGGAAGGAAGTGGCAAACCACTCTAGTATCCTTGCCAAGAAAACCCCAAAATGGGTCATGAAGAAGCAGACAAGACAAACGATACAACAACAACAAAGGGTTTTTGATACCAAAAAGTTTGAGAGCTCTGGGACTAAGTGAGCTTTAGGGTCCATTGCAGATCAAACAGCACCTACTTCTTCGATAGGTCCGTCAGTGATCTGCCTTAGATGAAGACCTCTGGAGCATGTAGGAACAGTTTAATATTATGATCAGCAAAGAGATCCTCGTGGTTCCCTGCTCAATTCCCTCTTGCTAATCTTCAATTCACCAATTTCACTTTAGAGGATCTCCGTATAACCACCTGCCAAGGGTTTTTGGGTTCAGAACCTCCTCTGTCACTTCCTTAACCCCGCCCCAGACCCTTTTTGGGAGAGAGAAAAGGCTTAGAAACAAAACTAGATCTAAATAGAAAAGTTTAATATAGGTAGGTGTTTAATACCTATTTTGCACGTTGAACAAACCAATGATCTAAGTAGAAAGGGAGTCCAGCGTGAGGTAGCAGGACTCACACTTTGGTTCTAGGCCCAGTTCTGCCCCAACAAAGTAGAAAACTATTTTGTAACATTTAAAGTGCTTTAGAAATGTGAACTATTAGTATTGACTGTGTGACTTTGGGCAAGTCACTAGAAATCAGATGCCTCATTTGGGAAAAAAAAATTGGGATGGCAGTCGTCAGGACTAAATAAGTTACTACGTCTAATGCTCCTTCTAGCTTTGAAAAGCAAGGAGTCCTTTTGCCTTTACCTTCGAGGCTAAGTATTGTGACCTTCTTTGTGTCTCTCTTGAACATTGAATGGAACTTAGGACCCTTGTAGACAGTTGTATCTACTCAATACTTGTATCTACTCAAAATAGTGTTTTGCAGCCCTTAAAAGGCTTTATAAATGCAGTATAGGAGATAGAATTATGGTGTTGAAGTCAAGAAGACCTAGGTTTGAATTTTACCTCTGAGACTTACTAGAGATGTTTGACCCTGGACAAGTCACTTAACCTCATAACATCAGTGTCTTCATCTATAAAATGGGAATAGTAATAACACCAACCTCACAGAGTTGTAAGGATCAAATGAAATAAGAAAATACATTTAATAGGCTTTGCAAAACTTGAGGCAGAAATGTCAACTACTATTATTCGATAGCTAGTGATTCAGTGGTTAGAACAACGGGCCTAGAATCAGGAATCACTTAATAGCTGTGTGATCCTGGTCATGTCATTTAACCCTGTTTGCCTCAGTTTCCTCATCTGTAAAATGAGCTGAAGAAGGAAATGGCAAACCACTCCAGTCTCTCTGCTAGGAAAACCCCAACTAGGGCCATGAAGAGTTGGACACCATTGACCAACAAAATGATCGTTACAGAAGCAGCAAACCCCTCTGCACCTAGCGGCGGATCTTGGAAACGTGGAATTGGTGGACACCCTGTTGAAGGCAGGCTGTGATCTGAAGATTGTTGACAAGGTAACTGTCTAAATGACTGCCGCTGCTCTGGATTCAGCGTTAGCACATCTGCATATATGTGAACACCTCCCTGAGACACTTCCTGTTGCCATTTAGTGAAATTTCAAAGGTGAGGGGTCTGAATTGTATCTTTATAAAAGGAGAAATATCATTTTATATTTTCCAAGTATATAAAATAACGAGTATTACTTTAAACCAGTCTCCAAATGAACATTAAAGCACAAATTATTCACAACTTATTGTTAGTCCACAGGGTTTAGACGGTATTAGAAAGCTTCTTTACTCCTCACCTTTAAGGACACGGAGAAAGCCCCTTATCCCAGTCTTGCTGAAGGTATTTGTTTGCTTAGGCACCCCATCCCTCTCTTTAATTGTTATTTACTTCTTTTGTTTTGACATCACCTTCAATTCTGAGTATATTTTTCTTCTCTCTTCCCCAACAACCATCTTTTGTAAAAAGAGATAAAATTTTTAACAAGCAGTCAACCACCTCTGACAGAATATGCAATGTCCCACACCCATAATTCTCCACCTCTGCAGAAGGAAGTACATTTTCCCTCTCATATCTACTTGGGGCCAAGTTTGATTGTTACGATTAAAAAGCAATTTTTAAAAAAATTTACGTTTTGTTGTTGGAAAGCCTCTTTTTCATTGGCAAAGGTAAACTTCAACCCCACCCATTTCAGATATTATCATCTTTGCACTAGTCAAATCTGAAGGAATGTGGTTTTGTCATCATTTTAATTTATTTCTTGAACTAGCCAAAAAATCCTGGGTTGGGGAGAGAGGAAAACACATAGGCTGCTTGCAAAGGCCCAGGAAATGTAGCTGAGCCTGGCATTGAGGCTAAGAATCAAAGTCAGGTGACTCTGTGCCTGAAAGATTTCACCTGAAAAATCTCATGAGTTGTACACACACCACCTAAAAATTTCCCAACATCCCTAGGTGAAATAGGTAACAATGGACGATACTGAGGAGATTTTGGACCTTAGATGGTTTGTGTCCCCTCAGGCAATAGTAAATAATTTGGAAACACTCCCCATCCTTCCTACTGCTTTTTCTTTAAAGTCAAGCTATATCAGGTACAGTGAAAAGAGTGAAGATGAGCATTAAAATCCTGCCTCTGATAAAAGCTGTGTAAGGAGCAAGTCATTAAAACTCTGAGGCCGTTTCCTCATCTGTAAAATGGGGATAATAATTGAACCCATAGTACTTACCTCACAGGGCTGTCTCAGAGATCAAATGAGATCATGCACAAAAATTGCTTCACAATTCTCTTCTACCATTCACATTTTGCCCATTCTAGGTCAGTGATGCTTCTCGGGAGCTGGCACATTGATAATGGATAGAAAAAAAAAAAGAAAAAGATACTAGAGCTACGACCGGGTATGGCTCTCCCCTCTTTCTGAAGTTTAACCTCTGGAGAGTATCACAGGCTTAATGATCATACCAGTACCACAAGCTTCAGACTCCCATTCAAGCATATACTCCTAAGGAAAATGCTCTCCTAAGAGCAAAAAAACCTCTGGCTCCCAGCATGCTGCTCTCCTAATAGACTAATTGCCATGATTGTGAATGGTGTTGAAAGCCAGCACTCAGATGGCAGAGATTAGGGGGTTGTATAAAGAGCTCAGAGTAGCAGTACTTTGTAATCCAATTACTGTGCCCCTGATTAGAGGCTGATTGCTTTCAGCCCTAATTTTCAGGCTCATCTAAGACTCTCAATACGTGGAAAATAGCCAACACTGATGCCCGTGGGAATTGTACTTCTAGTGAGTCTCCAGATGCATTCAGGGATGATAGAGATAGGGACACAGTTTCTCAAGGCCCTCAGGACCACAGTATTGGCAGGGTGGGGTTCTGGATTTGGACCCCTCCAGCTGTATATTTTAATTATCCTGATATTCCCATATCTCAGTACCTTGGCCAATTGTGCTCTGAAATTAACAGCTCCATCTTGGGACTGGCCTTTGAAACGCACAGACAGAACAGACAGCACCTTACTTGGTAAGATAAAAGAACCAGGAAATCCCCATTAACATCCCCCCACCCCCAATAAAGAAATACAACAAAAGCCAGGAAAACTGTTTCCTTTTTGGGCTGTTCTAGTCCCTGAGATTTCCATGTTTTTCTACTAGGTTAAGAGGCAGTATTGTGCAGTGGAAGTATCTTTGGACCAGGGCAACCTGACAGCTGATACCTGATAAGACAGCCACTCTTATTTTCTCCTTCTCAGTAACCCTTCTATATATCCCTTTCTCTCTGCTCATACAATCACTACCTTTGTATAGGCCCTCATCACCTGGGCTACTGCCTTCTAATTGGTCTCTCTGGCCCAGATCTCTAGCTACTTCAATCCATCCTTTACTCAACTGTCTAAGTCAGGGCTGTCCAACCTTACGTTTTTATTGAAACAATAGACAATATATTTTGATTTGTCATTTTAGCGAGAGCTCTGCTTCGTTTACTAAAGCATTTATGTAAATTTCTACGCTTGTAGAGTAGCGGCGTAAATCACACTGCTGGCCTCATTTTGGACAGCCCTGGTCTAAGTGATTCTCCTAAATCGTAGGTCTAACCATGTCACCCCAACTTCCTTCCCCGCTCCTCAGTAAATCCAGTGGCTCCCTATTACCTGCCAGCACAAATATAAAAACCTCTATTGGCCTGAAAGCTAAATTAAAAAAGAAAAAAGGCTATTCCAGCATTAAGTATTTTTTGAATGTTTCATTTTTTCCAATTACAATTTTTAACATTCATTTTTAAAAATTTTGAGTTTCAAATTCTCCCTCCCCTCCTTCCTCCCTGAAACAGTAAGCAATCTGATATGGGTTTTAAGTGTGCAGTCACAGCATAAGGTATTATTAAAATACAAATGTTATCTCTGAAGGATAAAGTCCTATGTTAAAATCTTTGCTCACATTAGTACAGGAGATTTGTCAGACCCCAAGCAGGGTTCTAAGGGGAAAACTGATCATATGATCAGAGATTTAGAGCTAGAAGGGACCTTGGAGGCTATCAAGGTTATGTTCAACTCCCTCATCTTACAGAAGGGGAAATTGAGGCACAGAGCAGTCACATGACTTCCTTTTCAGGATGCAGAGCCACAAATTATGGATCTACAATGTGGTGTTGCCTCCGTGTCTCATCCAGTGAGTGAGCTTTAGGGATGAGGTAGTAAAGGTTTGGAGAGGCTGGAGCCAGCGTAGTGGAGGACCTTGGGCATCCAAGGAGCATTTGGATTTTTTTTTTCTGAGGGACAACAGCAGAAGCTAGAGATCTCCACAGGGGATGAAAGGTCGTAAAGTAGGGTTGCATTGGGAGATGAGAAAGTTCACAATTTATATAAAGATCAGACCTGTCCATGCTGATCACCTCTTGGCCAGCCAATGATCTGCTTGAGACAACAGAGTAAGATGTCAGGCAGGGAGAACAGCAGTGACAAGGCGAGCCCTTGTCTACTCTCTGTGGAAGGAGGGGCGAAGTGAGAGAAAACAGTGTGATTTTGTTTATACCCTTGAGTTGAATTTCTCAGCCATGGGGTAGATTGGAGAACTATCTGGAAGTACTATGACTTTTTTTGTTTCTTTTTTTATGAGGCAACCCAACAATTCCCTCTTCCCCATCTCGTCTCCTACTATTTCCCTTTCCCCAGTGACATCCTTGCAGTGGTGTGTTTAGAAATGAATGGTGGCTAGCAGCCACTGTCAGCGATGTTGTTTTTTGTTCTCAGCAAGGAAGGACTGCATTAGCTGTAGCATCCAGGAGCAACCATTCTCTCATCGTAGATATGATCATCAAAGCAGAGAGATACTATGCCTGGAGAGAGGTAAGGAAGAAGAAGCGTTTTGATTTTAACCGTGGGGCTCCCTGAGAGGGAATTTAGGGTATTTGTTTAATAGGGGTTCCTGTAAAGCTGCTTTCAAATCTGGCCTCAGACATTTACTAGCTATGTGACCTTGAGTAAGTCACTTAACTTCTGTTTGCCTTAGAGGCAGCTAGGTGGCTCCGGGGATAGAGCACTGGGCTTAGAGTCAAGAAGACCTGAGCTTAAATCTGGCCTCAGACACTTAGTAGCTGTGTGAGCCTGGGCAAGTCACTTGACCTCTGTTTGCCTTAATCCACTGGAGTAGGAAATGGCCAACCACTCCAGTATCTCTGCCAAGAAAACCCCATAGACGGTATTGGCATAGTCCAAGGGGTCATGAAGAGTCAGACAGGACTTAACAACAGCAACACAAGCTGTCTTCATGCCTAGGCTTTCCAACAGCACCTACTTAGGTCTCATTCCCTTCCAGAGCTGCAAACCATGCCTGAGAGGAAAGAGGACCATTTCAACAATACCCCCATTTCACCTCCACCCCCACTCCCTCAGAAAGCTTTGCCAAGTTTAAGGCACCTTGTAGGTCAGCATCTACCAAAACCATAGTTCACGAGCCCCCAACGTTCTGAATCTTTTAGTAGACCAACCACAAAACACATTAGTTCAGAACATTTAATCACACATGGTAAGATATATGTCAAGAAAAACTCCCAATACATACAGAGGAGTAGTCTCCTACAGTATGCCACATTCTCAGTAGGGAAAGCGAACACTCGTGATCGGTAAACATTCATTGAAGGGCATAAACGTAGGGGAATATATGACCACTGTGCATATGGCTAGAGGCAACTCAAGTTTCAAATGCTAGGGTGCCACCGATGACTTCTGGTGATATCCTCAAGCTGCTCTCTGCTACCATCTGCTGGCCATCTGCTATGATAGGGTTCTACACTGACCTGCTTTGGTAGCTGCTGGGATTTTAGTTCTGCAAAACTCGCAGCTGCAGGCTATTTTAGCTTTTTTTTGAAATGCATATCCCAATCAGCCCCATTCTGCTAGGGGTCTAGAAAATCCCTAGGCATTTATATTCCAGGGCAGCTAGGTGGCCCAGCAGATAGAGCACAGGACCAGGACTCATCAAATCTGATTTCTGACACTTATTAGCTGTGTGACTCTGGGCAAATCACTTAACCCCATTTGCCTTAATTTCCTTATCTGTAAAATGAGCTGGAGAAGGAAATGACAAACCATCTTTGCCAAGAGAACCCCACATGGAGTTGCGCACAACAATTTGTATTCCATCCAGATCATAGGGGCTCCACTGTGTGGAGGACAGAAAGGGGGCTCATGACCTTTCTCTTGTCTCCTCTCTTACCCCATTTTTCTACATAAGTTACAGAATGTATGAACTAGAAAGAATCAACTGATCCATTCTCATCTAAGAAATAAGAAAATTGATACCTAAAAGAGGAAATGACTTGACCAAGGTCCCACAACTAATTAATAGCTGAGCCAGGATTTTATCCAGGCTTCTCTGACTCCAAGTACCAGGGCTATGACATCATGGCCACATGCCTTAGCCAATACCCCGACAATCCCTTCCTTAGCCCCCATACCAATGGGTAGCTCGCAATCTCAAAACGTCCCCAGCTGCTGGGTGGTGGCCGCTCAAGGCCTGAACCTTGGGGATCTCGTCTCTTCTCTTTGTAGCAGGTTTTGATCACAGGGCCAATCACTGAGGCCCCAAACACTTCCTTTTACTGGATTCTTCAGGATGTAGCTCTGAAAACGGTGTCCTAACTTCTTTTTGTTTTAATCTTTTCAAATGGGAAGTTTCACGTGGTCATTACTATGATGAGCTGTTTGAAATGATGTGTTGTCAAAAAGTCCTGACCTGAGCCTTCTCCTCTTCTCCTGGTTTTACTTCTTCCTCCTTTCTCTTATCTTTGCTCCCATTTTTTTTCCTACTCTCTCTCCCCCTCCAAAGTTTCCCTTTGAATTTCTGTTAGATAACAAATGTATTCTGAGGAAGTAGCAGGGTGGATGGTACTCTAAGCTATACCTCTGAGAAGTGGGGAAGCTAAGATAGTAGCTGCGTTCTCTTCTCTGTGCTATTTCTTCCTTGGCTTCGTGGAGAAATGGAATTACTGGTCGAGAAATGAGTTTCTCTGGCCAAATGCACTTCTTGGTTAAATGGAGGTTAACCAGAAAACCATTATGTTTGAAAAACTCTTTTTAAAATATGTCAGTGACCACTCATGCTTTAGTTAAGTATAGTGCAGGGAACATGAATGCATGAATAAATGAATGCATGAAGTATTTATTACAGCTAGGTGGCACAGTGGATAGAGTGACCTGCCTAGAGTCAGGAAGACCTGAGCTCAAATCCCACCTTAGATGCTTCCTAGCAGTGTTACCTTGGGCAAATCACTTAACCCCTGCTTGCCTCGGTTTCCTTATCTGTCCAATGGGGATAATAGCACCTACCTCTCAAGGTGGTTGTTAGGATCAATTGAGATATTTGTAAGGTACTTGACACA
>CM053622.1:357274411-357309598 GCA_028646595.1 Phalanger gymnotis
TCAACCTAATTTATTTTTTTCTGTGAGGATTGAGGATTTTACATTCTTCAGAGTCATCGTTCTGGGCACAGAGCCCGTTGCTTTATGGTTGCAAATGGAAGGAGACAGCGTGGTGTCAGTGGCCAGACAGATACCTAGGTTCAGAGTCAGAAAGACTTGAATAGAAAGCCTGAATCTGACACATAGTGGCTGTGTGACCTTGGGCTAGCCACTTAACTTCTCATGTCACCCCCTCCCCCCACGTGCTCTAAGGCCATAAGCTGCAGAGCAGATGCTGATTTTGGTGGACAGAACTTTCTCACTGGAAGTTCTCTATACTAACTAAATCATTGGTCTGATTCCCCTTCTCCCCACTCCCATCCCACAGAAAACAAGTGATCCTCATCTTAACTTTGTAAGATAGGTAAGTCAGATACTATTCATTATTATATAATAATAAATTTTGTTATTTATCATGCATAAATTTATCATTATATATAATATGTGATATAAATTTGTTATCATGTATTTATATTATACAATGTAAATTTATTGATATATTTATACTTGAATTTATCATATATTTATATGTGATATTAATTATGTATATAATCTAATATTTACACATATATAATATATAGCACAATATATAATCCAATATATTTATAATACATGACGTATATACATGATATAAATTTATTATTACATATTTACATATGACATAAATTTATTATTCTTATTACCTTATTTTATAGATAAGGGAATTGAATAGAGCAGTGAAGCCAAATGTCTAAGATTACAGAGTTAGTGAGGGGCAAACCTAAGTTTTTTGATTCTCAGACCTCTCATTGCTTCTCATAAAATCTCCCTATACAGGATTGTAGCAGTAGAAAGTAGAAGAGTAGGCCTCAATGTAGAATGACTCCTAAACATTCCCTCTGAGCCTGGAGCCCAAAGCCCACATTTGAATTTATTTTGTTGTTGGTTCTCTTGCTCCTAAAAGCTAGGAATGATGGAGACCTCTGGTATGGGGGGGTGAGGGTGGGTGGGGTTCCAGTAGATCAGGATGTGACAAATGTCTCAGACTGTCATCTAAGATCTACTCAGCTTCTGATTCAAACGACTCATTCTCATTTTGGCTCTTCCTCCTTGAAAAGACCAATCAGTTGACTACGGTTAGGTGGCATAGTGGATAAAGCACTGGTCCCGGAGTCAGGAAGACTCATATTTCTGAGTTCAAATCTGAATTCAAAGGCTCAGATGTGTGACCCTTAGAAAGTCACTTAACCCTGTTTGCCTCAGTTTCCTCATCTATAAAATGTGCTATAGGAGGAAATGGTAAACCACTCCAGTATCTTTGGGGTCATGAAGAGTCAGACACAACTGAACAACAAACATGGTATCACATAAGGGAAACCAAGAATAATTTATTTAAAATAGTAGGGATGGGAACATCAACAAAAAAATCATCTACGAACATTGCCGACACCCATGGCCCCAAGCAAATGGTGGTAGCCTCCTCCCAACACTCCCTTTCCTGACCCTGCCCCACCCCCAATGATGGAAGCTTGTGAGTCTAACTGGGTCTTGCACTTGTGGCCTGACTTTGAACTTGTAGCCTGAGGCAAGGCAGAAATGAAAGAGCGATGTGCCTATCACAGGTCAGTACATTTGCAGAATTTGGAAACTATTGTTCAACAGCTGAGCATGCTCTCATTTCTGGAGAGGTCTGGTACCATGGCTTACATAAAGATGCCTAATCAGGAATCAGTAGGGCCTTGGGACTGCCTCAGCCCTGATGTATCATCATTCAATCTCAGCAGGAGAGGAGGGGAAATCTCAAGGCTCCAAACCCTCAGCAGGACGCAGTACTGTACCATTTTGGAATCCCCAGCTTTTTGTCCTTCCCAGTTCCTATTAAGTCATCTTTTCAAAACTTTATCTGTCTTTCCTGAGACCTACTGGGTCATTAGTTGCTCTCTGCTTTATAAAAGTACAGCTAGGTTTGTGGGAAAGATGTCTTATTATTAGGGGCAGCTAGGTGGTGCAGTGAGTAGAGCACTACCCTGGAGTCAGGAGGACCTGAATTCAAATTCGGCCTCAGACACTTGACACACTTACTAGCTGTGGGACCTTGGCCAAGTCACTTAACCCCAATTGCCCTCCCTTCCCCCCTGCAAAAAGAGATGTGTTATTATTGCTAATAATAAGAGCTTAATTTTATTAGTCTATTAGTCTATTTATAGACAGATCAAATGAGATAATATTTGTAAGCACTTAGCATAGTGCCTGGGATATAGAAGGTGTTTAATAAATGCTTGTTCTGCACTGAGAAGTTAAGTGATCTGCCTAAGTTTATATAGCCAACATGTATCAGGAGGGAGGTTTAGACTTATGTGGCTTCAAGGCAAGTTCTTTATCCAGGATACCATATTTCTGCTGAATGAGTGAGCTCTGCATCGCAACAAAGCCTCAGCATCTCAAAGTTTAAGAAAAGTTTGAACAAAAAATGACGTAGCTTGCCCTCATAGATTTCTGAGAAAACAGATAAAAGAAATATAGGAATTCCTTTTCCTACACCAGCCAAATTCTGCGCTCTTGGGGATAATGAAAGTTTCCTAAAATCTGCTCATTTCCTTATTCTTTTATTTCCGCCAGTTCTGCCTGGCCACTGCACTTGCTGACAACACGCTTTTTGGCGTCCTGCTCCTCTTGCTGTGGAAAATGAGAAATACAGATTAGGGCTTTGGAGTCCCACCCGAGCTTTTCTAAAGGAAATCACAAGGACAGCAGAGCTAAGCTTCCCCAGTAGCCTCAACAGATATGACTTAGTGGTACAAAGTACTGTATTCAGAAGATAGAACTATTCCTTTGGTACCCAGGGGTTCTCATTATGATAAAACTGTTGAATGTGCAAAGTATTTAGACAGTCACACTGCACTTACCTTTTTTTTTCCTTACCTCCTGTCTCTAAGAGGCAGCTCTCTCGAGGCACTGAACTTGAGTGAGCAGCAGCATCTTAGAGACAGATGGGCTTTGCGAACGAAACTTTTGGGATGAATTTCACAAGTGGTGTGGTAGAAGGAGCACTAGCCCTAGAGTCAGGGGACCTGGTCCAACTCTCCCCTCTGTTACTTAACTAGTTGTGGGATTACTTTCCAGTCTTACTTTCTTCACCTGTTAAATGGGTATTTTAATAATATACTATCTCATAACTGTGAGGAAATAGTTTTTATAAACCATAGAGCACTTTCTAAATGTGAGTTATTATTAAATGAAAGCCTTGGAAAGGTTTATGAAATGAGGTGGCTATTTTGGAAACTTTAGTCTTGTGGGGGTAGGGATAAATAAAGCTCATAGATTTAGAGTTGGAACGGAAGGAGGGTGAATATTCTTTTAAAACAATGCCAACCCCTTTGGGATTTGATGTGAGTGCTCCAGAATGTATTCTTTTGTGTAGACCTACTGGGTCCAGATAGGCTGGAGCGCTCACCCTTTCCCTCTCAAGGGGCCATACCTGTGGATTCACATTCACGGACCAGGTTCAGTCCCGGGAGAGCCTGGTCTCTATAGAGAGGACCCAGACTTGTTTTTTCATTGCCTCTTGCTCTTTACATCACAATCCTGTACCTCTGGAGAAATAATTTAAAGCTTAGGTTTGGTTCTAGGTCTAGCGTCTCCCCAGATGGAAGAGTGGAAAAGTACTTGACTTACAAAGTAAATCAGCTATAGGACAGCTATTTATTTCTTCCACAAGAAAGAAATGCTAAAAACACAAAAGTGTGTATTGACAAAGACAAACATGAAGCAGTAATTAGAGTTATTGTTATGCTTTCCTGGGAGGTTGATACTTAAACCAAGAAGCATTTCATAGAAATGTTGAATCAGTATTTACTTCACCTTTGGTTCCTTCAGGATCCACATATTCTAGTAGTCAGACCAGGGGTTGGGTTCCACCTGTTGTTGGTCATCTTCTCCCCCAAGAGGTACCATAGTAACTGTAGGGGCACCTCAAATGCTGTAACTAGCACTGACTGAGAGACCCAGGGGTTCCCAGTCTCTCAAATTCATAAGGTGGCTTCCAAGGCTACGAGTCTTCTCAGAGTCACTCTTTAGTCACCTGTGCTCAGGGAAAGAAACACAGGGCAGATGATGCGGCAAAAGACCCAAAGTCCAACCTCACACTTTCCCAGCCACTCATGTGCAATTTACATTTTACACTTGTCATGGGAAGTCTCAGAGAGAGTTACATGCCATGCATTCTAGAAACAGGAAGGAAAAGAGAAAGCCCCATGAAGTACTGTCACTCCTGTTAAGGTCTACTGATGGGTGGCCAAATAGCTAACCCTCTCTGACTCAGCTTTGATACACTTTCATCTCAAAGTGTCAGACTGTTCAGTGCTGATTCAGATCATGCATAGTCTACCAGGAGAAGCCCAGGATCCTGTAGAGACCCTGCAGTCCCATGGTCTGGGGTAGGAGGAATTCATCAGTTTGCCTCCATTACACTGATTGCCCCTATTACACTTACCTTTGTCTAGCTGTCTAAGGGGTGAAGACAATAGAATTCTGAAAGAAGTGGTAAGGGAGGAAAGCAGAGTTGAAAAAGGTTGTGTGTGTGTGTGCGTGTGTGTGTGTGTGTGTGTGTGTGTGTGTGTGTTCTTTAGCCTAAAACACTATTATCAGTTGTGTTTCAGTCCCACTCTGACCTCACCCCAAGTTTCTAGCTAACAAGGTGTAGGGTACAGATTATCGCTTTTTCCTAGGTTAAGTTTCCAAAGACTGGCACATCTTTCTGGAGTGAACTATAGAATCCAAATTTTGCTAATTCAGACATAGGTCCAGGTGGCTTGGTCATGACGGAAGAGGGACCCTGGTCCCTTGAAAATCTAAGTTTTTAATTCTATTGAGCTTTGCCCCTATCCAAGTCAAGATCTTTTCTCTCTGCTGTTTCTGGTCCCATTATTACTAACCTTTTATTATTTTGCCCTTAAAATAAACAGAAACAGATGTGTTTATCTAAATAGAGAAGACTATGTAGTAAGAGTCTAAAAACTTTGGATCTATGTCAATTCAATTCAATGAGCAATGCCCTAGTCCCATACGTAGCAGGCCGCAAAGCTAGGAAGATCTGGATTCAAGTCCTGCTTCTGGAACATGCTGGCAGTGTGTTCTTGATCAAATCACTTAAGCTCTCTGTGCTCCTGGGCTAGGCAGCTTCCATTGCAGGGAAGGTGCTGAACTACATTGGCAAAGGGAGCTTCCTTACCTTGGAGTTCTCTATACCAACAAAATAATTTATATTCCCCATTCGCATCCCTATCCCTGTCCCTTGTTGCTGTTCAGCTACTTTGTGGCCCCGTTTGGATTTTTTTTCGGCAAAGATACCGGTTTGCCATTTCCTTCTCCAGCTCATTTTACAGATGAGGAAACTGAGGTAAACAGGGTTAGGTGACTTGTCCAGGGTCACACAGCTAGTAAGTGTCTGAGGCTGAACTCAGGAAGATGAGTCTTCCTGGCCAGGCCTGGAATTCTATCCACTGGGCCACCTAACTACCCTATCCCTATAAAAAAAAATGAAACAATTTCTGCCATTATATTCGACTGGGAAGAAATGAGCCCTCAGCTATGCAAACTATATCCAAAGTAAATACAAACTAATTTGGGAGCGAGAGAAAGGTGCTAACAAGAGCGAGATGAAGAAAGTACTCTTTAGGTGATACTCAGGTGTGTCTTGAAGGCAGCCAGAGATTCTTACAGGAGCAAGTATAGAGAGAGAGCATTCCCCGAACGAGGGACAGAGAGGGAATGTCATGTAGAGGGAGCAGCAATTCGCTGGTTTGGCTGAAAGGGGGAGTGACATGGAATTAATCTGGAAAGGTAAGCTGGGGTCAGATTGTGAAGGGTTTTAAGAATGTTAAACAGAGGGACTTACAGTTTAGTCTAGAGGTAGTAGAGAGCCAGTGAAAGTTCTTAAGCAAGGGAGTGACCTGGTCACACTTGCATTCTAGGAATATCAATCTTGCAACTTAGGTAGAACAGAGGGTCAGTCACATACAGCCCACAACACTCCTGAGTGAGGGAACCAGGTTAAAATGTAATTGGAGGGGCAGCCAGGAGGAGCAGCCCTGGAATCAGAAGGACCTGAGTTCAAATCCGGTGTCAGATACTTACCAGCTATGTGAACCTTGGCAAGTCACTTAACTGCCTCTGCCTAAAAAAAAAAGTAATTGGGAAATATTTGACAAAATCATTTAAAATATAGTGAAACATAGATACTATTACATTTGAAAACTAAGTCAATATTCAGTCGATCGGGATCCTTATGTAAATAGGAAGACACAGTGAAGGAAACCGATTAGGAGGTTGTTGCTATAGGTTAGGAGAGAGGTGACATCCCTTGTAGACAGTCAATAATTTAGAATGCAATTTATATTTAAGACTCTTTTTAAAAAAAAAACAACCAACTATAGGGGCAACTAGGTGGTGCAGTAAGTAGAGCACTGGCCCTGGAGTTAGGAGGACCTGAGTTCAAATCCAACCTCAGACACTTGACACACTTACTGGCTGTGTGACCTTGGGCAAGTCACTTAACCCCAATTGCCCTGCCTTCCTCCTTCCAAAAAAAGAAAAACTATGATACAGCCATTATCCTAGCCTTGGAATTGTGATATGAGACTTCTCCCAGTTTACTTGTTTGTGGTGTGCTTTGGAAGATTCTGTTGAGGGTCAGAAATTGGACTTTGACTCCAGTGCCCAGTGCTGCAGAACTCAATCTTGTTTCAGTTGTTAAAAAGCAAAGTACCGGATTCTCCCCCTCTCCATTGACCCATAAGCATAGTGTAGTAGAGAGAAGGGCTTGCATCTAGACTCTCCCAGTTACTGCTTGGGTGCCCTTGGGTGAGGTTTTTGTTAGTTTTATTTTGTATTCTCTAAGTCCTTCCTTTTTCCATCTGTAAGAAAAGAGGTTTGGGAGAGATGATTTCAGAATTCCCTTCCAGTCCTTTCTGTGATTCTCTCATTCCTATCCCTTCCTCCCCCTCAACCTTGACTTCGTTATTGGGGAGAAGGAAAAAACAAATGAGCTCTTACAAGGTTGTACCTGAGAAAATCTGCCCTGGCCAGGAAAGATTTCAAGATTCCAAACATGAGAGAGACTTAAACTTGAAGAAAGAAGACAAATGAGTGTTCAGGGAATCAAAGGGAGTGGGCAGAGAGGCAGCTTGCCGAAGGTTATCTGTGCTGACATTTTCCTGGCTGACATTCTCACTCTCCCTGTGGGCATTCTAACATCAGTCAGGTCACTGTTGGGGTAGAAGTGTGCAGTCAAGGATAGTAGAATCCCCATATCTCAGGGTCAGACAGGCGGTGCTTTATGGTTTTTGTTAGAGATATTCCCTGCATTTTGGATGATGAAACTTGGCCCGAAGACAAATGGCCTTGAACTAATGATTCGGGCTGGACCTTTATCAGTTTTATCAAGGGTGGGGAGAAATATTCTGATTAGGCCATAAACATAGTATATCTGAAATTGTCT
The DNA here is from genome assembly GCA_028646595.1 of Phalanger gymnotis. Lineage (NCBI taxonomy): Eukaryota > Metazoa > Chordata > Mammalia > Diprotodontia > Phalangeridae > Phalanger > Phalanger gymnotis. Next base: position 357,281,928 of record CM053622.1, read on the forward strand.
GTTATCTTTATTTTCAATTTAGGAACCTAAAGAAAGCAGTTATGATTCACCAATAGGCCCTGCTCTGACATTCAAACAAGATCATAGTTTGGAGACGAAGCAGATCCGCTCTTGCCTCTGGAAATTGGCTTACTGTCAACTTAAAGCCCAAGAGTGGCGGAAGCTGGCTCGCTCCTGGGAATTTTCAGATGCACAGATCAAAGCTATTGAAGAGCAGTGGTCAGGTAATAACCCAGTAGAACTTATTGGAAGAAATGGGAAGCGAGGAATGATGAAACTAGAAGTTTCTGATTAATTCCTGAGGACTAGCAATTAGCAGACACTTCCATCTTGTAAAACAAGAACAGTGATATCAGTGTTTACTGTGGTTTCTGGGAATTTTTAGCCAGTGACGCCTTCCAGAGAATCTCCTTGAAAACAATGTTTGCGAATGGTTATTTCTTTTTTGAGTCAAGTCACAAAGGTCCGAAAAGGAATACACAGTACAAATAAATAAATATAAATAAATACACAACAAAAAGAGTACCAAAAGGAACTCTAAGCTCTCAACAGCTTGTTCTGTGGCTGGTTGGCCACCAGTGATTGACAAATGGCCACCACAGTAACTGCAACTAAAGAATAATAAGTATTTCTTAGGCCTGCTCTGAAGTGAATAGGATTATATATTCTGGCTTCCCTTGGTTTTGCAAAATGTTCTACAGCAGTTACTGAAAGATAGTAATTCAAAGTAATTAAAGGATTTAAACTAAATTACATTTGTCAGAATTAGAAAACATAGACTGGTTTCCATTCATTATCTTTGGTCTTATAGATGTTTGTTGTGTTACTGCAATCTGTGGCCCATTACTACTGCAGGAAAACAGCTCTGTATTTACATAGACTGGGTTTAATCTTGGGTGCCTTTCATACAATCTTGATGGCTCCCATACCCGCCCAAGGTGCATCATTCTTGGTAACATCATAATTTTGATCAGAAAAATCAACGAATGAAAAGGTAGAGAATTTTTAGCAAAAATGAAGATCTTGCATAAAAAGAAATATCAGTTAACTGTATGTGTGTTATACAGGAAGTGAAAGCTCTTGTGAGCATGGCCATAGAATGTTGCTCATCTGGTTACATGGAATACTGATGAGACGTGAGAACCCCATGAAACACTTATATGAGGATCTGGTAAATGCAGGCTTCCCAGAACTAGCAGGTGAGCAAAGAGGGTTTTGTTGGGTTTTCTTTTTTGTTTTTAACCAATCATCATTACTACCTTTTCTTCCTTCTATACACTGCAGGTGGGACCTCTGTGTAAATGGCAGAGGACAAGGGCAAGAATTATTGTCACTGAGGCAGTATGCTGCGGTGAAAAGGCCATTCATTTAGGGTTCATACCCCGCCTCAGAGGTTTACTACCTGTGTGATCTTGGGCAAGTCACTTAATCTCCCTGGGTCTCAGTTTTGTTGTCTGTAAAATGAGGAGGTCAGACCACATGGCCTCTGAGGTCCCTTTCAGCTCGATGATCCTATGACCTAGCTTCAAATATTAACTCTGACACTTACTAGGTGTCTTATTATGCCTCAGTTACATAACCCCTCTGGGCTTCAGTTTCTTCATCTCTAAAATGGGGGTAATAGGCTATCTCACAGGGTTATGGTGAGGAAAAGGCTTTGTAAGACTCCAGGCTAGGATTTGCCATCAATATTTCTCTATTGTATCACCAGCTATATTTAGCTATGCCATTATGAGAATTACCTCGGTGTGTGGGGTATACAAAGCTTCCACTGTTCTTGAATTATTGCAGAGAGAGGTAGACAAGTTACCTTTAAAATCTTTTCCAGGTCTAAATCTAGGATCCTAGTTGTCTTTAGTCAGATAGAAGTGAAATGGAGATAGAATGACACTTTACCAGTAGAGGCCGTATTTATAAATAGTCATGTTTGGAGTCTACCTTGATAGATATCTACACTGATAATGTCATAGATTCCCTACAGCATATGCTTCATGCTTCTAAGTTGACGATGTCATGTATTTCACACCAACGATGTCATAGATTCCTTGTAGTATATTCGTAATTCATTCTTCTAAGTGGACACACCTACTTCAGTGCCTTATGGAGTAGCCTTCCTCATATAATGGGTATATTGAAGCTTATTAGTAAATTCAACGTCATTGCAGCAAGATGTGGGGGCCATCACCACCACACTAAGGAAAGCCTTGCTGAATCAGGTGACTGATCCAACCTTTTGACTTGGGTAGTGCTACCAATGGTACCAGGGGATATTTTGTGAGGAAGTCTAATTGTTTCCATCCTTCAGCTGAGCTATCATCTTGCCAACGGTCGTATTATCTTCAGCAGTGTTGACTGAAACCCATTCTGTGGCCCCCACCCCACCTTTCATTTTTTCTGTATTTCCTGTCTATGTGCATCATAACCTTCCACGTACAAGAATAAAAAATACCTTGTTTAAGAAGAAGGTGTGGAGGTGCTGGACATAGACAGCATTCACTAACATTGCTAAGACTGAAATAGATGAGATCTAGACTCAGACATTGACAAGCTGTGTGACCCTGGTAAAGTCATTTAATCTTTCATTCTTCTTTCCTGCATTTTTAAAATGGAATAACAATAGAAGCTGTCTCACGGGGCTGTGGGCATCAAATGAGCTACCATACTAAAGCACTTTGCAAACCTGAAGGAGATATAGAAATGCTATTTATTGTGATAATAATGATGATGATGAAATGACTGGTTATCAGTGTGACAGTCATTTCTGAATCAGCTCTCTTTCTCTGTATAGCCAGGCCGCTGACAAGTTAGAAGAAAAGTCAAAATCAACACCCGGTTAGAAGAAAGACTAAAGATGAAATGACATTGCATACAATTTTTATAGCTTCAATCTGGCCTATTCAAAGGGGTTAGGGATGTCAAAACATGGAAAGACTTTGACTCTGATAATCAGTATTTCTTACGGAAGTTTCGTTGATGTAAATAAATCACCAAAATGAAGAGACCAAAAGGGCCTAGAAAAGCATAGTCAGAAAAGTTGGTTGGCTGGTCATATTTTATCACAGTTTCAGAGCTACGCTCGTACGCTTAGAACATTAAAAGACTTAGAGAACAGCCTTCAGTATATCATGTAGATTTTGACAGAGCCTAACAAACAATATGTGCTTAATAAATGCTTGTTGAATTGAATTAAATACTCTGTAGAAGATGTATCAGAGAAACAGATGTATGGAATGAGGTGCTGATAGATTTCAATCTGCGCTGGTGGGAAAGGTAGTCACACAGATGATATCATAGATTCCCTCTGGTATATACTTTATGGTTCTCATCTATTTCAGTGCCGTATGGAGTGGCCTTTCTCACATAATAGTGTTTTGTTTCTGTTTTGTTTTATTATTATTATTGTTATTATTTTTTTTTTTACAGAACAAGTCTTAGAGAATTGCCTGAACCACTAAAAAGTTAAATGACTTGCCCAGGGTCGCCTGGCCAATATATGTCAGAGGTGTGACTTGAACCAATGTCTTTCTGACTCCAAGGCCGGCTGTCTCTCCTTATCCAATGTTTCAGTAACACTATTGTTGAAGAATTAACCTAATGTTCTGTGATATCTTACTTACTCAAACATAGCTTTATTCTTATCTCTATAAGGGAGAAAGCATTCCACAAAGACACAGATCCCAAGGGTCTGTGCAGACTCTGTGAAGGAGCTTCTCTCTGAATTAGCATATGGGTGGAACTTTTTCTAATCTTTTGAGAAAACAAAAAATACTCACACAAGAGTAGTACAAAGTTGGGAGATTAATAATAAAGTTATATGGAGTTAAGTCATTGAGGTTCAGTGCATTTTGGGGGGACTATTCTGAGAAAAATGTAAAATATTAATGAGTGATTGATTTTGGCAAGTAAAGCATCCCTGATGGTTCTGCCTGAAGGCAGCAGGGTTTCCCGTGGGAAAATACTTTCCTTTAGTTCTTCAGGATAGCAATGTCTGCTTTACTCATAGTCCTTTGCAGTGATTCCAAGCTTCTAGAGGCAAAACAGCAAAATGATAGACTTATAATTTATTAGGACTAGAATCCTCATTCTGCATTACAGATTAATGGGCTTTTGTGGGTGAGGCAGGAAATTACCCATAATGCTAGGTGTTTTATGAGGAAATGCACTCTTTGTGTGTGGCAAGGAGGGAATGCAGAAGCATGAGGCTCACATCATCCTTCTGCTTCTGCCAAAGCTCAAGGAAAACAATGACATGTTGGAGGAAGCTTTCTCCCCTCCCTTGTTGCCTGCTCATCTGTGTAAGATTAGCTGTAAGATGGGAATTCATAGGAGGGTGCCAAATGTTTAGCCACCTTCTCACCTGAAAAACTTTTACATTTAATCTGCATTATTATCTTCAATCTAGAAATCAACAAAACAATAAATCAAGCCTTGATTTTTCTCTTTGCTGATTACCCAGGTGTAAGTGCTCAAACTGAAAATTTAAAAATTGGTTCTCCTGGAAAAGGCCTGCACAACATTCGGGCCAGCGTACTTCTGGCTGCTTAGGGCCTGTGGGTTGCTTGCTGCCTGTGAAAGGATTTCAGGCAGCCTTTGAAAAATGTAGAAGATGTAAAACAGGCCTGCACGACATACCACCCTCGGTATGCTTTGGCAGGCCACAAGCGCCCTTCGTGCTGTATGTCATGCAGGCCTGTCCTAGAACATTGTACACAGTAATAGCGACATCGTGCAATGACCAACTTTGATAGACTCAGCTCTTCTCAATAATGCAAGGATCTAAGACAATTCCAAAAGACTTAAGATGGAAAATACTATCCATATACAGAGAAAGAACTATGGAGTCTGATTGAAGCATACTATTTTTTCTCTTGTTTTTTGTTTTTTCTTTCTCTTGGTTTTTCCTTTTGGTTCTAATTCTTCTTTACAACATGACTAATGTGGAAATACGTTTACTAGGATTGTACATGCATAGCGTATATCAGATGGCATGCTGTCTTTGGGAGGGGGAGAAATTTTTTTTAGATTTATTTATTTATTTTAGTTTTCAACATTCATTTCATTTCTACAAGATTTTGAGTTACAAATTTTCTCCCTATCTCTACCCTCCCCCCATCCTAAGATGGCATGTATTCTGATTTCCTCTTTCCCCATTCTGCTCTCCCTTCTATCACCCCACTCCCCTCCCCCATCCCTTTTCCCCTTACTTTCTTGTAGGGCCAGATCAATTTCTATACCCCATTGCCTGTATATCTTATTTCCCAGTGACATGTAAAAACAATTTTTAACATTTGTTTTTAGAACTTTGACTTCCAAATTCTCTGAGGGGGAGAAAATTTGTAACTCAAAATCTTAAAAAAGTGAATGTTAAAAATAAACAAATAAATAAACACCTTGGTAAGTTAAAAAAAAATCAGTTCTCCTAGCAGCTTTGAGCTGGCTCAAGCACACACCTGGATATTCATAAATTGGGAGCAGTCAATATTTTTTCCCTTAATCGTAACCTCATAGTTATTCCTAGAGCAACAGTTGATAAACCCAAGTTAAATAAAATCAAATGGCTGTAGGGCTTGTTTGTAGGTAACATTCTAAATAACTCTAATGGCTGATTTATTTTTGGATGTAACAGAGTAATAATAGCTAAGATTTACCCAGTGCTTCAAGGTTTATAAAACACTCTGTACTCCTTATCTCATGTGATTCTCACAACAACCCTGTGATTTAAGTCCTATTGTTATCCTCATTTCGCAGTTACAGAAACTGAGGCTGAAACAGGGTCTTGTCCAGGGTCACACAGCTAGTAACTGTCTGAGACAGGATAGGAACTTCAGTCTTCCTGAACACAAATCCAATACTGTATCCACTGTCCTATCCAATCCAATAGACGTTTATTAAGTACCTACTATGTGCCAGGCACTGTGCTAAGCACAGGGAATGTAATTAACAAGAAAGACGGTCTTTGCTCTCAAGAATCTTCTAGTCTAATCCACTGTACCACACTGCCTCAATCTTGTTTTCCATCAGTCATTCTAGCCGACATTGGGGAGGGTTGGTTAGGTACTTGAGTCCTGAATTTGATGAAGTTATTACAGAGTTTTCTTTGTGAATCCTATGACGATTTGGAGTTACTGTGCATCAAAAAATATCATATGGTAAAGTTTTAAGAACAGTCTTTGAATTTTCCTCTTATAGGATCAGAGACGCCCTTACAGAAGTGATGATAATCCACATCTAAGCAGGAACAGTGTTCTGGCCCAGACCTGACTTAGACTGGTCCAGGGATTCTGGTTTGGGATTAGAACAAAATGAGAATTTGTAGACCTTCTAACATTTAACAAAAAGACGTTTACTTAACCACAGCATGGGAGTATATAAAGCAAAGACATCACATCAATTTAGGTCAGTGCCAACTCCCCCGCCCACATGTTTGCCACAGTGGAGAATTTGGGCAAGAGTGTGCACCAAGCCCAAGGAGTACCTGATTCTTCTTGTGCTGGGTTTTTTTTAAAACTAGATACCTGGAAGAGAAGTAAACTACCTTAGTTCCCTTGACCAATTAAGTCTTGAAGCTAGTGTCACTATCTTTTAGGGAAAAACCAGCCTAACATATGTGGAAGCAACCTTAGTTGAAATTAGTAGAAATTATACTTGTCAGAATTAGAATGGTTAAATCTCAATGAATCCAAGCCTCCCCCCACCCAAAGTTTTATTTTGTACCAAACTGATGAACAAATCTTTGCTATTTCTGACAGTTTTTTCTTTCACGTGAGCAGACCAATAGAAAAAATTTAATTTTTGTAAAAATATTGATGTTTACAATAACTCTTCAATAAAATATGTGATTTTCCAATGTATTTTTTAACAAATATTTCAGCAACTTATCTCTGATCAAACTATTTTCTTTTCAGAGAAGATCCGACAACTACAAAGCAGTACAGATACAAACTCTAAGAAATGTGCAGTTTCATAGCATCTTGAAAAGAAGTAATGTATACATACCCTTTAACCCAGTAATAAAATTTCTAGGCCCATATGATGAGATCAAAGAAAGAAGAAAAAGACCGGGATATACAAAAATGTTTATACCAGATCTTTTTGTAGTGGCAAAGAAATGGAAACTAAGGGGAGGGGCACCCATCAATTGGGAAATGGCTGAACGAATTATGCTATATGAATGTAAGGGAATATTGTTGTGATGTAAGAAATGATGGAAGAGGTAGTTTTAGACAAACCTGGGAAGACTTTTATGAATTGACAAGGAATAAAAAGAGCAGAACCATGAGAACAATTGATAGAACATGAGAACGGCATTGCAATGAAAAAAACTTTGAAAGACTGATTAATGCAATGACCGACCATGATTCCAAAGAAATGATACTGAAGTTTGCTGAGAGAGAGAGGATGAACTCAAGGTACAGAATTACAGACATTTTCAGACACGGTTAATGAAGCAATCTATTTAGCTTGAATAAGCATATTTTATTTTTCTTTGTTTCTATTTGGGGAAGGAGTGAGATTTGCGGAGCAAGAGGGGGAATATGTTGAAATGGTCATCTTAATTTGGTGTTAAATTCAGAATAAAAAAATAGTGTTCCCATAGTTATGGCAACTACAAAAGCTTAAAACTGCCCTAGCACTTTTGGGATACCCTGTAAACATTTTTTTTTAAAAGAAAAATTTTGTAAGAATGATGTCCCACCTAGAATAGTCTGTAAAGGTTTTTGGGAAACAACGCCTATTTCCCCTTCACCTCTGAATACAATGAGGCCAAGATCCTTTAACGGAGTGAGAAAAGCAGCAATATTGCCTCAGTTCATCCCTCTCATAATTTGTTTTTATTTTAAAAGAACATTCAGAGAGAATAGCTGAAATTAAAGTAATTCAACTACTCTTGCTAAATTAAATAAACTGCTCAATTTCTCTTGGTAGAACCTAATCTGGGTAAAAACATGTTAAAAATCAGGCTAAAGACATGCAAAAAACAGTAAAAACAACAAAAAAAAATATAACCTGGAAACTGAAGGGATGCCCATCAATTGGGGAATGGCTGAACAAGTTGTGGTATATGAATGTAATGGAATACTATTGTGCCATAAGAAACGACGAGCAGGCAGATTTCAGAAAACCCTGGAAAAGACTTACATGAACTGATGCTGAGTGAAGTGAGCAGAACTGGAAGAACATTGTATGGTAACAGCAACATTGTGCAATGACCGACTTTGATAGACAATTCCAAAAGACTCGTGATGGAAAATGCTATCCACATTCAGAGAAAGAACTAAGAGGTCTGAATGCAGATTGAAGCATACTGTTTTCTCTTTTTTCCCTTCTCTCTTGTGGTTTTTCCCTTTTGTTCTATGTGGAAATATGTTTAATATAATAGTACATGTATAAGCTGTATCAGATTGCTTGTTGTCTTAAGGAGGGAGGGAAGGGAGGAAAGGAGAAAAAAATTGAAATTGCAAATCTTATAAAAGTGACTGTGTAAAACTATCTTTACATGTAACTGGAAAAAATAAAATACTATTAAATAGAATAAAAAAGATATGACCTAGAGTATTAGTATTACATTGTTCAAAGTTAATATATATGTTGTTATTAACATTGCTTAAAAAACTCAGAATAGTTGGTAAATGTTATGGCTGGTTAGGACTTTAGGATTCTTTTTTGTTTGTTTATTTGCAGAATGAAAGAGATCTATGTATTACAAGCCCATGGACTGTCTGAATTTGTAACTTTTTTATTGAGTGTTTAAAGTGAAACTACAGTTTGTCCTGATTACAACCTGTAATAAGATTTTTTTGATAGTTCTCTACTTTACAAGCATACTTCTAAATCACGTCATTACGTAATGACACAAACTTATTTAAATGAGTGAGATGGGAAATCACAAACCATTTATCTTAATTTTCCCAACAAAACAAGAAATGATAATGAGCAAGCAAAGAGTTTGGTTTCCTCCTGCAACAGGTAAAATCACATCTGTCAAAGGGATATGATAAAGGCATATGGGCATGGTGTTGCCAGATCATCATCATTTGCAATAATGTTATTCATATAGTACAATAAAGTTCAATCAATATCATTTACCTTTTTCCTTTCCTTATGTTGCTCCAATGGAGCTAAAATTCCCTCTTAATATTGTTTTTTCTAATGTCAGAGTTGTGTGGAATTAATTAATATTAGGTTCATATTATTGACTATGATGTGAAATACTTTGGGTCCCTTTGAGGCCAAGGAACCAAGCACCAATGATCAATTGTCTAATGAGAGAGACCATAGAATCAGAGATGGAGGGCATCTCAGTGGTTATCATTTAGTCTAATCCATCACCAAATGAGAAAATCTTCTACAACACAGCCAAGTGGTCATCCAGCCTTTGCTTGAAGACCTGTAATGAGGGAGAATCCCTCTGACTTTTAAGGCAGTTCATTCTACTTTGAGATACTTCTAATTGCTAGAATAGCTTAAATTAGCCTTTTTGCAACTTCTTCAGTCTTTCTTCTTCAGCCCCAGCTATTCTCCTTCAACTACTCTCAAGTTCTCCAAATTCAGTCTCTGGCCTTTATTCCTAATTCTCAAATACTCCAGATCTTTCACAATTTCTTCATTAGCTCAAGTCCTTCTCTTGTTCCTTCTCCCACGTGACATTCTCTTTTTTTTTTTTTTTGAGAGGGGAAGGCAGGGCAATTGGGGTTAAGTGACTTGCCCAAGGTCACACAACTAGTAAATGTGTCAAGTGTCTGAGGCTGGGTTTGAATTCAGGTCCTCCTGACTCCAAGGCCCATGCTCTAATCACAGTGCCACCTAGCTGTCCCCCTATGTGACATTCTCATAGCATGTAGGTGACCTCACCTCCACAAAAGCTAGGCCTTTTTTTTTTTTTGGGTCAAGAAATCTAGTCCCTCTTCTTTCAAATTTGAAGACAGCTATCCTGTCCTTTCCTCTTGCCAACCCTTAACTCCTAATTCTTCCCTTTCAAAACCAAACTAAATATCCCCTGCTCCTTCAACCCATCTTCATGTGGCATGAACAGGAGGACCATCACTATCATGGTTGTCTTCCTCTTGATCTTCTCTAGCATATCAGTATCTTTTTTAGAATATGGTGCCCAGAACAGAATACCATATGTTAGCAATGGTCTGATGTGGGCAGGCTGTAGCAGGACTATTCTCTTGAACTCTAGTACTATACTCCTTCCTATTCATAGACACTATGCCTTCCAATGACACTTTAGATTACTTTTTTTTTTAGCTGCCATATTACATTATTGATTCATATTGTATTTACAGTAGAATAGTTGGACTAATTCATATATGCGCTGACATTGTTAACTGTGCTTGTCTCCCCATAGTTTCTTCAACATTGACTATTTTCATTTTTATCTTTTCCAATTTGGTGTGTGTACGGTGAAACCTCAGAGTTGTTTAAATGTCTCTAATTATTAGTGACTTGAAGCATTTTTCATATAATTGTGCAAAGTGTATTTCTTCTTCGGAAAACTTATTATCACTTGACTACTTATTTGGAGAATGTCATGTATTTTTGTAAAAAAGATTTATATATCAGAATTGCATAAAAAGATATTTGATATATTTTTTCTCATTTAACAGTTTCTCCTATTATTCTAGCTGCAGTATTGTTCATGAAAAATCTTTTAAATTTTAGGTAATGAAAATTATATTTTATCTATATTTATATTTGTCTATATCTATCCTTTAAGAATCTTCCCCCACCCATAGATTTGACAAGTTCCTTCCTCCCATTCTCTTTTATTTTTTTTAAAAAAGTGTTCTCTTTTATATTTAGGTCCGGTATCCATTTATACATGTTGTAGTATGTGCTGTAAGATGCTGGCCTAAACCTATTTTCTGCCAAATTGCTTCCTTACAAATCCAGGAATTCTTGTTGAATAGGGAGTTTTCCCTGTAGCTTTTTATTGGGTTTATCAACTACTCTACTTCTGGATCTTGCTTATCTGGTCAGTTGCTCCTTCTCCCTCTCCATGCCCCCTCCCATGATCTTTTTCAATTGGGTTGCTTCTAGCCTTTATTTCCTTACCTTGTACTTGTAAAGTTGACTTTTTGAACTGAAGTGTAGTGTCACCTCATTAGTTTTGGTCTAATGTCCTAGCCTGTTCAGATTTTTTTTGATCTCTCTCCCAACCTTGTGTAATCTGCAAATTTGATAAGCCTGTCTTTAAACAAATCATTGATAAAATGGTTTAAAAGCACAAAACTAGGTCACTAGAGACTTCCAAGCTGGCATTGAATGATTAATGCCTACCCTTTGGATCTGGCTATTCAATCAGTTTCAAAACCACTTTAACATCATCTAACTCAAGGGTCAGCAAACTACAAACGGAGGGGCAAATCCAGCCTACCAAGTGTTTTTATATGCAACTTTATTTTAAAAATGTAAAAAGCACTCAGCTCATGGGCAGTATAAAAACAGGTCGTGGGTTGGATTTAATCCACAGGTCATACTTTACTAACCCTGATCTAACCTACATGTCTCCATGTTTACCACAAGAACAGTATGGGATCATTTGTAAAATCATTTGCTAAAATCTAGGTAAAACACGTTTACAAAGTCCCTTGATCGACCAGTTTAGTAACCATGTCAAAAAAGGAAAAGGAGTTTAGTCTGGAATGAACATGTTCTTGATGAAGCTGCTTTTTAAAAAGTTATTATTGCTTCCTTTCATAGACCTTTCCTGAGAATTGAGGTCAAGCTTTCTATCCTAGTTATCAGACACCATTTTTTTCTTTTTCTTTTATAGATAAAGATCTATATTTGTCATGTTGTAACAACAATTTGGCTAGCAGCTGCTGTAGGGGTGTAAGACCAGCAACACCAGCATACAGGAGCTGCCAATACAGGTTCTTTTGATCTGCTTTACCAAGAAAATTAACTTTATGGGGTTAATAATCTCACTTTAATCACACATACCATATCATTCACTTAGTTCAGGAGAAAAAGCCAGCACCTTGAACTTCAGAGCAAATACAAACCAACATCTGGGTTAGCAATGCCGGGGGTGGGGGTGGGGTGGCAGTTACAATGGCTTGCCCAGTGTCTCAACACTCCTTCCATGAGTGACATGCTAACTTCTGAGTTTTTATACTCTGTTCAGGGCTGGAAGGATTCATATCTAATCAGCAAAAGGGTGTGAACCTGGGGCTTTGCACCTAGTAAGACTTAATCAAAGGCATTTAATTGATTTAGCACTCTAAAACAGTAAAAAACTCCCACTTTAATTACGAATACACATTACCAATACACAGTCATGTGGTGCTTCTCCCTTCCAATGTGATCTTGGTTCTGCTTTTGCCTCTGAAGACAATAAAGGCAAGGATCTTTAACAGAGTCAGAAAGGGAACGGTATTGCTTCAGTCCATCTCTCTCACCATTTGTTTTTATTTTAAGAGTCCTCATTTGATGAGAACCCTCTTAGTTTCCAGTTCTTTGCTACTGCTTGGGAAAGACAAAACTTGGGGGATATTTTATCTGGGTCAGGTGACTTGAGTTCAGTGAAGGCAGTTAGGCACTCTTTCGTTATCTAAATATTTACCGTGGGTATCAGTGCCCTATTAGTCATATCTTGGGGGTTTTGTCTTATCTAGTCCAAAGATTATTCTCCTTAAAATAGAAAACAAGCAAGAGTTCAATAGTTCCAGCTTCTGTCATCAGTTATCCTCATCCTACTGACTACAAATGGTAGTCCAACCCATTGGACCATTTCTTCCTCAAATCATTAAGTTATACTTTTTGATTTCTATAGCTCTTCTTGCTAGGCTCAGATTATTCTAAGTATGAGCACCTCTAACACAATTCTAATAGGACCATGCTGTGCTTCTATATTAATGTTAACTCCCCTTTCTCCTCAATAGAGCTGTCTTTAAATTTCATTCTTGAGGTTTTTTTCCTGCCTAGACTGTCTGGACTTGTAAACTTTTAGGTCATAGGGTTCCATTTTACCCTGATAGGTGCTAAGGTTCAAACTAATGGATGTTTGGAACGACTATATGAAAAAGTTGCAGGTCTATTAGTATTTATTGAAGGATATGTATTTATTGCTTAGTGGTTTTTCCTTCTTTTTCCGTGTGATCCTCCCCTCCCCTCCAACATCCAGATATAGCTCAGGATTTCCCTCTGCCTTTTCATATTCTTTTTGTCCTTTTCACATTGACATCTGGAGAGAGAAGAGCTATTCCACAAGCCACTTACTCTTTGAGATCAGTCATTTGGCCATGCCCCAAATAGAAACACAAAACTCTCTAGGACAGTGACTGAAAAATTCTCCCAGCTGATTGTATTTGATCTTCAGTCTTTTGTTTTTCCTTGATTATTCCTTTGGAGAACTCCTGCTGTGAACTGCTTGTGGAGCTCCACCTCTGGAACTGAGCTCCAGAAACTTGTTAGGACCCTCTCACCTCCTGACGAGGTCAAGAAGACCTGACTTCAATCGAGCCTTACACACTTTCCAGCTGTGTGACCTTGGGCAAGTCATGTAACCTTTGCCTATTTCTTCATCTATCAAATGGGGATAAGCTCAATTTGTAAAGTGCTTTGTAAATCTTAAAGCTCAATATAAATGTCGGCTCTCCTTAGTATCTTGATAAGCATTCCACTTCCTTTCCTTTGTCTTACTAATCTCTTCTCTGGTATTAGATTTCCCAGTCTTTCTTCTTCAGCCCCAGCTGTTCTCCTTCAACTACTCTCAAGTTCTCCAAATTCAGTCTCTGGCCTTTATTCCTAATTCTCAAATACTCCAGATCTTTCACAATTTCTTCATTAGCTCAAGTCCTTCTCTTGTTCCTTCTCCCATGTGACATTCTTTTTTTTTTTTTTTTGAGAGGAGAAGGCAGGGCAATTGGGGTTAAGTGACTTGCCCAAGCTCACACAACTAGTAAATGTGTCAAGTGTCTGAGGCTGGGTTTGAATTCAGGTCCTCCTGACTCCAAGGCCCATGCTCTAATCACAGTGCCACCTAGCTGTCCCCCTATGTGACATTCTCATAGCATGTAGGTGACCTCACCTCCACAAAAGCTAGGCCTTTTTTTTTTTGGGTCAAGAGAATCATGGTTTATACACTTGGAAGTAATGACAGAAGTTCAATATATGGTCGCCAGACAAACGTGGACATATTTAATTTAAAAAAGCATATATATTCAATTTATTTCTTAAATAAATGTTTATTAACATTAAAATAATTTCTGCATATAGTTACAAAGGATATTTTACCTTCCTCAAAATAAGTGAATTGGTCTCTGCTGATTCTGAAAAGGTGAACATGATGTTACCCACAGTGTTCTGCTAACCCGGCCTAAGCTTCACTGGGAAGTTCCAAGACAGCAAATCCATGGGAATTTTTCAGCAAGGGAATCAGGAATTGAGAAAAAAAATCAACTCCTTCCTATATATACCTATATTCAGTTTAGTCCACCACCTTTATGGAGTGAGAAGTCAGGGCAGATGTTTTTCCACCGGGTCCTGTGTGTCTCGAAGATGCGCCGCTTGTTTCGTGGTGTATAGTTCGAGGGTATTTTGCTGCCAGAGCCTGAGGAATGGTTTGCTGAAAGAGAAAAATTCACTCTAGTGAAAATGCAATACAATTCTTTATCATTTTTGTAGTGCTGAAGCTGACAAGGAAATAGAATCTTCCATCTATAAGGAGTGTGAAGCTAGGAAGGGGCTCCATAGTGCTGGGAAGCTGTGAGGGAAGAATATCAGGAAGGGGGGAGAGAGAGGCATAGCCCATTCCCCCAAGGTGGACAGATCAGAATGGAATTCCTGGGGCCCTAGCAGAAATCCCAAGCATCCTCAGGTCGAAAAGTGCCTCAAAAGACAAAACACTGGGCACACATGGAATATCACTTTATTCAGGAAGAAGAGAATCATTGCTTTGCAGGGAGATGACTTTTTTGCTTAATCACCTCAGGTTATTTTCACTGGAAGGTAGTGCTGCTCCAGCTAATTTGGATACCAAATAATTTTATGCAGAAAGCGCTTTGCAGAAAGTCCTTAAAGCAGAGATGTACATAAATTTAAGATGCTGCTTCAAGGATCTGTGGTTTCACTCCTGTGGATGCTCCCCCTAGCAACGTTAATTATAATCCCCTCTACAGCTTGGTGGCCCAGTCTTTGTGTGGCCATTGCTTCCAAGCCTTTCTTGCTTAGTGACATCTGCTGGAGCTTGTGCTTGAGCTCACTGGCATAGCCTTCAAGTGCCCTGGCTCAGCTTCCCATTACAATGATCCCAAGTCTGAAAAGGTGTAAATTCTTGACTGTTGTCATTAAGGCAGTAAAACTAGATTGGTGGGTCACACATCTGGCACTGCATTTACAATGGAAATAGACTACAACTCTTTGGTTAGGATACTTCAGATTCACAATGACCATTTCTGGTGGTTAGCAGTAGCATTTACTGTTAATGTGGTTTTTAACAAAATGTTTGCCTACGTTAAAAATAAACTATCGATCACTACAAACATATTTTTATTATAGTCTTCTATTGATATTTATCTTAAATATTTACCATAAACTTCACAAAGCTGAAAATGTTTAGTTTCAATTGAAAGTAATTTGACTCAGTTAAAAATAAAATGTTTTCCTATGTCTGACTCCATTAAAAATATTTTAATATTCCAATTAAGAATGCTAAGTGATTCTGGGCCCCAGTTTGTCATCTGCAAAATGATAGGCTGGACCTGTGATTGATCTCTGAGGACTTCACCAACACTAAGTTTATGAGTCTATAATCTCAAGTAACTGAAAAATATTAAAAACTTCTACTCTCTACTTGAAATTTCTTCTCTAAAATGCATTTTCTTGGCTGTTTCTTCATATTTAATAAATTTCAAAACCTTTTTGCAATGCTATTTGATCTTTCAGAAAGGTATTTATTGAGCACTTATTATGCTAAAGGCACTGGTCTAGACATTGAGGGGCATATAGTGAAGAACGGCATATTGATCTGGCCTTAAGAGAGCTTAAAGTACAGCAAACTACTGGACATGCTTGTAAAACAGTTATTAGCAAATTTATGTGGTGCCTGTTTAGAAGAGCTATACTTCCCTCTTGTGGAAGGCAGATAAGAGAAAAAATACGAGTGGATAAAATTATCACTGGTTTTGTGCTTCTAAATCTCCTGTAAATTGGTAATCACACAGGGTTTGATTGAAAAGTTGTGATAGAGGCTTAGCAGATGGGGCTAGTGCATTAAATATGATTCCTAGTTTAATATTATTAACTATTTGTTGTCATTCAGTTATTTTTCATTTGTGTTCAACTCTTTGTAACCCCATTTAGGGTTTTCTTGGCAGAGATACTGGAGTGGTTTGCCATTTCCTTCTTTAGCTTACAGACAAGGGCACTGAGGCAAACTAGGTTAGGAGACTTGCCCAAGATCATATAACATATAAGACTAAGTGTCTGAGCCTAGGTTTGAACTCAGGAGGATAAGTCTTCCTGACTGCAGGTCTGCTAGCACTTTGCCCACTCTGCTATCTAGCTGCCCCAATTATTGGTTCTGCAAAAGCAATTCTTTCAAAATGGAGCTAGACTAGTATTAACTAATTTATATACCCCAGAGTATACAAAATAGAAATAGCCTGTGGCTATGTATAATCCGTAACTTATTAATGAAGACAAATTATAAATTCCTGAAATGGAATGTCATGGCTGACAGTTGATAAATTTAAATTTCAATTTCCTGTTGAAAGCTTGTGTAAATAATTTATTTTTTGGTGCTTGAGGTGTTTTTTACTTAGAAAATGGGAATGACATCTATTAATTATTTTATTCTTTTTTTTAAAAAAAACTGCAGACATTATGAATAGAAACAAAAAGCCTTGTCCATTTGAAAAACACATATACACTTTCTACTATGCTTCTCCTATCCATTACATGCAAACAGATTCCATGCATAGGCTGAAGAGACCTGCTTTCTAGACTTACTATACTTAGGAAAACGTGCCATGTGCAAAGCAGAAGTTACAGCTAGCTTGAATACAAGGTCAACAATTGATTTTGGGCCAAAGAAAGTTACTTGTTTGACTTTGCTGTCTAGCCCATGAGAGGAAAGAGAAAAGTCCCTTTATAAGAATGTAAAACAGGTTCATATTGTTGGAGAAGGTAAACACAGGAGTTATTTTCCTCTGTTTGTATGAGAATGAGCGCTGCAATGGAAATCAGAAGACTGGGATTTGAGCCCCTGGCTGTGTGATCACGGGCAAGACACTTGGCCATCTGGAGCCTCAGTTATCTTATTAATTTTTCTTCCCCAGCACCTAGAATAATTCTCTGCAAATACTGGTATTAAGGAGCATAAAATGTAGATATAAAGTGTGTTCCAGAAGCCATCTAGTTGTAACTTCCTTTCTCTCATCTTACAGAGGAGGAAAATGAGACCCAGTCCAATGCTAACATTCTTGCCATTTTCCTCCATCTTTCCCCTCCTCAGTTGTGCCACTTACTGGCAATGGAACCTTGGGAAAGTTTCTTCATTGGTAGAATGGAGGAGGAATTTGAATCAGGTGACTTCTAAGGTTACTTACATCTCAGAAGGGTCTGTGAATTCAGCTTCTATCTGGAAGTGTGCCTAACCTCCTACATAATCAGCCAGAATTATGGCTAATAAGATTTAATGCATTGATTGAATTCAATATGAAAAAATGAGTAAAGGACATTTTAAAGATATCTACAGAATAGGAGGAGGGAAGCAGTGTGGTGTGGTGGATGGTGAGCAGGCCTTGGAAGGGAGAATGACCTGCATTTAAGTCCTGCTTCTCATAAATGCTGGCTGTTTGACTCTGGACAAGTCACTTATTCTCTTGGTGCCCTGAGCAACTCTCCAGGCCTGTAAGTTGCAGAAAAAGTGACAATTTGCATTGTTAGAATGTATTTCCTCATCCAGGAATTCCCTTTACCAATGAAACCACAGGCCCAATCGCTACCTTATCCTTATAGATCAGGGCACATAGGAACTGTGGGGAGAAATAAGCTCAGTGGGGACTGTGAACTCTGACATTCGTTTCTATCAGTATAACATCCTATCCTTATGTTTCTCCCATCTCATCTTCCTCCTGATCTCCGGGCCCTTCACTTTCCAGTTTATCACTTGTTTGTTTTGGGGTTCTTTCCTCTTTTGTTTTAATCCTACAAATTTCATTTTCAATAGTGCATTATCCTTCACCCTTGAACCTTGGTCAAAAACCTTCAGGGGTTCCCCAGTGTTTAGAAGATAAAATACAAACTCTTTAGCTTGGCTCTGAAGGCCTTCCTTTATAATCTGACTTCAACCTACCTTTCGAGACTTATTTCCCTCCACTTCCGCTCTGTATACTCAGTGCACTGGCCAAATTGGGCCAGGCATTGGCCATCACTTCTACTAGCTGTTCTCTAATTTTATCTTGCCTTCGTCCACCTCTGCATTTGTGCAGAGGATTTACCATACCTGAAATGTGCTCCCTCCACATCAGTGCTTGATAAAATCTTTCTCTTTCTTCAAGGCCCAGCTCAGGTGGCCCCTTCTCCATGAAGCTTTCCCTGATGCTCCAGTTCAAAGTGATCTTGCCCTCATCAAATTTCTTACAGCAATTGGCCTAATCCTCCCCCCTTTAAAAAATCATATCCTACTTTTATTGTCGTTATTTGTGTTGGCATCTTAATCCCCTATTAGATTTCAGGCTACTTGACGGTCAGGCCTATGTGTTTTTTTTAAATCTCTGTAGCCTTAGTTCTTGCTATTGTATGTGATACACAAAGTAGGCATTTAATAAACGATGAATTTGGAGGCAAGAGGAACCAGACCAAAGATGAGCAGAAAAATAAAATTTTACCTTGACAGTAAATAAAAAGTTAATTTCTAAAAGGCTCTAAAATTTCTAAAAATTTGGAAAGAAGGAATAGAATGCTGAGTTCAGAACTCATAACTTTTTGTTAGAGATAGCCTGTGACACATGCTTTCCTTATGTATTTGTTGTGCAACAACAGAATGGGGAAAACAACAAAGAGGGGAAAGACCAGAGCAAGGCTAAGTTAGAAGAAGTATTTGGATTCCAAGTCAGGAGACCTGAATTCTATGTTCACTTTTTGGCACAGTATTCTGCATTTGGAAATCAGAGGTCCAGTCACTTATCGTATCTACGTGACCCTGGGCAAGTCATCTAACTTCTCTGTAGGGCTTTGGCTTCTTCATCCATAAAGCGAAGAGAATGGACAAGCTGATCTCTAAGGCCTTTTCCACTTCCAAATTGATGGTCCTATGAATTGATTCATTTTGTAATTTTAAGTCACATTGATCTCTCTGAACTCTAGTTTCCTCACAGGTAAAATGAGGCTATTACCTCTTGCCATGTGCTTTGGGAATGTTGTAAGGATTAATACTTTAAAAAATCTGTAAAGCCCTTCAGGCACTACTGGAGCAAGGCACTATTACTGACTTCCTTGTTTATGCAGAACCATCACTGATATTGTGCTTTTATCCCGTATCATGGCGTGGAGGTGACCACGGATTCTCAAAGGCTGTGCCAAGACAGTACAAACTTTTTTAGGCCGCTTTCCGTTGGGAAGCCTTTCAGTATGGGCCTGGTGATGGGCTATGTTCAACTAAGGACTAGCTAAATTTATCGAAAGGGCACTGGAACACAATTTGTTTTAGCTACAACCCCAAAACACAGTCTACTAATGCAAAGGGGGATTGTGATTTGTTTTGGTGCTGAGTGCCATAAACTGATGAAATCAGAGCTCCTTGAACCACTGAAGAAGTAAGTGTTAGGAAAGGAAGTGTTACATACAAGTTTTCCAGATAACATATTCCTTTATGTGCCAAAACAGTTTGAATGAGCAGTTTTAGTCGAGAATTTTTCTGCAGAGGATTGTACTCTTCCTTATAAAGATAAATTGTACTTGATGACTCAAAGTCATCATTTGAATAGCAATGATCATTTTGGGATGTACTTGGTTACTGAATGTGTTCATCTCTTCTTTTAATGGCCCTGTGTGGTTATTCCTATTACGTGTTTATGTCTGTTTTTCATAATTTTTCTATTTTAAAATTTTCTATGTCTTTTCTCACTATGAGGTTGTCAGCTATGATTGAAACTTTTTTTTTCCCCTAAAGAACCCTCTTCTCCAGAAAAGTAAGCTTCTTAGAATTCTGCAGAAAGAGTAAAAAAATACTGAATGGGGCACAAGAGCTTCTTCTTTACACGGGATGGAGGCTTCATGGACTGTGTGGCTTTTATTTTGGCTGCTTAGATTTTGTGTATTTCCTAGTCCTCAGCTGTATTCTGTATAGACGAAATTCTCAGATAAGGCAGCTTTGCTTCTGTGAGGCATTACTGAAGTGCAGTTGCTGATAATTTGCATTATATTTTGAATTATCATACCTTTCAACAGCTGTAAGACTGTATCTATAACCCAAATTCTGACTATTGGTACCAATTTGTAACACAATGAAGGCAGGGATTACTGATAAAGTATACATTATCTTAAGATAAGTTCTTTAGAGAATTAAATGTTACACAGTGATGGGCAGGTAAGATAGAACATGAAATATGTTATGTACTGAGATGTTGAAGGAAACATGGGTAGTGATTTTGGATACTCTCTCCTCAGCACATCTGTGTTTGGGTTTGAAAATCTTTGTTTTTAGAAATGGATTAACTTTTTGATATGCCCTCCATATAAAAGAAAAAGGAAATATGTTAGCATTATAAGATGGTTGGGCAGTGGTGGAGAAATGTTCATACTCTTAGTAACAAAGAAATAACAAAAAAATTCTGATAGGAGAGGCTATGTCAAGGAGAAATGTTACTCTGTTATGAACCACTTTATATCTCTATTTGAAAACTCTGTCAATATTTTCTGTTCAGATACTGTTTTAAAATGGATGAGATAATGGTCCTTTCAGGGAAATAATTTCTGGTATAATACAAGACTTTTAAACTCCAAATTCTGTATCAATTACAAAGTATAAAAAGCAAGGGTTGCTATTGAGACTATTTAAGTTTAGAGTCGTCCCAACTATGTAGGTAAAAAAACTGAGAGGTTGGAGGCAAAGGGCTAGATTCTATTTCTGACTTTTTCTCAAAAAGATAAGCTACTAGGGAAATGTCTAATTGGGAAAGGACTGTTAGGAATTCCTAGCAAATGATGTCAATGATAGGGTACCCATCCAATGCAATCCATTCCATTTTCAGACAGTTCTAGTTAGGAGATTATGTCTATTAAAGCCAAAATTTGACCCCCTCTAATTTTCACTTTTATTAGCCTGACTCTCTGGGACCAAGAACAAACCTATTCCTTCTTCCACATGAATACTCTTCAAATATCTGCTAAAAGCAGAGCAGCTGATAAATTCTTCACTTTCCTTTCTGACAATATAGTCTTGAAAAAGGGAGAAATGATGAGGGAGATAGTTATTCTAGACCCAGTTCTGACCAATTAGGAGGAACTGACTGGTGAAGTTGGAAGTCACAGAACTTTGGAAGTGAGTGATCATCTCATCATTAAGTTTGTGGAAAAAAAATAAACAGAAGGGCAACATAGGCATGGTCTCACATGAAGTTTAGGGGGGGCAGATTTCGAAGAGTTCAGAGACAGGATTATTAAGACACCCATTGTTGGAGTCTCTTATTAAGCAACTCAAGAGAGATGGGAAAAACCCAAGAAAGAATTCTGGTGATTAGCTCCCTGTACAGTCACGCTGTTAGACGATTCTCCCTTTTCTTCTTCATCAGGATCAACTGCAAATGGGGTAGCCAAAATTTCCTTGTTCCCAAATTCACTACATAAGTCAGTCTCTCCTTACTGGTCAGAATCAGGTTCTTCCATTTCTTTCTCTACTTTTTGAAAGCAAGGCAAGTGAAGACTTCATTGGATACTTTGATCTTAGCAAATATATAATAAGAATGGTGTTGGGAAGAAAGACAGAACCAGCTGAGACTTGTGATAAATAGCAAACCTAACAAAAGTTGAAGGGGATTTTTTAGACTTCAGGAAGGTATGAGACCCCTGCCTGTGTCAGATGATAAGATAAGAGACAACAGAGAGAAGACAAAACTACTCAAGTCCTATATTTTGCTTCTATTTTCTTTCTGCCTAGGACAATGGTTTTCAGAATAAGAAAGATAGAACAAAAGTGGTAAACAGGGAAATGAAACCCCAAATAAATGAGGAGCTAGGAAGAGGGGGTCTAGCTTTTCTCAAAGGAGTTTAGGTTACTCAGGTTGGAAAAATCACATGTAGGGTGACTGAAAACTCATGGATATATGTTTGGTAAACCACTATCCATGGTCTTTAATTAGCAGTGTCAAAGTGGAGAGGTGCTATAGGGATATAAATGGAGATAGTAACAGCACCTACCCCCCGGGTTATTATGCAGAGCAAATGAAATAATATTAGTAAAGTGCTTAGCATAGGAGCTGGTGCTTTAAAAATACTTGCCATCTATTTATATGTTGATTTCAAAAAAAAAAAAATAATCTGACAAGGTTTCTCATAATATCCTTGTGGATAAGATGGAGACATAGGGATTGGATGACAGCACAATTAGGTAGGTTTGGAATTGGCTGCCTGACCAGATTCAGAGAAGTGATTAAAGAATCAATATCAACCTAGAAAATGTTCAGTAGAATAACTGAATGTTCTGTCCTTGGTCAAGTTCTGATCATGTTTTTATGACTTGGATGAAAGCCTAGGTGATGTATCAAATCTGTGGATGACATGAAGTTGGGAGAGACAGCTAATGTGATGTTTGTTTGGATATAGGCCGCATTTTTCCCCAACCCTCCAAAAAAATCTGCCCAAGAAAAAAATGAAACCCAAGAATGGCTTATTATCAGTATTATTTTTTAGCTATAATTACATTTGTTTTCATGTCAAAGAAGCATGTGATTTGTATTCAGGCCAACATGGTACGTTTGATGACAGAATTAGGATCTGAAAGGAACCTGGCAAACTGAAACAGTAGGCTGAATCTAATAAGATGAAATATAATAAAGATACATTATGTCCTTGGGGTTTCAAAAACTCAGCTGCGTGGGTAAAAGATAAGGGAGAAAGGGCTAGAAAGAAGGGTTTTAATGGCTTCAAAGTTCAATTTGAATCAACAGTGTGAGAGGGGAGTCAGAAGAAGGTAAAAGGATCCTGGCTGCATTAACACTAGAAGAATGTCAAGGGGGAGGGAGGCAGGACAGTCTCTATGAAGGACATCCCAATCAGCCTGTCATGTTGTAAGAGGGAGCCTGATAAGCTGAAAGTATCTAGAAGAGGAGGAGCAGCATGAGGTTGCTGAAGGAACTAGGGATGAGAAGAAAAAGTTTAATGAGGACATTATCAGTCTTCTGATATGGTGGGTTGTCACAGGAAAGAAGGATTAGAATAGTTTTGCTTTATCTCAAAAGGGAGAACTAGGACCAAAAGTTTTAGAAATGAAAAGGAGGTAGATTTTGGCTTAACATGAAGAAAAACTTCTAACAACTGACTTTGTAGCCAAACCGAATGGACGTTCTCAGAGAGTAGAAGGAGGTTCCCCATCACAGGAGATCTTTAAATGGAGACTGAATGATCTATGTGTTGTTGGGGATGTTGTGCAAAGGATTCCTATGAGTTAGAGCTTAGAACAGATGACCTCTTAATGTCATCCAACTCTGAGACTTCTGCTAGTAGCTATTTGATAACAGAAACAACATGATTAAGATACCAAGTCACTTATGCCTTAATAGAGTATTTATTTTCAAAATACTAAGTTAAATAATGAAACAGAAAAAAAGGAGAAAAATAGACATATAAAAACAATGGCTAACTTAGCAATCTCTTCTGTTCAAAATGAAAGAAAAACCCCACACATTTGTAAAGTTAAACATAATTCTATTCAACTAATTAAGCTTAAGATAACAATTCAAACTCCTCCAAGTGCTTTTTTCCACTCTGGCTTCCTCCTTGGCTCTGGTCTTCAGTCTCACTAGAGTTCACTACAGCTGAAATTATATTATCAAATTAATCCAGCCGGCTTCTCCTTAATTTAACCATTCTGATATCCTATCAGGCAGCTTCATTCAGGAAGGAAGATAATTAAATCATCATCAGTGAGGCTCTCTCATTAACACTTTGGTCTCTGAAGTGCGCAAGAAGATCGTGTAACACCGAGAATAGATATAGAAATGATTCTCTTTCTCATGAATTTCTACTTACAGGTATGGGTATCTTTGCTAAATGAATCCAACTTAGCTAAACACACATCTAATTGCTTACCTAAAAGAAGGGTAAAACTGAGAAAATAGAGAATAATTTTTGTCTCTTGAATCTGCTTCATGAATATTTTTTGTTTGGGACTGATTGATAACAAAACCATTAACAAAATTAGAAATCAGTGATATTATTTACTCTTATTGTCAGAGCACAAGCAGCTCCTTCTCTGTTCCATCTGATTGGTTCTTACAGAAGCTTATTTATCCAAAAGTATCTTGTAGGAAATGATTCAGCAAAGAATGACTTTCTAAGTTGAAGGAAGGTTGGTCTAGAACAGTTGAGTAAATCAAACTTTTGAGAACACAACACATGGTAAGAAGCAAACAGAGGACTTTCTTTTTTATCAGTGTTGCTAATAAATTCCGCACCATGCTGGCTTTTAAAAGTGTTTACTGGAATACAAATTCTTAGGGAGAAAAATCCTTTTTTGGGCTGCACTAATATGTTTTACAAAAAGTCATAGACTATGGACTTACCTGTGTGACGGGATGATGTTTTTCTATAACAACAGAACTCATGGGAGGCAAGACCCCCATTACTGATAAATTGCCACAATTTCTACTGGTTTTAATAGGCAAATCGGATCTCCCTGCAATCCGAGCTGTAATTGTTCTTCCTGCTTTCTGCTGAACAGATGTCACAACCTTTGGCCCAAACTGGATGAACAAAGAAGGAAACAACCAATGACGAAATAATCACCTTGGAGAAACAAGTATTTTGTACCTACACATAATACTCAATTCAATTATTACTCTATTGTCTATGTAGTGTTACATCTAATTATAGTTAAAACCTTACCATAAAATGAGTAACAAAGCACAAAAAATTTACCTCACAATTTCATAAGATTACGAATAAGCCAAATCCTTATTGATCATTGAAAGTGAGGTAACTTCAATTTGATACAAGTACATTCTAGCATACAATAGGGACTTTAAAAAAAAATTAAAAGCCTAGAAATGAAAATTCTTTGGATATTTTTAGCCCTATATACAAACGATAAGAAAAAAAGCCTCAAAGGAAAATAAAAAAAAAAAAAGGAAATCCCACCCGCTTTTCGAATCACTGCTCAAGTTTTGTCATTTAGCCCAGACATATATAGGTACTGTTCCCTTCATTCTCCTTTCAACTGAGTGAAACAGAAGAAAATATCAAAATTAGCGGAAATGAAAATTACAGGGAAAATTTTCAGTAATTCTGGAATCAGAATTAGTAGAGATTAGCATGCCATCTACTGTCCAACAGGAATCAACTGCACATGGCATTTGCTTGTATAAAATCTGTATTTTGAGAACATATTTTCAACCCAAGTACTTTTCCCTTATTTAACACAATGGCAGAACGAGTGGGATTCCCAGCTGTTGGCACAATTCTTTAAACTTGGCCATATTTCGGTATTTACCCTCTTGTTAGGGGCAGGCTAAACATGAGCTCCCTGTTATTTCAGGTTGGATGTTGGGACAAAATGAGGCACTCCCAAAATCATTAAGTAGTTAACAAAAGGTTCTCTTTGCCTCAACACAGCAGTGTTATCCAGCAAAGATAATGGATGTAGGACCCCCTTGTCTCCATATGGAAAAGTGTCTGGTTAGCAGGGCAGGGTATGGTGATTTGAGTAATCTTCAGACGCATACCAAATTGGCCTTTTTATGTCTTTAGGTGAACAGGAAGCAGTGTAATAAAGGAAGGCAGGGGCCAATCAAGTCCTAAGGACAGCTTTGTTGACTTTTTTTGGGAGATAGAGGAACTCTGGTCTTAATACATCGCTATTCCTTGTTCATGATTCTACCTTCTTGCATGGTTGTTTAAAACCTAAGTTGCCTGATGAATTCCCTGTATAGAACATGGCTCTCTTTAGAAAACTGTCCCTTTTCCATCTCATTAGATCAATTTTTCTTTTTCTCTCCCCCACCCCAATTCCATTCTTGAAAGCTTCCCATTCCTCTTGAGCTGACTTCCTTTGTAAGATTTTAGGTCATGGAATCTTATGCATGAACTCTTTGAAAGCTGCTCTCCCAAATGCTACAGTGCATGTCACACTACCCTCCACTTTTGTTATCTTCTCTATCACAAATTGAAAGAGGGAACATAGCTCCCCGCAAAGGTTCTAACCATTTCTACCCTACCAACCAGGGCTTCTCCTAGAGCCATACTCCAGCCACGGGCCGCATTCCGTCAAGTCTCCAGGCAGCATGCATACTAAAGAAGAGGGCTATGTCTGGACAGAGTCAGGAAGACCCAGGGTCAGATTGGGCCTCTTACACTTGCTAG
The DNA here is from genome assembly GCA_028646595.1 of Phalanger gymnotis. Lineage (NCBI taxonomy): Eukaryota > Metazoa > Chordata > Mammalia > Diprotodontia > Phalangeridae > Phalanger > Phalanger gymnotis. Next base: position 357,308,457 of record CM053622.1, read on the forward strand.
TGTCTAAAAGACCTTGGAGAGGTCTTATAACCTCTCTAAGCTACAATTTCCTCAGCTGTAAAAGGGATTTTTGTTATGAGCCTTAAAACATTAAATAATTACTTGTTTCTATTACTTAGGAGGCCAAATTTGCTTGTCAGTCATACTGTCTGAATCTCAAGGCTACAGATTTCATTACTGGATCCTCTCTTGGATTTCTGTTTTCTTTGACTTTCTATGTGTTGTAATTACCATTCTCTTTCCTACACTGTAGCTACTCTCAGTGGCATCTAGCTTGGTGGATCTAGACAGTCTTCTTGCTCCAGTTTAATTTCTGGCCTGGAGACTGTTGTTCTTATATTTAAGCTGTAGTCTAGGAATACTTATCTCATTTTCAGATTAGACTTTAGCCCAGTTATTTCACTTCATGATTTAAGTGAACTGAATTTGAATAAACAGAATTTTCTTTTCAAATGTGCATATTTGCACAAAAGTGTTCCTATTTTGATGTTGGGAAGTTAGCCAAATAGTTTTGCTGTTATTATTAATGATTTACTTAGGTTGAATTATTCATACATACTCAAAGGTGCATAGAAAGGCAATGATACAAATAATGCTGGGGTCACATGGTAAGCAGCTAATTTGAAAAATCTAGACCTGAGTTTTATCCAAATATGTAGCGTAAGTTTCAAGTAAAAGATTTGAACAAACACATTCAAGCTCATTTAAATTATCTGTATATAGGATATCAAAACTGACACAGCTGAATTTTTCATGGTATTATATTGAGTTTCAGATATGTATGTGTGTGTAAATATATGTGTGCATATATTAAATATTACATATATATCAACAAGCTGGTAATTTATAGAAAAATCACAAAAAGGATACTTAAACATATAAGGTTCTTATTTCTAAAACAGTATTTCTACATACATTTAAATGTTTCTCCTTATCTCAACAACAAAATAAATCCAACAAGCAGTTAAAATTAATTTTTGAGCCAAAGATTCACATGAGAAACAGTAGTTGACACCTGTGCCAGTAAGGCAAAATGGGCTTAGTTTAACGGGTGTGCTTAAGGAGTTTGGCTTTTGTTTATGGTGAAAGTACTTTCACCTGTTAAACGCTAAGCCCCAGGCCCAAAGCCCTATCAGGTGTGA
>CM053622.1:357310098-357329136 GCA_028646595.1 Phalanger gymnotis
TTTTTTTTTTTCTGTCATGCAACTAGAAAATAAGATGCACAGGCAATGGGGCATAGAGATTTATCTTGCCCTACAAGAAAGTAAGGGAAAGGGGGATGGGAGGGGAATGGGGGGACGGAGGGGAGGGCAAACTGGGGAACAGGGCAACCAGAGTGTACGCCATCTTGGAGTGGGGGGGGTGGAAATGGGGAGAAAATCTGTAATCCAAACGCATGTGAAAATCAATGCTGAAAAAGAAAATCACGAATTAACATTTTTAAAAAACGGCTTTAAAAAAAATGTAACGAAAGCCTCTAATATATTGAGTGTGCCCTTTGGGGCAAACTTGTGAGAGGACATGGAGCTGTGTAGGGGAGACAGGCATGGATGGACTGTGACTTGCATTGATGGAGGAAACATCATCTGAATCAATAAGATCACAGATCTGCTTAAGTATTGAGTATTTGAATAATAAAATTGAAATAAGATTCTTTAACAATCATAATTTATCCATCATGTATTTTGAAAATTTTTTAAAAGTTTCAGTTTTTGTTCCACTTTTGAACATCAGAATGAGCATTGTCCTGCCTTCTTTTCCTAAAAATATTCAAAGGTATTATACATCATTAAGATTGCAGCAATAGCTTGTTTAGCTGCTGCTTGAAATTGTTTGACCAGTAAACTAATTTATTTTAAGGAAAATTGATTTTCTTCTTTAAATTTGTTTGTATTAGAAAAATTATCTGTAATTTCTTCTTTTTAGACTGAATCTGGTTATGGATCGGAATCAAGCTTGCGCCGACATGGCTCGATGGTATCACTTGTGTCCGGAGCAAGTGGTTATTCAGCAACATCCACCTCATCATTCAAGGTTAGTTCTTACAAATAGTTCAAAAGAATGCAACATAAATGAAAAATAAAGGTTTAAAAGCTTAACCTCCTAAGGTTAGAGCCTAATTCATTTCAGGATGAGGGGTAAGGGGGGGACCAACACAGTTATCATATTTAGCCTCTAAATAATTTGAGAATATTAAATTTTGTGTTGTGGGTATAGAGCATGCAATAGCTGAAAAAAAAGGGGGTCTTATTGATATGACATTGTTTTTTAAGCTAAATTAGTCAGAATTCTGCCACAAATATTCCAAAATATTCTTCCTTCTTTCTCCTTTCCTACCTCAAAAAAATATTTAAAAAAAGAAAAGTAATCCACATACAAGTAGATAAAAATCAGGTAATTTTATTTCTTTACATCATTCGAATGTATATTTTTTTCTTGTGCATTACTTTGTAAAAATATTTTAAGAGACATGAAAAAGCTCAGAAGAATGCAGACTATAATTTCTAATGATAGCTTATTTTCAGGTATTATATCCATACAACCTTTTGAAAGCAGTTTTATAAATAGTTCTCAAAAGGCCACATATTCATTATCTTAAGATAAATTTCTTGTTCATCAATACTTGGTACCAGAGCCAACCCTTAATTGCTAGAGAATAGAGTTGGTGGTATGAAGGATAATGCTAAAGTCATAACAAATATAAATTTCAAATAAATTATGAATTTTATGAGAAGTGTATCTTTGTGGCTTAAATATAACTGTAGGAGAACTGGCAGAAGTTGTTTAAATGTCAGAATTTGTCAAAGATGAGGAAATCATGAATCAAATTCTTTTAGCAGTAGTGGCGTCTGTGAATACATAAAGGATATTTGTTTTCCCTGTCTCGTTTCTAAATTAGAGAAAGCAAACTAACCAAGCAGGGTAATTCATCTTTTTACATTCAGTGATTGAAAGAAGAGAACCATATAAACCATTATTTCTCATGCTGACTTGGAAGAAATCCTATTATAAAAAACAATGACACATCACATTTTACAACTGAAATGTTTTTATATTTTTATTCAGAATAATGTAGAAATTCATAATATGTTAAGTTGAAGAAAATTTGTTTTTCAGTTAAACAGTTGAAATCCAGTATTGGTAATGGTTCCTATTTTCAGGAGTGTAGCCTAAAAGCTATAAGGGGCCTTGGAATTAAAGTGTTCCAACCCTGTAATGTTTTGCTTGAAGTATCTGAGGCCCAGAAAGGTTAAGCGACTCCTCTCCCCGTATGACAGAGGCAGTAACTCAGCCTGTCAAAGCATCTCCCAAATAATCCAAAATTAACTTACTGAAATCAAGGGCAATTTGCTTAAGAAATCTAATTCCTGAAGGTGACTGTTGGAACCATGAAGTTAACCTGGAAAATAACCAAGTAATTTACTTACTTAAAACATATATTGGATGCCACATGAATAAAGAATTCTGATTCATCTGACTTGTAAAGAATGTTTTAGTGTGGAAGAATTCATCTCTTAGGAAAAAAATATGGTTGTACTATGTCTAGTGGTTTGTCATCATTTCTACTCCTTGGGCCTACTGGTACCATTGGCCATTCCTGTGTTTTCTGTCATAGAAGTAAGAATCAGTTCTCTGAATCCACACTGCAGGCCTCAGAGTGACTTAGAAAACCACAAATTCACATTATCTATATTGTATTGTATTTTTATTTATTTTGTTAAACATTTTCCGGTTACATTTTTATCTGGTTCCATGGGGGGTGGGGTGTTGTGAGTTTGATGCCTCTGCTCTCCATGCACAATAAGTTTTTCCCTTAAGCTGTTCCATGGCCAGAAGCTAGCTTTTGTTGAGCACTGAGCTTGAATGTCAGCTCAGCCTGTGTGTGGCCTTGGAAGCATCGGTCGTCTCTCTGGGCCTTTGTTTCATTATATCAAAATGAGGAGGTTGGACTTGACCATGAGGTCTTTGGTCCTTACTTTTTGATGGCATTATAGGTGCTTAGCACTGTGCTATTGAAAATATCAAAAAATTATATCTCATGGTCCATGGCTTTGAAGAATTTTAGTAATGTGACAAAGATATTTTCTCTTTGTGTGTCTGCTGTAGATTTCTACCTAGATTGTTTTTGTCGTTTGCCATGTTACATCTAATGAGTACAGTTTTTAAAAGTATACTTTTAACTTCATTCCAGTCTCCATACTTTTTATATATAAAAAAAGAATGTCTAAGTCAAAACAACATTTATCCTTCCTTTTTAAAATTGGGAACTATACTATTTATATGTTCTAGGTAATTAAATTTCAGGTATCAATCAGTCAGTTTCAAACCTGCTATTTTTTTTGGAACATGAGGTGGGGGGCAACATTGGTGGATGTTCATACTACAAAAGAGAATGAGAAATAATGCTTTTAATAAAAAGGCAGAAGAATCAGAAAAGAACATTGTCAAGAAAACTCAGGGAAAAAGTGTCCAGGAGGAGGGGATGATCAATAGTGACATATGATTCAGAGTTCAAAAAGGATCAAGAATTCCCATTCTCATTCAGAGGTCTTAGAAGTTAGTGAATCAGAAATCATTGTTATCTTTGAAGGGAACAATTTCATTGAGTTAGTGAGGTCAGAAGGCAGATTATAAGGGGAGTCCAATGTAAGGGAAATGAAGTTGTAATAGAATTTTTACTAGGACTTTTGCCATGAAGAGAAGTAGGCATATAGGGAGCTAAGTTGAAAGAAAAGGAGAAACAAGTAAAAGGTTTTTTTTTTTTCCTTTTTCCTTTAAATTTTTTTTTTATTATTTTTTCTAGAGCAGATCTTGGCATGTTAGGCACCTGGGAGGGAACCAAGTAGATAGAGATTGAAGATAAGAGAGGATGATCAATAGGCAATCTCTGGGAAGAAACTGGAATCAAGGACACGATTACAAGGGTCACCCCTGATAAGAACAAGACAGCTTCTTTGTCATAGGAAAACAGCACACCAAGAGGTAGGGTCATGAACCGTGGGTAGAATAGGCATGACTACTACAGTGGATTATTTTCTGCTCTTTCCCTTCCCCTTTGTCTTTTTTTTTTTCCAGAAAGGCCACAGTTTGCGTGAGAAATTGGCTGAAATGGAAACCTTTAGAGACATCCTATGTAGACAAGTTGATACTCTGCAGAAGTACTTTGATGCCTGTGCAGATGCAGTCTCGAAGGATGAACTTCAGAGGGATAAAGGTTAATTAGACAATTGCTGACCCCTATTTCTGCTTATAGCATGCATTGATTAAAAACCAATTGCCCAAAAGAAAAGGGAATTTTCATTTCTAAGGTAATTGTCAAAATCAGGAGCTATAGCCACATTTATAACATAATTCCAAATAAAATTTTTTTTAGTAACATTCTTATTGTAAATGCACTTCTGTGACATTTCATAATTCATTTCAGAGAAGTTGTCACATGACAGAATTTTTAATTTACTCAGTTTCATAAAAGTTTAATGTTTAGCCTTTTGGTAATAGTATGCTTCATTGGTTTTTAAATTATATTCTTATGCGGGTCTAGAATTATCAAAATCACTGTAAATGCTTAGATAGAGGTTAAAGAATCTTTTTCAACATCATGGGCCTTTGAGACTTAGAAAAAAGTTAGCTGTGTGCTACCCAAATGAAAAGCAACTTAGTATTTGCCTTTTTCTCTTAAGGAAATAGAAATTTATCTGCCTGTCAAATTATCTAACTTGTTAATAGGTTTCATTCTGACAAACTGACAACTGTTAATTAAAATGAGTTTTGGAATTCATAGCTCTGTGAGATACTGAAAAATAGTAATTTCACTATATATAAGTGGCTTTTCTGACATTTCTTGTACTTAAGAAGTTCTTTGCTGTGTATTCAAACCTTTAGGGGCTTCAATTTTCTTTGAATTGGCTATCCTTGAAATACTTCATTTGCTAGGCTTAAAATTGTTTGTCTTTTCATTTTTTTTTCTCATGAGGGAAATAATGTCTTTAAGACACATGGCCTTTCATTTCACCTCCATAAAAGGGGAAAACAATTTTCCTCAGATATATCCTTTCCTTCACCCTCCTTCCCCCCACCCCCACAGTGGGCATTTTACAAAATGAGATAGAGGACTAGAATATCATTATGATAACTTAAAAATAATAATTTTTAAAAGATTAATAATAAGCATTGAGATAGGAAGAACAAGTGATTCCATAGAGAGTAAATTTAAAAATGGTAGATAACATGACATTTTAAATAAATGACTACATCCATTTCACCATCCTGCAATTCAGTTAATAATGCTAGTAAATTTTATGTACTTTAAATGCCATTATAAATAGTGCAAAGTATCTCAGTTTTTGCCGGCAGCTAGGTGGCACAGTGGATATAGAGTACCAGGCATGAAGTCGGAAGACTCATCTTTGTGAGTTGAAATAAGGCCTCATAGACTTAGTAGCTGTGTGACTGTGGGCAAGTCACTTCACTCTGTTTGCCTAAGTTTTCTCATCTGTAATGTGAGCTGGAGAAGGAAATGGCACACCACCTCAGCATCTTTACCGAAAAAAACACAAATGGGGTCATGAAAAGTCCGATGTGACTGAAAAATGACTGAACTCACGTTTTAAGAGGACTACATGAGTGAAATTAATCAGCCAGTTAGATCTTATTTAAAAACTGTAAACTAGCCATTCTTTTATTTTTACATTTTTTCCAATTACTTGTAAAAAGAATTTTTAACATTTGTTTTTAAAATTTTTGAGTTTCAAATTCTCTCTCTCCTTTCCCCTCCTTAAGAAGACAAGCAATTTGATATAGATTATACATCTGCAGTCATGCAAGATGTATTTGCATATTAGACATGTTGTCCAAGAAAACACGAACACCCTCCCTCCCACCAAAAAAGATAATGAAATAGAAAAAGTATGCTTTGATCTGCACTCAGGCTCCATCAGTTCTTTCTCTTGAGATGGCTAACATTTTTCATCTTAAGTCCTTTGGAATTATCTTGGAAAATTGTTTTGCTCAGAATAGCTAAGTCTTTCATAGATGATTGCCATTACAATATTGATGTTACTGTGTGCAATGTTCTCCTGGTTCTGCTTGCTTCATTTTGCATCAGTTCATTAAGTCTTTCCAGGTATATCTAAAATCATCCTGCTTGTCATTTCTTATAGCACAATAGTATTCCATTACAATCATTTTTCACAATCTTTTCAGCCATTCCCCAATTGATGGGCATCCCCTCAATTTCCAATTCCTTGCCACCACAAAAAGAGCTGTTATAAATATTTTTGTGCATATAGGTCCTTTCTCTCTCTCTCTCTCTCCCTCTCCCTCTCCTTCTCCCTCTCCCTCTCCCTCTCCCTGCCCCCACACACATGCACGCACATGCGTGCGCATACACACTTTTTTTTTGGGGGGGGGGTCTCTTTGGGATCCAGAGCTAGTAGTGGTGGTATTGCTGGTTTAAATGATATGCACAGTTTTATAGCCCTTTGGGCAAAAAAACTAGCCATTCTTACTGTGTAATCCACAATACAACTTGGATATTGACAGACAATTCATTTCAAAAAAAACATTTTTTAATGACTAGCATATATTAGACGGGAGCTAGGGAGGTATAAAGAAGAATATGGTATGGTCCTTGACCTCTTAGATCTTGCAATCAGGTATGGGCAACAAGATGCATACAAATTCTGTAAAGGAAATAAATCAAAAGAGAACATTTAGTTTGGTATAGCAAGTGCCAAGAATGAGCTAAGGAAAGAGAAAATTATTTCTCACTAGAGGAAATTGTCAGAAGATTTGTTAAATATGTCACATTAGAACTAAACTTTGAAAGATGTGAAGGATTTCAACAGGTGGAGATGGGGCAAGGGGTGAGGAGAAACTGGGGAGGCAATCTCATTTCTTTCCTTCTCCCTTGCATTTTGTCATTTAGTTAAGAAATTTGTTTACCTTCCAGTTATAGATAAGGAAGTATGCTATGTTAGGGAAGGAAAGGTGAAAAAAATAGCTGTAGCCTTGTTGAAACTCAGCTTAATGGGAGAGATGATCCATATGTGCAATTAATAATTCTAGAAAGTAGAAGACAATTAAATGTATAGGGGAGGTCAGAGTCACATAATAATTTTAAGAAGGTTGGATTAGGAAAGGTTTTATTGAAGAGTTAATGAAAAGGTAATGAAAGATTTCAGAAGAGAGAGTTAAAGGGAGGCCATTCTAGATCAAAATAAATGCACACAATGAGAGGGAAGGAGGAGTAAAACAAAATGGGAGAGCAGGAAGTAGTCTAGATTTGCTGAAATATAGTGATTTAAGAGTAGTAATGTGTAATAAAAGCTGGATGAATAAGTTGAGATCAGATTGTGGAGAGCTTTGAATGCCAGGTTGAAGAGTTTGTATTTCATTTGGCAGGGAAGGTGGAGCCATTAAAATTTTATGTTTGGGCTTTTCTGAGATTTTGTTCAGATCACATATATTAAGAAAAATTACATTGATTGTATTTCAGTTGTGATTTGAAATATTTTTTAAATATGCAGTTTTTAAAATATTCAGATATTATCATTGAACATTATTTAAATCAGTTAATATTGATTTTGTCCTTTCTCCCCTAATTGTTGCAAGTAATCAAACCTCATTTTAATCATAATTTAGATTGTGGAACTGAGATTAGTTGCAGTAAGAATTCAACATCCTTTTATGTGCCTAGCACTAGGCTGGGTGCTGTGAGAGATTTTGAAATAATAGAAGATGCAGTTCCTGATCCAAAAAGACAGGGGAGGGGAAGGGGCACATACACTCGCACAGAGGCAGTACAGACTGTAAAGCTAACTTAAGTTTGGTTTGGTTTTGTCTTTGAAATACAGATTTCTTTCATAATTCTTCTATGTAAAATCAAATTTGTGTAATGTGAATTTACATAGAGCAAGACCTGTCTGTATATGCAGATGAGACTATAGTCTATATTTGTAATGTGTACATAAACAAAAAATGCAGCAGGTCTGCCAGGGTATCTATACTATTTTAATTTAATCACCTTTTGCAGTAGAACTACCACAGTAGGACTGAAATGGCATTTAAGAAAATACATTCAGGCTAAGGAGCAGGACCAGAACACATGAAAAATTTCTTGCCAGAAGCAACATGAGCAAAAATATGTTAAGGGATCAATTTTCAGGATATCCAAAAAGCAGGAAAGATACCAAATAATTGGAAAAAACATAAATGGTGGTATTACAAAAAAAATGTTGAAAACATTAATAATTAATTATCCACTCATATTCTTATTATAAAAACCTTGAGGACAATCTCCTAATTTTAAGAGTACTAATAAGGAACTTTTGAGGCCATTGAATCCACCCCACCTCCAGTTTCTCAGATGAGAACATTAAATCCCAAGCAAGTTAAATGAATTGCCAAAGGTAACACAGGCAATAAATGGCAAAATATATCTTCAGTGAAACAATAAGAAAACAGGAAAACTTTGCAAAAAATTTTCTTCAACCAACCATATTTTTTACAGTTGTAAAAAGGACTGAAAGGTGTTGAAGATAGAAGATTTTGTTGCATTCATTGTTTACTGATCATTAAAAAATGTCTTAGTAAAGCAAAACTCATCCTTAAGGGTGCTCTTCAAAAAAGGCATCTTTTATATTATTATTTTATACAGTGGCTTGATAGATGCAGCCAAAGAGATAACCTTGTTAGACTTAGTTCATTGATCTTCCAATTATCAATTATTGTCATGAAACAGGGAGATGCCTACTTATCATTGTCATGGAAGATGTCATATATATAGTCCAAATGGAAGGATTATTCCTTCTAAATCATGAGGTCATTCAGATGTTCCTTTTATATGGATGACAGTGCTGATTATATCAAATTCCATAATACTACAGTGACTCTTTAGTGAGATAAATGACCACTCAGAAGATCAACGTGTGAAGCCCCACAGGAAAAACTCAAAAGATGAAAAATGCCTATTGTTCACACTGTGGGCAACCCATTAAGTTAGTTCATTAATACATGTACTTCGGATAGGTACTACACACAGTGAGCAAGACACAGAATTGATTAGGTTGAAGGGAGCAGGCCAAATTGGGTACAAAAAATTTGAGCACACCTCTGCTGATCCCAGATTGCTACCTCAAACACAATTCCATCTTCTTTAACAACGTTATCATCCTAACCATGCTATCTGACTTCAAATCATAAATTGTTAGAGCCCGCAAAGAATGAGAATTAGTAGTCAACGAACAGGTGGTAGAGATATATGCAAACTGATTGTCCATAAGCTATTAGTTAACATATGTATGTAAGCATATTAGCAACATATATGAGCGCGTGTGTGTGTGTATAAAATTTCAAAATGTTCACCTGGAATAGGAGGTGGGCTGGTCATGTAATAAAGGAGCTAATAGTTGGACAGCTCAAATGCTATATTAGTACCTGTGGACCACAGTCTTCCTGCTAGAAGACAAATTGAAAAGGTTCGAGGAATGTCCCTCCATACTCCAGGTTATCTGAGAACAGTGATGAAGAGCTTCTAAAAACAAACAAACAAATAAACAAATCAAAACAAATATGGTGTTTCAGTGAAAAGAAGTAAAAAAAGATCTGATGAAGCAGAGGGGAATTCTTCCCTATGTTAGAAGCTTGTGAATAGAAGAATCTCGCTTAGAAGAAGGTCTATAAAATACTTGAAGCCAAGACATTCCCTTCTGCCCCCCCACCTCAAGAAAATAAAGGGGAGATCTTTTTAAAGAGGTAGTTGCATGGTCTCAGAAAGAAACATCTGCTTGTCCTCCAAGGAATGGTAAAGTAAATCTACAAATGCTTTCAGGTGAAAGATAATCCCGTAAAGCTCAATTGTTGGTGATTCCTTACTGAGGAGTTCTGAGACAACCATCTGTCAGTCTAATAACAATAGAGAAGTATATTATTTTCCTGAGGCACAAGGTGTTGCTGAGTTCAAATCTAGCCTTAAACACTTACTAGCTGTGTGACCCAGGGCACATGCCTTAGTTTCCTCATTTGTAAAATTAACTGGAGGGTTTCAAATCTGGCCTCAGACACTAGCCATGTGACTCTGGGCATATCACCCCTGTTTGCCTCAGTTTTCTCATCTGTAAAATGAGCTAGTGAAGGAAATGGCAAACCACTTCAGTATCTGCCAAAAAATCCCAAATGGGATTATGTAGAGTCAGACATGACTGAAAGGTCTGAACAACAATAAACTCTGTGAACCACTTAAACTGGACTGCTTGCTATCCCTTAAATATAACAGTCTGTCTCCTTCCTTATCTCTGTGACTTGGCACCACTGGTCTCATGCCTGGAACGTTCTCCAGTTCTTATAACTGAGAACTTCCCCAAACTAGTCCGAATGGAAGACTAGTAATGAAATCTGGTAACTTAAAAGATTGTAAATGACCCTGCCAGTGGAAAAAAAAACCCAACAACCAACATAGAAGACACTGACAAAGATCACAGTGTTTTAAGGAAAAAAAAATGAAGGCCATAGGGGTGGAAGTGGTTTTTCATCACCGTTGCCTATCAAAGCCAATGGATGCCGAAAAGAGTAGATTTGGGAACTAAGCATCTGGTGAAGACAATGTTATCTGAGAAAAAACTTTATATGCTGGACCACAGTTTAAAATACTTAAATGACAGCCTCTTGGCTAGGGATGTGATAAATGTAAGGAGGGCTGGTAAGAATATATTTGTTCTGAGTCTTTCAAATCTAGTCAAAAGCGTTTTAAGTTGAAAAGAGGAAGAAAATTATCTGTGTACTATTTAAAGAGACCATTGTTTAGTTTAAAGAATAGCAATTGTGATGAAGTTCACAGGAAACAAAATTAGAAACCAAAAGTAAAAACCAAAGCCCTCTCAAAAACACTGCTCTGCCTCGATTTATGAGGTCGTATTAGAGACTAAAGAATGAGAATGTGTAATAACTAAATTAGGGTGAATTGATTCGAGTTTCTTATAGTCAACTCTTTATATAGCATTCTCATTCTCTAGTCTCTGATATAACCTTAGAATTCTAGGCAAAGTTTTGAATGGAATATAAGTTGAAGTTCTCAAAGTAAACAAAAATTCTTACTTCTGCTCATAACCACAGATACTTAAATTCTTTTAAAATGAAAGAAAACTTTTTCTTGTCTGGAAAAGGATAGTGTAGCTCTTTCATAAAGAAATATCACCATCTTGTGGACGTTTTAGGTCATTGATGCTAAAAAAAACATTTTTTCTTCATTTTCCATGTTTGCAGCTGTAGAATCCTAAGCTGGAAAGGGCCTTCGATGTTTTACCTTCCAATACCTTTATTTTACACAGAAGGAAGCTGAAGCACTTATAAGTTAGGACTTAGCAGTTAGTACTAAGGTATTACTGAGCCTACATGCTCTGATTCTAAATCCGCCATTCTTCCTATTTTACCATGCTTCCTCTTGTTGTATTAGGCATAAAGAAGTTTTAAATTAATCAGAAACTTCAGTTGAGCAACATATTCCAGTCTATTGCTGTCCTAGTTAACTCAAATTCTACTATAGTAAAAGTCCCAAACAGTGATAAAAGACAAGTTCAAGCTGATAGACATACATTCTTAATGGGCACAGTCCGTACTCCAAAGTTGGGGAAGCCTCCGTAGCACTCTCTAGACACAGAAAACAGACTCTCCTCCTTTCTCTAACTTGACTCTTTGGTGAGCCATTTCAGCTCTACACTGTCCTTTTCTCCTGTGTCCCGTATCCCCTCATATCACCAATTGTGCCCTCCCAATCCTCAGCCTTGGCTCACCCCCACTATCTCCTCCTTTGCACCTATATATATACTATTGTATTAAGGTGGAGGAAAATCCCATTCTAACTGGGTCCACTACAGATTTGTTGTATAACCCCAACTGAGTCCTTGTTGCTCCTAGTCAGTTCTTCTACATTTCTCTTATTAGCTCACCAGCCCATTTCTCCACAGCAGCTGTCCCAAACCTTCCAAACCTCCCTCGCTTCAGCTGACAGCCTTACGTCTTATACTGAAAAAATTCAGGCCATTCACCAAGACTCCCCATTTCTCTCCTCTTCCTCTTCTACTACTCAGGTTGCCTAATGCCAGTATCTTCTCCTTCACCCCTACCCAATGAATAGGTGGTCTTATTCATTGCCAAGACAAACTGGCACAAGTGATCCCATTCTATCCTGCCTCTTCCAACAAACTGCATCTTCCCCCTCTCCCCTTTACCCCAACTTTCTCATTTGTCTTCAATCTTTACATGTCTATTGGACACAAATATGCCCATGTCTCCCCTCTCCTCACAAAACCCTTACTTCATCCTTCTATCTTTGCTATCATCCCGTATCTCTTCTGCCTCTTGTGGCTAAATGCCAGTTCTAATCTCTCTACTAACCTCCAGACTCACAATTCCAACTCTCTTTAGTTATCTCAAACTAGATCTTAAACTAAGCATTTCCAAAACTGAACTCATTGTATTTCCCCCTAAACCCTCTTCCCTGCAAATTTCTCTGTTGAAAGCATCACCATCTCCCCATTCCCCCAGGCTGACAACCTAAATGTCATTATGAACTCCTGATTATTACACACACACACACACACACACACACACAAAATCTGTTGCCAATGTCTGTCAGTTTACTTTTACAACATCTCTAGAACATATGATCCCTTCTCTTCTCTGATGCTACCACCAGCCAGGTGTAAACCATTATTTCCTCCCTCCTGGAGAGTTATAGAAGCTTGCACCTGCTACCAGTTTCCCCACTCCAGTCCTTCCATTTGGTTAGAGAAATGATTTTTACTAAAGTACAGGTCTGACCTTGTCACCCCACCACTGCCCTCACTCAATAAATTGCATTGGCTTCCTATCACCTCCATGATACAATATAAAATCCTCTGTTTCATATTCAAAACCTTTCATAATCTAGCCTTCTCCTATCTCTCCTTTCCAGTCTTACTCCCCAACACATATTCTTTTATACACTGACCCTGGCCTCCACAAACAAGAGACTCCATCTTTCAGCTCTGGGTATTCTCTCTGGCTATCCCTCATGCCTGAAATGTTCTCCCTCCTCAGCTCCAACTACTGACCATCCTCCCCCCTCCCCACTTCCTTTAAGTCTGCATTAAAATCCCACCTTCTACAGGAAGCCTTTCCCAGTCCTTCTTAATTCTGGTGCCTTCTCTATGTCAATTATTTCCTTTTTATCCTGTGTAAAGCTTGTTTATATTTGTTTTCTTGTTGTCTCCCCCATTCGATTTTGAGTTCCTTGAGGGAAGGGACTGTCGTTTCCCTTTGTATCCCTAGTGCTTGGCAGAGTTCCTTCCAAGTAGAAGCTTTATAGATGTTTATTGATTGACTGGTCTAGGATCATGAACTGGTGGAGTTTGTGGAAGGTTATAGATTGAAGGAAATTAGAATGTTGGAAAGTATCTGATCATGGAATCCATGGTCCACGAAGGAAGTCTAGGTTGAAATGTGAGTAAAGTATAAGATTGTCACAGAGATTAAAGAAATTTAGAGGGAGCAGTGGTAAAGAGGCAACAGATAAGGAATCTGAAGTCACAGCAAGAATGTTGAATTGGAGAAAGAGCAGGTTGTTATGATTGACTGTATGTAAATGGGCAGCTAGGTCATAACAGTGTATGGAGTGCCAGGCCTGGAGTCAAGAAGATTCATCTCCCCAAGTTCAAATCTGGCCTCAAATACTTTCCAGCTGTGTGACCTTGCATAAGTCACTTAACCCTGTTTGCCTCGGTTCCTTATCTGTAAAATGAGCTGGAGAAGGAAATGACAAACCACTTGAGTATCTTTGCTAAGAAAACCCCAAATGTGGTCACACAGTCAGACACAACTGAAAAATGACTGAACAGAAACATATTTGTGAATGGTGTAGAGTTTAGATTGAGATCAGACGTCATTACGGATGGGCATTAATGAGATGAAAATGTCTTAAGGTGGATACTGAAGTCAACAGAGATATTGATAGCACACTCAGTGGACAGGGATAACATAAACCAGGTACCAAGACCTTAGGCATACTGGGAGATAGAGATGTTTCTAACAGGTAATAGACAACAGAAGTGATGATTTGTGAGGAGACTGGCAAAGAGATAATGTGCACTCCAAGTAACCAAAAATTAAAGAAGGGATAAGAGTTCAGTAGTTGGGAAGTGGAGCTGTAGGATTAGAAGGCTTACCCTTTTACCAGTCATTTTTTTCCTTGAGTTAGGAATATGGAAGAAGGTGAGATGTCGTTTCCAAAAAGTTAAACTGCCAAAAATGAACAAATCTTTATTAAAAGCCTATGTGCTTTTGTTACGAAGGGATGGCTCTTGATAGAGGGTAGGGAAGAGATACATTCATAAATGAAGCTAATGTAAAAAACAAGATAGCAAT
Source organism: Phalanger gymnotis (assembly GCA_028646595.1). Lineage (NCBI taxonomy): Eukaryota > Metazoa > Chordata > Mammalia > Diprotodontia > Phalangeridae > Phalanger > Phalanger gymnotis. The sequence continues at coordinate 357,324,314 of CM053622.1, forward strand.
AAAAAAAATCATAACCTGTGTGCAGAACACTGTGTTAGGTGCTAGGATAGGTGCAAAGTTTAGATTAAGATGTAATTTTTCTTTACATAGGCTACAGTCCAAGTATGTGGGGCCAAAGACTTATATACAGGTAACTATGATATGAAATATTATGTAAGTGCATTCAGTAGGTAACAAATATGTAGAGAAAACGAACTAATAAAAATGTGATGAGAAGCTCAAGAAGGAAAAAAATCAAGTCAGGAATGGGAAGGAAGAGTCAAGGAATCAGTCAACAAGCTAACATTTCTTAAAGTGCCTTACAAGGTGCCAGCCACTGTGTTGGGTGTTACAGACACAAACACAAAGAATAAACTTAACAAAAAGACTAGATTCTCATGAGGAAGAAAAGAAAGCCATATATAACCATGTACAGAATATCTGTAAAGAGAATAAATACGTAGTAGCTAAATACAGTGTAATTTGAGAGGGAGGACAGAATTGAGGGAATCAGAAAAGACTTTTTAGAAGGTAGTTCTTGAGCTGAGTCTTTAAAAAAAAAAAAGATGGGCTATATGAGGAGGAAAGTATATTTTAGAGATGGAAGAAGGCCAGTGCAAAAATACAGGAAGAAAAAACATATGTGAGGGAGGATCAGAGAAACTAATTTGAATGAATCACACTCTACTGTGAGGAAAGTGACTATTGAGGTTGGAAAGATAGTTTAGGACAAGTTTATGAAGTGTTTATCCTAGAGTCAGTAGAAAAAAGCAAGAGATTGATTAGGACCCTGTTGGAGTAACTTGGGAAGGGGTAATGAGGGCCAAACTAAGGTGCTAACTGTACGTAGGCAGGAGTCATATATGAAAGATACTGTAGATATGTAGAACAAGATTATACATCTGATTGCATATGTGAAATAAATGGGTGAAGAGTCAATAATGCCAAGATAATTGATTTGGGAGAGTGGAAGAATGTCAGTGCTTTTGACAGAAATACAAAAGTTTGTAAGAGGGGTGAGCTGTGGAAGAAAGCTGTATTTATCTTTGGACATCCTTGAAATAGAGAATTTATCCAATAGGTAATTGATGTGAGGGAGAGACTCAGTCTGATTAGGTCTGGGAGTTTTCAGCATAGATATAGTAGTTAAACCAATGGGAGCTGATGAGTTCACCATGACCTGGGAGAGAACCTTGAGGAAATGCCCACACTTAGAGGGCGCCACCTGGCTGGTGAATCAGCAAAGGAAACTGGGAAGGAACTATTAGTGAATTTAGGAGGAGAACTAGGAAAGAGCAGTCATGAAAGACCAGAGAGAAGAAAGAGCATCCAAGAGGAGAGTGTGGACAGTTTCAAATGCAGCAGGAAGGTTGAGAACAATTAGGACTGAAAAATGATCATCACATCTGACAAGAGATCATTGATAACTTTGAGGAGAACAGTTTCAATCAAATTATCACATTGAAAGGCAGATTATTAAGGGTTGACGAGTGAGGGGAGAGAAGTTGATAACGGATTTCGAGAAAGGAAGGAGAGAGATAGGACAATAGTTTGAGGGAAAAGTAGGGTCTAGTAAAATTATTTCCTTGTTTTTTATCTGCTTTTCCTCCTCTCCGCCCACCCTCACCTGAAAGATGTATGAAATATGAGTGTATTTGAAGGCAGTAGGGAAGGAACCAGTAGAAAAGGAACCTGAACTAGATCTTTGAGGGAAAGGAAAGAGTTGGAAAGATTAAGTATTAGGTGAGGGGGACATCCCAATTATGCCATGAGGGATGGTGTGAGCAAAGGTATAGAAATGGGAGATGGCAAAATCAGATCAAATTAACTCATTTAGTAGTAATATTTAATTTTATTTATATACAGCCTGTTTTAAGGTTTGGAAAGCACATTACATATACTTCCTCTTAATGATGATACTCCCATTTTACAATGAAGAAATTAATTCAGAAGGTTGTTACTTGCCTGAGGTCACATAGCTAGCAAATATCAGATGACCTATGAGCAAGGAGACCTGTTAGGGGAATGATCTAATGAGCAGGCAAGAGGTAAGGTAAGCTTGAGCTAGGGTGGTGGTGGTAGGGGTGGAACAGAGAGCAAATATGAGATAAAATGAGTTCATTCTCAACTCCTGTGCATGCACAGCACCACCACCAGTAATAAGCATAGGAAATATTTGTTTTGGACGGGGCTTATACATGGGTGGAGAGAAGCATCAGTTAGTTTCTTCCCTTCTGCCCACTATTACCAGCAAATACATTTCCCTTCCCCACCTCATATACAAACTTCCTTCTCTTTTTGAAAAGGGTAACAATATCTCTTGAGAATGGTAGAAGTATAGCCTCTTTCAGTGGTGAAAACAAAAAAAAAAACCTTAACCGACATTGTCCAGAAACACGGGATTTGTTGAGCTCTAGAATAAGCTCTAGAAAATGCAATGGAATTTAGAGGAGTTTTGCCTTAGGTAGAATGGAAGTTCCCTATTGCACAGCAGACAAATATTATTACAGAAGTATATAGTTTGGTATAAGACTTCAGGTAAAGGTAGCAGAGTTGAGAAGTTTTGGGCCAAGAATAACAGATAGGGAAGACAGATAAGGAAAATACTGTGTTGGATGAAGAAATTGGGATATGTTTTTAGAAATGTGCAGAAGGTAAATATTGAAGCAATAAGATCCTGTATGTTATAGAAAAGTTAGAGGGGTGGATCAGGCATTTTGAGAAATGTATAAGAAAAAAAGAGCAGCGAAAATAACAGGATATGGGCCATTGAGGAGAGTCAGATATAATGTGTGTAATGTATTCACCTTAGCCATTGATAAAGGTTTAGACCCAAACATATGAAAAGACTGTCTTTGCAGCCTTTTAAACTCTCACTCCTTCTCACTGTTTAGCAGTCCAAAATATTGCAAGTATACCAGCTACCCAAATGTAACCCAAGAGATGAACAAATGGTAGCGAACAGCAGGAAATGGGATTTCAAAAGGCAGATGAATTGAAAATTGGGATGTGACCCAAATGGCAATAAGAATCCATCTTTTTTTAGTGTAGATACACGTTTATATTAAACATGTTCTCAAAGTTGGTTCTGTCAGTTGGAAATACATTCCAGATCATTGTGGGGTACTATAAACCTAACATATATAATTTTTTTTGTTTAGTGGTAGAAGATGATGAAGATGATTTTCCTACAACACGTACTGATGGGGATTTATTGCATAACACAAATGGCAATAAAGAAAAGTGTAAGTATGCAAATTTGTCAACAATGTAAAATTTTTTCTTTGAAAAGAAACTTGGTATATTTAGTGCTTCAGTTCATCAGTTAACAAACATGACTTGCTGGGGATACATACAACAGTGAAATAGTCAAACCCTCAAGGAGCTTACATTCTGTCAGGGAAGACATGTTAAAATACAAAATTTTTTTTAAATGCAAAATAAATTAAAAGATAATTTGTAGGGGGGAAGCACTAGCAGCTTGAAACATCTGAAAAATTTTCGTGAGTTGAGCTGTGAAGGAAAATAGGGGTTTTATGAAATAAAGTTAAGGAGTAGGAGTGTGGGGGATGGGAGATATACTGTCATGCGTGAGGAATAGTAAGAATGCAGTTTAGCTGGAGTGAGCAAAGAGGATGAATGAATAATACTGGAGCCAAGTGGTTTGAAGGGCTTTAAGTGCCAAACAAGGAGTAGATATTTGATCCTTGAGGTATAAGCCACTGGAATTGGTTGAGCAGGGGACTGACATCCTTATATTTCTGCTTTGGGATTATCACTTTGATAGCTATGTGGAAGATGAATTGGAATGGGAAGTGACCTGAGGCAGGGAGATCACTTTTGTTCTAGTTTAGGTATTTTTTTAATTAATATAAATTAATTTCCACCCTACCATGGAGGGGACAGAGAGGGCAGCAAATTCTTTGTAATATTCATAGTTAAGCGAAACAAATTCCCTCATTGGCCATGTCCATTTTGCACTCTGAATTCATTGCCTCTCTGTCAGAAGGTAAAAAGAATTTCTCATCATCTCTTTTCTGGAATCATAGATGGTCATTATATCAATCCAAGTTTTATAGCTTACGCAGGGCTGTCCAACTTTAGGTTTTTATTGAAACAATAGACAATATATTTTGATTCGTCATTTTAGTGAGAGCGCTTTACATCTTGTAAGTTTCTGTGCTTATAGACGGGCCTCATTTTGGATAGCCCTGGCTTACAGTGTTATCTTTATTGTATAAATTGTTTTTCTGATTCTGCTCGTTTCATTCTTCAGTTTATATAAGTCTTCAAAGTTGTTCATTTTTATAATAATAACGTCATAATACAACTTGTTCTGGTTCTGCTTACTTCACTATCAGTTCATGCAAATCTTTTCATAGCTCTTTGAAATCTTCCCTTTCTTCATTTCTTACAGCACAGTAGTATTCCATCACATTCATATACTACAGTTTCTTCAGCCATTTCCAATTAATGAGCATCCTCATAGTTTCCAGTTTTTCACCACCATGAAAAGCTCCCATAATTTGATTGATTGATTACATTTAGGGCTTTTTCCTCTCTTTTCTCTCCTTTGGTTATTTATCTAGCAGTGGTATATCTGGGTGAAAGGTCATGTATTGTTTAGTAGATAGCTATTTCCAAATTGCTTTCTAGAAGATGTACCCATTCATAGCTGTATTACCAGTGCACTATTGTGCCTTGTTTCAACAATCCAGCCAGAAGCTTCTGTGGGGGTGTAAGATCCACCCACAGCCAATACCCAGAAAGCTGCCAAACAGCACAGGTTCTTTTGATCTGCTTAACTAAGGAAAGCAAGGTAAAGGGATTGACAAGCTTACTTT
>CM053622.1:357337883-357360589 GCA_028646595.1 Phalanger gymnotis
GGAAATGGGGAGAAAATTTGTAATTCAAACGCCTGTGAAATTCAATGCTGAAAACCAAACATGTCAAAAATAAATTTAAAAAAAAAAAAGAAAAGAAGAACCTCAGGCAGAGTACTCTTCACAAGGCTTCAGTCCTATCTCCCCTCTCCTAACAAAAGAGTCATAGGGATCAGCAAACTATTTGACTCTTCAGAGCTTTAGTCTCTTCATTGGTAATAAAGTGGAAGTGATATTTGTTCTGCCTATTTCACAGGCTCATTAGGATCAAATGATAAAATGAATATAAGGCTTTCTGTAAACTTGAATTGTTCTGTAAGCCTAAGATAGTATTTTTAAAGAAAGAAAAGTCTTGCATTATACCTTGAGTCTGCCTTGTCTGAGCCTTTTTAAGACTAGTGTCTCTTGTTCATGCTCATAATTTTAATATGTGCAGTTTAGGGCCTGCTTCCTTATGCATTCCAGTCATTAATAATCATCTAAATCATTCTGGCCCTCTCTTAGACCTAGCTCTCTATGCATCCCTTCCGTTGTAACTTTTTCGCAGTACTCCAGCCATAGATGTTCTTGTCTTTTCATTGGCCTCTCATGTCTTTTGACATTATTTCATGTCTATTGATTTTGTTTCTACAGCTAGATTACGACATCATTTAGATCAGGGATTACTTAGACTTCTTTAAGTCTTTAATAGCGCCCTGTGCATGGAAGAGCTTCCCAACGAATGCTTCTGAGTAGAGAGAGCATTTTTTATGAGAGATGTTGTAAAGGTAGAAACAAGACTTGGCAACAAATTGGATGTCTGGAGTGAGTGCAAGAGGAGTTCAGGATGACACTGAGATTACAAGCCTGTGTACCTGGAGACAGAAATGCCCCGGTCATAGGGAAATTTGGAAGTGGGGGGGGGGGAGATAATGAGTTTTGTTTTAGACATGTTGAATTTGAGATTCCTATAGCATCCAGTTTTAGATCTCATAAAGACAATTCTGCTTACTTTGCATCAGTTCATATAAATGAGTCCATATTCATCTTTTCTTGAAGAGTAGTAATATTTCCCTTGTATTCATAGGCCATTACTTGTCTAGCCATTCCCAAATTAATGGCTGCCTACTTAAATTTGAACAAATGGTGCAAATCTATGTCCAACACATAGAATATTTTTCAAAAATTATTAATGGAATTGAAACTTGTCATCGAAGTTAAAATTTAAATCTGTTCTTAATGATTGAAAATGAATTCCTGACATTGGATAGACTTTTTCTTTGACCATTTCTAAGCAGTTTATGTTTTGCACTTTGTAGTTTATTTGTTTTCTTTTTAATGTATTTTCATAATTTTACCTTTTCATACCACTAAAACCTTTTCTTGTTTCTTTTCTACACACACTAATATGAGTAAATATCCAAATAATGATGTATTATTTGTGCATATACAAGTGTACGTCGGGGGGTAGGTGAGGGGAAATTGCACTATAACCATGAACTTTTTTGACTTACTTGGGTAAAACAAAAGAGAAGTTTCTCTCTAAACTGAGAAGTAGCTCTATAATGGACCGTCACTTATGGTTTAGCTTTGTGTTCTACATGTTTAGATTTTTGACTCTATTTAGGATTGTAAAAGTTCAGAATTTTCAATTAAGTATATAAAGATCACCACTTGACAAACACCAAACCATGTACAATTTCTCAGAAACATAGTAAATCATGGTATCTCAATTAAAACTGAATTTTCTTTGTTTGGTGTACTTTTTTTTTTTTTACCTAAACAGGGGGAAATTTTTTTCTTTTGTGGTTAAAGGCATTGATTTATATTTGTATATGAAAGAACTGAGATTTGTAAGGAAACTAGAAATTCTTTAGGAGGAAAGAATCATCTCAGGTTTGGGGGTGAACTTATTTGGTCTTGACGATTACTTGAGGAAGGTAATAATTGTATTTTTAAACATTATTTTAAAAATCTGTATTACTACTACAGTTGATTCCTCTGTTGGCAACTTTTGCTGTGATTTATTCTATTAGTACTTACTAAATATAGCAGGAGGTTCCTTAGATTGAAAATTCCACCCAAAAAGACCACTAACATTTGGAGCTTTATGATCCCCATGAGTCTCTTCATGTAGTGGGAGAAGTTGGACCATTTCACAAGGGGAAAAAGCAGGGCACTGAATTTAATAGTCACTTAAACAAAAACCAAGTGGTACATAATAGAGATTCATAATTTTATATACAATACCTTTTTTCTGTTCAGTGCATGTTGAAATGCTTGTTAATATTTGTTCTTAATTTAATGTGACTTTTTTTAAAAAAAGAAAATATTACTAGAAAAAAACTGCTGTGTAGTAATCAGTATTACCAAGTTGGAAAGCCTAACTTTGGTTTAATATGGTTTAAATTTAAATCACAAATACCTTAACATAACAAAAGACATCAATGAAGTGTATAGAAATTATATATTGATTGGTCGTCTTGAGAACAGGCTTAATTAAAAGTATCTTCATCTGACAAATGAATAAACTGAGCATCAGAAGCAAGTGATTTCAGTAGTTACACATAGAAATTGCTAGATGCTAGACACGAGCACTGATTTTCAATGTTGTAATATATAGAATTTCGTTAAATCAGTTATAACAGAAGTAAAAACAGGGCTTCTCTTGGTTTCAAGACATGTTTTTAGCATCCTTTGAATCAATTAGTTCTTCTTTGCTTTGATTTGGTAATATCTCCATCCTCTCTGAGAACAAACATGGTACAATTATCAGTGAAAAAGAAATTATAGGAAGGCATTTTAGGCCTTCTTGTTGCTTCTAACTGTTGTGGCTAGATTTTTTGGCAGTTGTTAAATCCAATTGACTGATTGTATCATTTTATCTAGGAAGAAATTTTAGTCTTTGTATAATGAATGATAACATTCTTGAAAAGTGAGTCTAAAGTATAACACGTAGTTAGTTACATGTACTTTCTTTTGGTAGAAACCCACTGTTTATTCACATATGCCTAGACACCACTTGATCAAATTCCAGATTCGGTGAGGCGCCCATGTAAAGTAAAGCAATATTATTCATAATAATATTTTTAAAAACCTTTTTCATGTATTGCAAAAGATGAGGATTTTTTTCTCTTAATTGCCTATTTTTTTTTTAAACAGGAAATTGAGAAAAAAAGAAGGATAGAAGAAGCCTACAAAAATGCTGTGACTGAACTTAAGAAAAAATCCCATTTTGGAGGACCAGATTATGAGGTACGAATTTCGTTCTTTTTTTATGCTGAAAAAGTAAATTCTCCCAGAAACTATTAACTTGGAAACTTCCTTTCCCATCTGGTGGACTGTTGAATTCTATTGTTGCTCTTAAATGAGAATATTAAGAGGGAATATCAGGTTATTAAATCTTAGCTTTCCAAATCAATAACTTATTTAAAGGAACCGGTGCATGTTTAATGTTCTCTAACTGCCAAGGAAGATTTTCTAATGTAATTTTTTACCTCCTTCAGAGGAAAGGCGTGACTAAGTGTTACATTTGTAGTCAGAAGAACCTAAGTTCAAATTCTACCACAAACATTTTGTAACTTTGTAGCAGTGGGTAAACCATTTGGCCCCTGTGAGACTCTAGCAACACCCTAAGATATAATCTACCAAATTAGACTTAGTGCAATTTGTCAAGTGGAGAAAACTCTCATGACAAAACCTGAGAGAGTTAGTATGTTTACCTAATCCATTTGTAGTATTTTGTTTTAGTAAAAATAGATCTCAGAAATAGATCAAATTAGTGGGTTTGTTTTTTTTCTTATCTGTATTAGCTATTTCTTTAATTTCAGATGGGGTTAACTAAATATGCTTTCTAACAGAGGTTAATTTCCATGGTATAGCAGGAGTTCGTCCTTTTGCCCAAAAAAAAAAAACAACTTATGAAGGGAGATTTACAATGGAAAGATTAACCTTCTTTTAATTCATTAGCCATTCTGTTTTTTTTTTTTAATAGATGTAGAGGAAGGATTTTTAACTTAGTCTGAATTTTATGATGTTTACCAAGTAATTACATAAGAGATTGTTCATAACTCACCGCAATTAGCTGTGACATAAATACTCAGATGTGAAAATTATATAAATTATTATTATCTGATTTGGTTATTAACCAGTTACCAAATTGATTCACTACATTGTCTTCAGAAATTCATTTATAAAATGTTATTAGCCAAAGTGTCTATTCTTCTGATAAAATAGAAGTACATTATATAAAATACCATGTATCTGGAAATAATTAATGATCAATGAATGTTAATTTCCTAAATTAGAAGAATTTTGAGAGAAAAAGCATACTTGATAATTATAAAAAAGATCAAAAGGAACTCAATCATTAAGATAAAATAATTACTGGCAAATTTAACCTATAGATTTTTTTAGTAGAAGAAACAAAATTAATTTCTGCCTCTACAATTCACAATTTTTCTGCTATATTAACTTTATTTTTATTAAAAATTTTACTGTGGAATCCACTGAGATTTTTGATGTTAGCTGTGATTTTACGAAATTTGTAAGAAGTTTCCAATTGGATCCTTCTGAAACGAGTAGTAATTATTAGTTATGCTGTTGTTTGCTAATTTATTGGTAGCACTTTTTCCTTACTTTAGCGATTTCAGTGCCTTTATTCTGCAGCTAAGCAGATCATTTTAGCATGGGTTCTCATCACTTAAGTAGATTACTTGTATATTCATTTTAGAACCTACACTGATTTTTAGCCCTTGTAAAGCATTCACAAAAATTTTTTTTAGCAATGTAGACCTAGAACATATACATTCCTTGTGGTTTAGAGTTAAAGAAGCTTCTTTTTGTCTTAAGATCTGTTTCTTTAAGGTCTTAAAGCAGTTGTCCCTTTTAACACAAACAGTTACATAGGCTGGCTTTTATCTATGATCAAGTGTGCTAACTTTTTTCTTTATTGATTTTTAAGTGGGAAAAACATACATTATACAGAGTCTGCTCAGAAGCAAATGAATCTATCAAGTCCTTGTTCTTCATCATAGTGGATGCAAAAAGAGTTGCGTCTTGGTTGTTGCCAGCATCATGACATTGAAGTAGAAAGATGTCACTGCTGATGACCTCATTATGGTGCCCTTTTACATTGACAGTATAGCAGACTATTTTTCTTCCTCATCTCTCCCCCTATCCCCACCCCTCCATTGCTACCGTAGCCTTTAAGGAAAATAACTGCTTAAAGAGAATCTTAGCAGCTTTTTAAATATACTGATGAAATAATTTAGACCCAGGACTCATCACATTTCGTATTTTATAGTTTTAAGAAACTTTGAAAAAATTATCAAAGATAAAGAGGAAGTTGTCTATTAAAATTAGCCCATTGCAAATTGATTCTGTATAATGTGACTGTGTCCTTGATGCTTCTTAAAAATACTTTTATTCATCTCTAGTTGATTACCTAGGCCTTATCAGTGTATCTAGAACTTCTCTACTCCTTTCAAGGTCCAGTCTCCTCCCCCTGCCCAACTTCATTAAAAGAAGATAATTTTGCTTCTATATTGAAAATGTCACTAATATAACCTTTATCTTTTCTTTCTATATCACAGTATCTGTTTTTTTCCACCAAGGTACTGTTCTTGGCCTGTGTTATCTTCATTAACAGAACGTTTTTCCTTTGTGTTATTCCCTCCATTCCTTTGCTTGTGGTACTCTATTTTGAAATTCATCTCTGATGTCGTCCTCAGGATGCCTTCCATGAGTCTTCCTTTCTTCATGTCAGTAATGACTCTTGTCTCTTAGGTCTCATGTAGCACTTGGTTTTGTACTTCCTCTGATGCAATTATCATGTATTAGTGTTTCAAAATTTTCTCTGCCTTAACCTCATTTTAAATTCTAAGCTCTATGAGGACACAGATCGTGTTTCATCAAAACTTTCTCTTTCTCCCAGAAACTAAGATTCTGCATATAGCAAATACTTAGTAAGTTTTAGAATTGAATTAGTTATAGAGAGCTGGCCTTAGAGCCAGGAAGAAGACCTTGATTCAGCCCCTGAATTTGATATATACTAGCTATGTGAAACTGGGGAAGGAAGTCTCTCAGTGTTCTCGAAAATTAAGACTATAAATTGCAGAGAAGCAATTAAAGCAAATAGAGGGACTTTCCTCATGTAGAAACTTCCTGTACTAATGAAATCACAGATTTAGTCTGTATCCTTTACCCATTTCTAAGATTTCTCCAAGTCCCATGGAAAGTGACATCCCACACATTTTTAGCCTGACTTCTTATTTAAATCCTCAGTCTCATATTTTTTTAACTTACCTGTGATCTCTCACTTTCATCCCTCCTTACATCCTGACTTTATCTTCATTATATTCCAGACCTTAATCTCCCCACAACCCAAATTCTTTCAATTGTCTACCAACTAGATTCTTTGCCTACATTCTGCTCCACAATAATGTGTCTCTCAGACTACTTGAGTTACATGAAGACATTTAGAACCTTCTTTTCTTTAGTAGCTTCAATTTCTTCTCCGTTGGTTGTTTGCTTTAAGATATCATTTCTCTTCAGACTTGGAAATTTTTACTTATTCTTCTACATGCCAACCTGTATACTTTACTATTTTTCTTAGAGATTTTATGGTATAGGGAAATGAGCTCTGGATTTGAAGTCAGTAAAGATCTGGTTTCAAATGCTGCCTTTTACCCTTCCTAGCTGTGTGGCCATCATCATGTTGTAAGCTCTCTGAGATTGTTTCCTCATCTATCAAATGGTGATAATGCCTGTTGTGCCACGCTATTATTAGGATTGGGTGAGATAATGTGTTGTACTTTGCAAATCTTAAAATGCTACTTAAATATCAATTTATTTCTCTCTTACCTTTGCTGTCAAGAGTTCAAATATAGCTTGGATTGGATTTTAGATTATAGGTATTTCATCTAAAATTTCTTCAAGTCTTAATAATTTTATTTGCTCAGAGTATTAATGCATCTCAGAATCACAATTCCAGATTTCAAAGATACTTCAGTGGCCATGTAGTCTAAACAAGAATCCTCTCTTTGATATACCCAAAAAGTGGTAATTAAGCTATTGAAGGATTGTCTTCCAAAGTGTGGGAATGTACTGCTTCCCACACACTTCCACTTTTGAATAGCTATATTTATTTGGAAACTTTTCCTGGTTAGTCTAGATTTTTTTCTTTCCAAATTTTGTTTTTGGTCTTATGTGATGATAGTCATTTAATTATAAAGTTTCAAGCAAATTTCTTCTGGTTCTGCCCCTGAGGCCAGATTAGGCAAATCATTCCCTCTTCAACATGGCAGCTCTTCAGATACTTGAGGCTGGTCCTCATGTATGTCATCTGTTTCTTTCACCTGCTTTCTCTCTGACACACAGCCATAGTTGTAGCATCTCTGAATTAAATATCCCTTCCTCTCTCATACAGCACAAATTTTGAGACCTTTTGCCTCTAGAATCTATATAGTTTATTTAAGTTTTTTCCTAAATTGGAGTAAGACTGCAGGGGAGATCCCACTCCTTATGCCCAAAAGTCTATCTTAAATAATTCAGGTCAGTTGAATTTGGATTTCAGTAAACCTCCTAGATCTTTTTCAGACAAACTAATATTTAACCATGGCTCCTCCATCTTGCATTTGTGAGATCTTTTTAAAATTGAAACTAAAATATAAGAGTATACATTTAATTTTATTAGATTTGACTCAGTCTTGTCACCCATCAGTCTTTTTTTTTTTAATCTTGATTCCGTCATCCAGGGAGTTACCTATCTTTGTATCACCTGAAAATTTGGCAGATATGGCATCTTGCCTAAATCATTGGTGAAAAGGTTGACCAAAGGTCAAGCACAGATCATTGGTACATTTTGCTGCACAACCTTCTTCCAAGTTCATCTCGTTAATGGTTACTCATTCATCCAGTTACAAATCCATAAAAGTGTACTATTGCCCGTGTGTCTTCATCTTGTCCACAAAAATTACATGCAATTCTCTTTCTATCTATCAGATGCACTGCTGAAGTAAACTGTATCTATAGCATTTTTCATATCTACCATTCTAGTAATCTTGCTCAGAAAGGAAATAAGCTTAATGCACTATAATATGCTCTTAATGAAGCAGTGCTAGTTCTTTGTGATTAATTTCTTTTCTTTGTGTTCATTCATCATCTATTTAATAATACATTCTAGAATTTAAACATTACCAGAAACTTAAATCAACCTGAGTGTCCTGTAGTTCACAGATTCCATTCTCTTCTTCTTTTTGAAAATTTGGGACCACATTTCTCCAGAAGTTGTGCAGTGTCATGTGGTATCATGTCCATTCCCCATGGTTTTTCAGATATCATTGCCAGTGCTTCAATTATTATTTACTAGTTCTTTAAATATTTAAAGATGAAGTTCAGCTGGGCCAGATAACTTGGATTCATCAGGAACAGCTAGGTGGTACTCTCTTAAATGTTACCTGCTGTCGTTTAGATTTTTTTTTTTGTTGTCTTTTCAGATCCAAAGATCACTCTCCGTGGCAGAGAAAACAAAAGTTAAATAAGAATTGAGCATCGCTTTCTTCTCTTATCAGTTATTCTATGTGCTTTGTATGGTCATGTTGTCCCTTCTTTGATTTAGAAATCGTTTTTGTTTTTCCTTAACCTTCACACTAGGTTTTAGTTCATTCTGAGCTTATCTCTTTTGACATTGTTACAGAACATATCATGATTAAAAAAATTAATCCTGTATCCCTCACCTGTTTTTGTATTAAATACATGTCTTTAAAACCTCAGCAGGTTGATGAGTTCCCTGTGGATCCACATTGGTCTCTTTAGACAACTCCCTTGATCACAGTAATTTCTGTTTTTGTCTTCAGAATTTGATTCTTGAGAACTTACTACCAAAAGACCTAGATAAAACAAATGAAACTAAAAGATATTTCCTTGAAAAAAATTAACAAAATTGGTAAGCCTTTAGCTAATCTTAATTTAAAAGAAAAAAGAGGAAAATAAAAATATGAAATACAAAGGTAAAATAGCAGCATAAAAGAAATAAATTATCAGAACCTACCATACACAGCTAAATACCTACAAAACTCATGTCAAAAGAAATAATGCTTTATCTACCCAAAAGGTAAAATACCCACATTTAAAAAAAAAATCAAGATATGTCTTTAAAGGAAACTAGCTATAAAGAATCGATGAAAAATAATTCTTAATGTAAATAGATTTACAGGAGAATTCTCTCAACCTTAAGAGAGTTTAAAAGAATTGATAACTTACATGTTCTCAAAAATTGAAAAGGAAAGCATTCTACTAAGCTTCTTTTATGAGACAGATATAATTAGAGAAGGATAAAGCTAAGAAAGAACTGTAGAGAAATGGCATTAATAGATAGATTCAAGTATTTTAAATTAAGTCCTGACAAAAAAAGAATCTTCCATTCTTTCTGGACTGACTTCCCTATAAATATTTGTTCATGTGGAATCCTTATTACCTCTAAACTTTTAGACACCTGTGTTCCCAAAATTTTGCAGACATATCAAACTATGTTAGGCTTTCCTCTACTTTACAAACTCCATGATGGAGTGCTCACTAACTCCCGTGATTCATATCATTTCCACCCCAGCATCCATTTCTTTCCTGTTGCTAAGAGTGATCAATAATAGCTTTTCCCCCTTTTGGTTTGTCTCCTTTTGAAGGCTGTGGTGATTATTTAGTCTATTCAAGAAATTATTAGCTGCTCTGGTTTTAGCAGAGGAAGCACTAGTTATAGTAATTGGCCTGGTAGTTGAAGACTACTTTATCATGATTTTGTGCCTGGATTTTGATGTGTTGCCTAAACTCTTCATCCTTTTGCTATTTTATGTCTAGGTGGCCCATAGACACCTTTATACATACTTTATAACACAATCACTTGTTTCAATCTCCCTACTTTTGTTCCTGCTAATTTTCCAGAAATGGAATTCTTTCAACCTCTAGCCTTTAAAGACTAACTCATATTGCCTTATTCTTCTTCCATGTGACCTTCCTGGTCTAGTTCACATTAATTTTCTCTTTCTCTGAACCCCCAAAGCACTTAACTATTTGTCTTATTTAGCATTTAATCACATAGTGTTTTTAACTCTGTGTGTTATTCTTTTTTATTCTCAACCAAATTATAAGCTTCTTGAAGGCAAAAAAAAATTTAATGTGTGTAATATCTCCCACAATTTGTGAGCGTTATCTGAGGTACATACTAGGCTCCAATAAATACTTGAATGAATGACTGTAGAATTACAGCGTTTACATATGATACATTGTAAGAAATTGTTCTTTAAATGTGATTAATGGCATAAGTCAGATCTCAGTAGAGTAAGATTGGAGTTAAAGCTCTGTGGCACAGAATGTTTCTAATTTATGCTTAATTGTGCTCTTTCTTTTTCCTGTGTGTTGGAAATAGGAAGGTCCAAATAGTCTGATAAATGAGGAGGAATTCTTTGATGCCGTTGAAGCTGCTCTTGACAGACAAGATAAAATAGAAGAACAGGTATTTTTAAATTTAATTTAAATATTAATATTACAAGCATTCTTTCCTGTATGGAGAAAGTTTGTTATATTATTAGTATTTGAAACCAGTGGTGCTGTTAAATTCAAGAGTGAACTTGGCCTACAGTAATGATTTGAACTTAGAAATCTTTCAGAAAAATTTCCTTGATTTCATTTCAGTTCCAATATAGCAGATAAGAAAAAACTGCAGTCTTCCTTTACCAGGCCAGGCTGTGACTGAAGCAGCATATTGGGGATGGAGTGAGAGGCAGATAGTGATTTTCTTTTCTACTATAGCCAAGCATAGTCTGACATAATAGTAATTTTGCTGTAACCCTGCACTGTTAATTTTCCTTCTATTTTCCTAGTCCTCACAGGAAACAGACAAACACAGCATATTTAGATCGATTATAGTTGGTAAGATTCCATTTCCTTAGTGATTCACAGGAAACTGTTGGAAAAAAGGACCAAATATGCAAAAAAAAAAAAAAATCTTACTTCATCGATAGTAATTTGCCTGGTACTTTTATCCTAATTTTCAAGAGCTATTAATATAATAAACTAGAATTTTGGATACTTTATCTTCTGTTAAAATATAAGTTTGGGTGAAAAATAAAGTAGCAGATCATTTCCATTAGTAAAAGAAAACTATAGAGAATCTAAGTTGTTGTGAGGTTCTTTCTTGTTTGTTTCATCAAATATTTTATATTGAATATTGCTTAAAATAGTATCAGGCTTTGGAATTTTGTGGTGTCATTTCATCATAATGCTATTTATCATAATGAAATTTGATCTATCGTATTTTTGAAAAAATATAGCCAGGAAATATAGAGTTATTTTCATTAAATCTTTTATAATTTGTTGATAGGCAATGTGTTATAATGAATATAAAGAGCTAGCTTCAGAGTTAGGAAGACTGGATTCAAGGATTGCCCCTGACACATATTGGCAGTGTTGAACCTGGGCAAGTCACTTAACTCTTAGCGACCCCTAGCAGTCCTGAAACATGAAAAGTTGCAAAAAAGTGGCTGCTTGTCTTTGCTAGAGGGATTTTCCATACTGGGAGTTTCCTACACCAAGGAAATCACACATCTGTCTGGAATGTGTTTTGTGTGTATGTATGTATGCGCCCTACCAATATGTATTACCCGTATAATTAACATCAGAGTAAATAGAAGCACGGTTATTCTGCTTCTCCTCCTTTAAAAATATTCTAGTCCATTCTTCTTCTGTCAATATTATGCATTTAGTTTCAAAATCAAAACAGAAATAATGTCAAATGTGTCTTTTGCTTAATAATAATCTGATAGAAAAATGGCCCTCAATTTAAGATAACCATAACTCCTCTTTTACCCTCCAAAAAAATGTGTAGTGTTGTAATAATCACACAAACTGGTAGGTCCTTGATAGCTGAAGTCAGTCTATTTCTTTTCTACTGTATTACTAAAGTCTTTCTGGTTTTATGTGCAATATCTTATCCCTGTCACTCTTTCCATTCTCTTCAGCTTTTCCTTACTTTTACTCTCTCCATTAGTTCTAACCATTGCAATAGTTTCTTAATTGATCTGTCTGCCATTCACTCTCTCTCTTTTCTAATTTATCCTCTGCACAAATTGTTATTCCTAAAGCATAGATGTTGTCACCATGTCACTTCTCTCTCCATTTCCTCTCTCATTCAAAGACCTTCACAGTCTAGCTCCATATAATGGAGAGATTAGATCTCATTCCCCATTATACTCTGTACTTGAGCCAAATCAGACTAGGTGCTCTTCCCAGTACATGGCATTCCATCTCTTATCTCCAAATCTTTTCACAGACCTTAACATTGACCTGGAACGTTTTCCTTCCTCATTTCTACATCTCGGAAACCTGGTTCCCTTCAAGGCTTAGCTCAAATGCCAAGCCCTTTAAAGGTCCTTTTTAGAATTCTTCAGATATTGTACCCAGCCCATCCCATGACCTCCATCACTGTGGATTTTGTATATGTCCTATATTTACTTTTTTTTCCAGTTTAATATTTAATGTCCATAAGGCTACATATTAACATATGTTACTAAATTAGTAAAAGAAGTGTGTATGGTACTTTCCCTCAGAAAGTATAGTCATTTATTTTCTTATGTATGACCTTAGGCAAGTTATTCTGAGTCTCAGTTTCCTTAGATGTAGAATGGAGAGGATAATACTAAACTATTTTGTAGGATCTTGTTTGATTTAGAGCTAGAATTGTCTAAACCAGCCCTCTCATCATAGTACATGAACTATATATACTTATCTGTGACCATGTCATCCCCCTCTCTAGATTATAAGCTCCTTACAAGGCAGAAACTACTCTCTTGTTGTAGCTGTGTTCCCGGTGTCTAGCACACTGCCTGCCACATAGTAGGACATTAACAGATGATTGTTGATTTTTACTTTTTATATCAATACATTAGTTTTATTTCTATCAGTGGAACTTGAAATATAATATTTCTTTTAACCATGGCTGATTTCATGCTTCCTCAATCCAGTGGTAGTGCAGCTGGTCCTTATTTCACCACTAGAAGGCATCTGTATGCCACTTTGAGATACACTTTCATGTATGTATTTTAACTGCTTGAGTGTTAAAAGCATATCTGACAAGTAAATATTTGTTGATATTTTAGTTAATGTGTGTAGATCTAAACTAGCCCTGATCTGTAAAAGTAAGGAACATAATTTGTACTACCACCAAGTGTTTTTATATTTAAGTAGTGCTTTTACTAAAAGGTTGATATCACTATACTCTTTGATATCCTTGTAATTTAAAACTGGCCTATGATTCTCCTCCATATATTTTAGGTTGAGATGGTTGCATGGGGTGACCAGCCAGGGGTCACACAGCTGTCTGTGGCAGAGGCAGGACTTAAAACCCCTGGTCTTCCTTACTCCTAGGCCAGCTCTCTGTCTACCACGTGATGCTGCCTCTTTTTTACTAATGAGGTAACTGAGGCACAGAGAAGTAAAGTGGCTTTCTGTGCCTCGGCCAAGTAGCAGACTAAGAACTCTCCCCTAGATCTTTCATCTCTTCAGTCCAGTGTTCTTTTCATTATACATTTTGTCACCATAAAATAAAAGCTTAAAGTTAAAAAGCAATTAATATTCCCTCGTGTTTGACTATCACATCACCTCTGATAGCACAGGCAGTGCAAGCATTATTATGAGGAAACTAAGCCTCAGAAGGGTTACATAGAAGATGCTGAGCAGAAAATTAAAGTAGTCCAAAGAAAACAACTAGCCTGTGGACTAAGGCATTGGCGGCTATACGGGTTGGTGTGAGTCAGTGGCTGAATGAACTGGTATGAAATGTTAGGATTTGGCAAAATAAAGCAGGAACACTGCTAATTTTTCCTATATTTTATGTATTTATAAATACTGAGTGTTTAGTAATTATAGATTGGATCTATTTCTGAGCTGTAAAATTTTTTTAAATATTCTCATCTTCCTCTCCTTCCCCCCCACCCCTCAGTCACAGAGTGAAAAGAGCAGATTGCACTGGCCTACCTCCCTACCACCATCTAGTGATGTTTATTCTTCTGTGGGTACTCATAGATTTGCCCAACAGGTAAGACAAGCTAACTTTAGAATTTACAGAAAGCTATATCTTGTGATTTTGTCATTGTTTATCAAAATGGCTTTTGAAAATTGTATGGATTTTATACTTTGATTTGCAGATCTTCCTAAGTAAGCAAAGTCAATTTATCACCTACTTTTTCATTTCAAAAATTACTTAAGAAAATCATTTGCATTTGTCGTACTCTATATCTTTGCCATTTTCCTCTCTCTAGTCTTTCCCTGTACTAAAAAAACAAAAAACATTTTTAACACATTTTTCTTTTTTTTTTTTTCAAATAAAAAGAGGTTGGCTAAATTAATCAGAAATATGAAACAGGCAAACTTTATCAGTACTTATCATCATCAGGGTTAAGTGACCTTTTTCTGTGTGCTGGAAAAGCTACATTCTTTTTAAAATAATATCGGAGCAAAATACATAATAGGTGCATGAAGTCAGCACTTTTTGCTGTGCTTATTTCATATGGTGCTTTGTTTTTCCTTTTCTTTATCTTGTGTTTGGAAGTTGGTACTGAATGCTCTATTGTGCCTTTGTTCTGATTACTTGGTTTTTTCTTTGTCTGTCTCTGGTAGCCCTATAGTCGCTCTTCCTCCATGTCTTCCATTGATCTAGTCAGTGCCTCTGATGATGTTCACAGATTCAGCGCACAGGTACTGTACAAATGCATGGAGTGAACTTGAGTTATATGCTATGTTTCATCCTACTTTCCTAGTTCCTGGAATTCTTTGGGTTAGGTCATTTGGTTTTTTGGTTCTAAATCAATAACAAGAAGCAATAAAAAGGCCTTCTTTGTCTACTAAACAGTTGTTCTTCCATGCATGCTTGTACTCTTTTGACATTCTGGAGCATACATGAGCAAGGAGTTTGAATGTTTTTCTTTTGATATGTTATGTGGGAGCTATACCTTCAGACAGGATACCACATTTCTAATGGAGGAAGTATTACACAGGACTAAATGATAGAGATTTGGTAAAAGAGTCCACAGTAGTACAGTTGAATTGTAGCTACTACAAGAACTTCAAAATTATATTTTGAAGAAGGAAGTGAGTTTTTTACTGTCTCTGGTGCTTTAGCTTCTCATGGTCCTTCTAGCGTTGTACAACTGTTATGACAACTTAGGTTTTATGTATACTAGTTATTTTTTATATACTAAATAAATTGACATTCTAATATATGTAATCATGGGATCATAGAGTTCAAAGGAACCTTGGATATTATCTAGTCCAACCTTTTCATTTTATAGGTAAACAAACTGAGACTCCCCATATGTGTATAGATTTTTTCCAATGTGCTTGAAAATAATGACTTTTGAAGTCGGGAATGTAAGAAGAGCTAGTAGTTTAAATATGCATAGTTAAAGTATAATTGCTTTAAAACTACATTGACATACATGACCATTATTTTGATGATGTTCACCTCTTGCCATTTAATTTTTTTGTCCTTATTCAAGGGTTCATATATCTTAACCATTTTTAAGAAGGCTTCATTCCATACTGTCAGTCAATTGCTACTTAGTAAATGTTATAGATTTAAAGGGACAGAGACCACAATTAGCTGCTGGGATTTGAGTATGTTGTTATGCCACTAAAATATTGCCAGTTTTCGTCAAATATGGACAAATGTGGTCAAAATAAATTTTCTAACAAATTACATTTCTTTTGTAGATGTATTCACCTGACAGGTTTATAAACAACTGCTTTTCCTTCCCCCTTTTTGGGGGGAACAGGATAAAATGGGAGGAATGGAGAAAACTTCAAGAAAAAGAACCTCAACTATGATGGGTTTTTTTTATTTCATTTCCAAATTCTCCCCTTACCAGAGTGTTCCCCTTTAACAAGGAATAAAAAAGGGAGAAAAGAAGTTTAGAAAAAGTAACCCAACACACCAACCAAGTTTAACAGTTCATTGTTCTGGAGTAGCAAAGTGGTGCAGTAGAGCACTAGCCCTGGCATCAGGAGGATCTGAGTTCAAGTGTGGCCTCAGACACTTGACACACTTACTGGAAGTATGACCTTGGGCAAGTCATTTAACCCCAATTGCCCTGCCTTCCTCCCTCCAAAAAAAAAGAGAAAAGGAAAAATAAACCCAGTTCATTGTTCCTTATTCAGTCCCTTCTCTCAGACACTCATCTCTGCAAACACAAGAAGAGGGTACATTTTCTCTCTCTCCCCCCCCGCCAAAAAAAAATTGTTGTTATGTTCTGTTTTTGAGGTCAGTTAGCAAGAATTTGGTAAGTTGAGGTGCTCTTTTTTGTTTGAATTGAAAATTAAATTGAACTTAAATAGTAGAAAAATTATAATAATTGGTAATTTATTAGCAGTCATATACAACAGCATTAATGAACTTTTGTTAACTATGTGAGACTAGTTGGAAGATGGATAGCTGTTGAAAAGGTCCAAAGCATAGGATATATGGTGAGCAAAGAACAATCAAAGAGGCTGGAGAAAAGTGACAAAATAGCATACCCATGGTATGTTTCACCTAATGGGCAATACCAAGTGGTTCTGGTGAGTTAGCTGCTATTACTATTATGGTTTCAATACCTAAATACATCCTTTAGCCGCCATAGACCACGTCTCTATTCCTGGCCAGTTGTCTTGTAAAATACTGGGCCTAACAAGGTAACAAGCATATGTTAAGCACTCATTTATAGCATCATATGTTACTGCATAAATATTAAATTTACAAAGTATGTAGATATCTTTCATTAGCATTACCTCCTCAAAGTTATTTCACTGGCCCATAGAAAGAAATGTTCATGCAGTATTAATTAAAGCAACCAAACATTTTGTTAACAAAAGACCTGAAAACTGCTACAAAATTCTACTACTTATGGAGCGGAGATGTTCAATGGTCCATTGAATAAGTTGAGAACCAAATCAAGAAGGCTGTTTCTGGGGATATTTCATCTCTGGTGCAGAATCAAGTTAAGTTCAAAATAAAGAAATAAAAATGAGCGCTACCTCTCTAACCTGCTCCTACTGCAAATAATTAGTTTCTTGAGTTGTTTTTCATCAGTGTTATCAATAAGCTCTTCCGAAGTTGAGGTGAAACCACAAAATTACTAGCACTCAGGTCCTAGTATTCAAGAAAATTTTAGGTGTTTAAAAAAAAAAACTTTTGGCATAGTATGAAACAGATTTTCCATTTAGTTATAATTTCACACTTAAGTCAGATTTATGTCAGTTTTTCCTGTGTGGAATTGGAGCAGAAAGAGAAATTTAAAACTGGTAGCTTTTTTTAAAAAAAAAAAAACTTAATTTTTTTTTCCATTAACATGTTAGTCCCACAAAACTTTTCAGTGTTTGCCAGGATAGATTTTGTTCTTAAACACAAAAACAGATGAACTTGTTTTGTGTAGCTCATATAGAAAAGCATAATTAAATCTAATCATAAATCACCCACATTCGTACCTATTCTGGTATTTTGAATTTCTCTGTCTACTATATTTTCCAGGTATACATGTAAAAAAAAGTAAATTAGTAGATTTTCCTTACATCCGTAACAAATCAGTGACAAAGCTAGAACTCAAGAAATGTCATTCTTAGTATTCTAAGCCTGCCTTATGTTAATTTAAAATCTTACTTGTTTACTTACTTAATTTAAAATCTTACTTGTCCTCTCCCCCCCCCCCCCGCCCCTCACCAGTAGCCAATCAATTGAACATTTCTTACAACTATCCCTTTCTATCTTCTCATATGGCTACCATTCTTAATAATTCTCAGCTGAATTACTGTAATAGTCTCCTAATTTTGGCTCCTGAATCCAATACCTCTTGTTTCCATCTTGTGCAAAGCTGTCCAAATGATTTACTGAAAGCACAAATCTGTCATTTTGTTTTTCACAAAGCTTTGATGGCTGCCTATTGATTCTAGGATAAAATACTCCTCTGGTATTGAAGGTCATTGGACATCTGGTTCCAGGCTGATTACATATTACTCCCTGTCTACACCTTCTTTCCAAACACACTGACCTATTTGCTGTTTTGTATGGACGTTTTGCATCTCTTAACTTCCTTGTCTTTATATACGCTGGCTCTCTATGCCTGTTGTGTTCTCCCTCTCTTACCTCTGCCTTTTGAAACCCCTCATTCTCCTCCCCCATCCATGTACTCGAACTCACAGTAGAAGATAAACTCTTTTACCACAAGCACTGTTTTATTTGGTCTTTGTAGCCTCAGCACTTAGTATCTGACATGTATGTAGTAGGAACTGAATAAATGTTTGTTAAATTGAATTATATGCAATGAATTTTTCGCCTAGGTGCCGCTATAGCAGTTGGTAACTTTTAACAACTCTTTGGTATTCCTAAAAGAACAAGTTCTATCTTGTCTTTAACCTAACTAAGGCTTCCAAAGAAGTCAGGGATGTCAGGATGAGAAAAGAGTAATTTCATTTATAAAAAGTAAGTGCCTTCTGGTTTGCGAAAATTGGATACTGGCTTGTATGAGATTACTCAGTGTTGTAGCTTCATTGATGATTTTTTTTAATATCACTAGCATGCCCTGATAGACCCTGCCCTACTAAGAAGAAGGATTTGTTTTGTCATCTGTTCCTTAGATGCACCGTTGCTCACTGCCTTTAATCTGAGTTCAGTTTACATGTCTTCCAATGTCTATATATATTACTCTTTTTCTTATGGCATAGTAATTATGTTTCTTATGCTTATTTTTTATATATCTCTGATGTGGATAAACTGACTACCTGCCATATTACCATGTTTGGAACCAAATATAAGTCACTCGATTAGTGGGAATATTATATAGTATACACTAATAATTAGATTTCCTTGAAAAGAAAACATATGTTGCGTGCATATTGAAAAATAAGAAATTAGTAGCTATGTCCAGATTTAAAGTATGGTCAACTTGGGGACCAGTATCAGATTGATCTTATTATAATTATTAACTGTCTATAAATGACATGTTGTACTTACATGAAAGGTATATGAGAGGCAGCATTGTGTAGGGGCTAGCAGGCTGCCTCAGATCCAGGAAGACCTAGGTTCAAGTTCTATCTCTGAAGCATACTGGCTCTGTGACCACCCAGTACAAGACATTGAGCCCTCCAGTGCTCTAAGCAACTATCTAAGACAGGCATGGAGAACCTGAAGCCTCAGGGCCTTATGTGGTCCTCTAGGTCCTCAAGTACAACCCTTTGACTGAATCCAAATTTGACAGAACAAATCCCCTTAACAAAAGGATTTTTTCTGTAAAATTTGGGCTCAGTCAAAGGGCTGCACCCAAGGACCTAGAAGGCCACATGTGGCCTCGAGGGTACAGGTTCCCACACTGCTGATACTGAGAAGATGTAAGTTTCAGAGAAAATGCCAATCTACCTTGTTAGAAAGGGTTTCCTCATCTAGGAATTCCTTACATATAAATGAAATCACAGGTCTAGTCTCTCACTCTATACTAACTGTGTAGGTATTTTTAAAATGCTGTATAGCAGAGGTGTCAAACATGTAGCCCATAACACTCCACAGTGCAGCCCAACCACATTAAAATGTAATTGGGAAATATTTGGTAAAATAAATAAAAATACAACAAAACATAATATTAAATTTTAAAACCAAACCAAATATACAGCTGTCAGGGATTTTTATGTATGAATTAGTGACACTTTTTTCTATTTGAGTTTGACACTACTGCTCTATAATAGTTCAACATATCCTCTTGGAACTGTTGATTCCTAGTAGCTTCAGATAAAGACAACTATTCCATCTGTAGGACATAAGTATAGATTGTTTTAGTATACTGTATTTTAAATGTTATTTACAGTTTTCCTAACAAAATGAAAGGTTTATGGAATTTTTTTAGACAAAAGGTCTCTTTTCTCAAACTTAGATGCTAAAGGACATAAGTAAAGTTTAAATACACAAAATTTTAATGTCACTGAAGATTATTTGAGCAGAACTTCTTTTGCTTAACAGAATTCAATTCAGTGTTTATTAAGTACTCCCTTTGTGCAGGGTATTGTGCTAGGCACTGTAATACAAAGGCAAAGCCTGCCCTTAACTGGCCTTCATCTGGAGGAGATAAAGTGTTTATGGATAAGTAGGTACCAAGTAATTTGAAGCAGAAAAAAAACATTGACAACTGAGGGGATTGCAGGAGGGCATTAGAGAAAAAAAAATTGTACTTGAGCTGAGCATAAGGCCTCTGAGAGGCTGGGATGCAGAATGGTATTCCTGGTTTGAGGGGCAGCTTTACACCAAGAGATGGATGTAGGAGATGGAATGTAGAGTTCAAAGAATAATTTGCAGGTCCAGTCTAACTGGAACCTCTTGTATGTGAAGGAGAGTGATATGAAATGAGACGAGCCAGAATGGGGGGCTTTAAATGTCCAACTGACAAAGTTTGTATTTTATACTACAGGTAAACAGGAGCTACTGCAAGTTTTTTGGTTTTTTTGTTTGTTTTTTTGTTTTGTTTTGTTTTTAGCAGGGGAATGATATAGTTAAATCCGTACCTTGGGAAGATTACTTTAATAGCATTGTGGAAAGGGGATTGGTGAGTGGAGAGAAAAAGCAGAATAAAATACCTTCTTAACTGGATACTTGTATGTGTGTGTGTGTGTGTGTGTGTGTGTGTGTGTGTACTTTTAGAACCAAAAGTGTTGATCTAGCAAATACATTTTGTATACACAGCACTCAAAACAAGAAATGTTTCTTAAATCTGTGATTTTATGGTCAAATGAGCCAAATCTTTGTACTATAATCAATCTATTTAAACTGACTATAGTTTCTACCTTACTAATCAGAAAAATAGACTTAAATATGTGCCCATTTTATACTTAGTCACTACTTGAAATACCACCTTCAGACTCAGGCAAGTGTTATAGAATTTATTATCAAATATTTTGAAGTTCACCAAAGTATATGATCTTAATTTTTTCTATGTTTTATGGTAGTGCATTGTTAAAAATGCTAGATTTTAGTAATAAGGGAAGTAACAGAACTTTCAAGTTATGAAAATTCTTCTAGATTTTAGTGCTAAATTATAGAATAACAAAAAATAACTTCATTTGTCTGTTTTAATTATTTCAATAGGATTCAACTCCGGTATTTATCTATTATAAATCTTATTTTCAATGACAGTGTTCTGCTAGACTCTAGAAGACCTTAGAGAAAATATAAGTGAATGAACAAAAATTATTTATTAACTACTCGTTATGTGCCAAGTGCTGTACTAAGTCCTAGGGATGTAAAGAGGAAAGCCAGATAGTTCCTCTCCTTAAGTAGTTTAAGTAGAACAACATAAGTAGCGTAGAGATGGAGAGTCACAAGATGGTAAGCAGAAGAGTACAGCAGTCCATTAGACCTTTTCCAGAGCCAATGAGAGGGGTGATTTGATCACAGTTGGGGGGTAGGAGAGGAAGGAAGGGGTATGCAAGGCTACAGAGTAGAAGGTGGTTGGATTGAAAGATTCCAGGGAGTATGGGGCCAGGTGGCTTAGAACCTCCCAGTTATTCAGCCAACAAACACTTATTAAGTGCTTACAGTGTGCCAGGCACTTTGTTAATTACTAGAGATACAAAAAAAAGCAAAAACATAGACTTTGTCCTCAAGTTCTGTTGGGGAGTGGTGGATACAACATGTAAGTAACTTTGTATAGCTCAGTAATTAGATGATGGAGCATGGATAGAGTGTGGGACTTAGATTCAAATTCAGAATTTGAATCCTTACTCATAGTAGCAGTATGATTCTGGACAGTTACCTTTCCTTAGACTCAGTTTCTTCATCTGTAAAGTGGGTATAATAATACCTACCCCATAAGGTTGTTGTGAGATCGAAAGAGTTAATATATGTAAAGCACTTTGCAGACCTTTCAGCACAAAATAAATGCTAGCTGCATGTTGTGTAAATGCAAGGTGTGTGTGTGTATGTGTGTGTGTGTGTAGATGCTTTGTGTAACAGTGATGCTCAAGCTGAATGTTGAAGGAAGTCAGAGATTCTAAGAGGGAGAGATAAGGAAGGAGTCCATGCCTGATATGAGGGATGGTCACTGTAAAAGTACAGAAACAGATGTGAGAAATAGCAGCAATAAGGCCAGGTTGGCTAGACTGTAGAGTGCAAGAAGAATAATTATGAAACTAGAAAAGTAGATTGGGAGTGGGAGAGTGCGGTTGTGGAAGGCCTTAAATGTTTATATTTGGTCCTAGAGACAAGAGAAAGTCATTAGAGCACATCAAATAGGGGAATGATGAGGTATGTGCTTAAGGAAAATCACTTTGGCATCCCTGTGGGAGATGGATTGGACTTGAGGGAGAGAAATAAATTAGGAAGCTATTGGAATAATATAAACAAGAACTGATGAGGATTGAGGTGTGGTGTCCAAGTGGAGATACTAAGAGTGAATAAAATGTAAGAGATGCTGTGGAATCTTACCCCACAGGAAAAAAAGAGGAAGGAGATAAAAAAGGGGGGACAATAGAAAGGAGGGCAGATGGGAGAGAAAGTAATCAAAAGCAAACACTTTCGAAAAGGGACAGGGTCAAGGGAGAAAATTCAATAAAGGGGGATAGGTTAGGAAGGAGCAAAACGTAGTCTTTCACAACATGAGTATTGTGGAAGGGTGTTGCATAATGATATGCATGTGGCCTATGTTGAATTGCTTGCCTTCTTAGGGAGG
>CM053622.1:357361089-357388827 GCA_028646595.1 Phalanger gymnotis
AAGTTTTAAAAACAGGTGTTCCAAAAAGAGGTTTTTTTGCATGCAGCTGGGAAATAAGATATACAGGCAATGGGGCATAGAAATCTATCTTGCCCTACAAGAGAGTAAGGGAAAAGGGGATGGGGGGGAGGAGTGGGGTGTCAGAAGGGAGGACCGACTGGGGAACGGGGCAATCAGAATATATGCCATCTTGGAGGGGGGGGGTAGAAATGGGGAGAAAATTTGTAATTCAAACTCTTGTGGAAATCAGTGCTGAAAACTAAAAATATTAAATAAATAAATAATGATTTAAAAAAAAGAGAGATGCTGTGGAGGTAGAATCCATAAGAATTGGCAACTAATTAGATGGGTAGTGTGAAGAA
Source organism: Phalanger gymnotis (assembly GCA_028646595.1). Taxonomy (NCBI): domain Eukaryota; kingdom Metazoa; phylum Chordata; class Mammalia; order Diprotodontia; family Phalangeridae; genus Phalanger; species Phalanger gymnotis. Next base: position 357,361,452 of record CM053622.1, read on the forward strand.
GAGTGAGGAGTTGATAATAACACCAAAGTTGCAGACTTAAAGAGAATAGAAGTATAGTAGTACCCTCGAAAAGTACCCACAAATTCAGAAAAAGGATGGTTAGGTAGGGGGAGCCCACAAGTTGTTTTAGATACGTTGAGCTTGCGATGCCTGCAAGATAGTCAGTTTTAAGTGTCCAAAAGGAAATTGGTGAAGAGGCCTTGAAGATCAAGAGAGAAACTGGGGCTGGATATATGGTTTTAGGAATCGTTTGTGTAGAGAAGATGATGTCACCAAAAAAGGAAATATAGACAAAGGAGTGCCCAGAACTTGCAGGCACAATATGGATGACAGTACAGAAAAAGTGATTGAGGAGGGATCAGACAGGAAGCCCAAGAGGAGTAGCCCAGAAAAGAGAATTTTTGTGTGGAAAGCATAGTCCAGTGTCAGGGGCTACAGAGAAGTCAAGAAGAATAAGGATTGAGACAGTGCCATCCTATTTGGCAATTAGGAGATCATTAGTAACTTTAGAGAGAGCGATGTCAGTTGTTTTTGAGGCCAGAAGCAGTATTGTCAAGGATTAAGAAAGAAGAGAGGAAGTGGAGGTGATAACTACAGAAAGCTTTTTTTAAAAAAGTAATTTGGCTGTGAAAGGGAGGAGAGAGGACTCTAGCTTGAGAGGATATTGGGGTCTTGTGAAGGATTTTTAAGGATGAGGGGAGACGGACATGTTTGTAGGTAGCAAGAGAGGAACCAATAGATGGGAAAGACAGGATGAGAAAGTGGATATAATTGAGGGGAGGGGAGATCTTCTAGAGAAGATGGAGATGTGTTGATCAAGGAGTCATGTAGAAGGATTAGCCTTGGCAAGGATAAGAACTACCTCATAATCAGAAACTAGAGTGAAGGAGAAGAAATAGAGGATTGATATCAAGGGCTTTACAGTTGAACATGAAGGAAAAATGAATTTGCAGTGGATGGTTTCTTCTCAGAAAAGATAAAGTGAGGTAAACCTTCCAAGAGTGAAAAGTTGTCTTTCTGAATGCAAACATGTCTAGGATCACCTTTGGCCCAAATCTGAAACAGAGTCGGTCAACACTGCTTGCTATCTGACCACTGCAGTTAGGCGGAAATGAAGCATGTACATTTTGTGCAGATTATGAAACAGCTTAACTGCTTTTTGGCTTCAAATGAATAAGAGTAGCCAACTTTTGATCAAGACAAAGGTGTTTAAACTTCATGAAGAGAAATTTTTATAATGCATAATGAAGAATAAGCTAACAGTATTGTTAGAGAAATAAGGAATATTTCATTATCTTCTTTGAAAATCTTTAACCAATATAATCCTCTCTCTAGGATATCTTGTCTGTAGTTCTGCCCTAAAATGGGGCCATTGGCCTAGATCCATGTAATTAGAGGTAGGAGAGAACACTAACAACTGTGGACATCAGGGAGGGCTTTACAGAGAAAGGGGCACTTCCATGGGGCCTTGAAGGAAGCTCAGGATTCTACTTCTTTAGATTCCGTATTTGTTTTCCTTAAGAACGTGTCTGAACAAAAGCATTTATCAGGGAAGAATAGATACAATGTGGATTTTATTTTTCCAAGAAAGTATTGTTTCAGCATGCATAGTACACATTGAGCAATATGAGATTTTTCCTGGCTGGAATATTTTTCTTTATTTGCATTCTTTCATTCTCCTCCTTGACCCCCAATTCTTTCATTAACCTGAAAAATCTGGAATGTGAGCTAACTCTACAGCATTGTATACAACTACTAACTGTAATGCCTGGAGCTCAGCTTCCCAAAAGCACCATTTCTAGGATTTAGTAAATTAAGTGAGGCTATGAATGGAATTTGGATTCTCACATTACTTCTGTTCTTCATTTAAAGGTTGAAGAGATGGTGAAGAACCATATGACTTACTCATTACAGGATGTAGGTGGAGATGCCAATTGGCAGTTGGTGGTAGAAGAAGGAGAGATGAAGGTAACACCCATAAAATAATTTATAAATCAATGTAAGAATTTATAAATTGTTTATAATTTTACTAAAATAGAGGACAAGAGCATACAGAGGGAATAGTGTTTAGACGAGTAGGAAGCGCAAAATACTTTTTCCTAGCCTTGGTGTCATGTATCCTATGAGGAACTGCAGGTTTTTTTAAGAATCTTTGATTTTGGTAATATTATTTATATACTTTACTCAAATAATAAGCTGTCCATATCCATGAACCAAAGTTATGAAGATCTGGAAAAAATATAAATTTGGGTTTTAAACAAACCAGACAGCAGATAGCAGTATACTCTGATTGAATCTCATAATTTACACATACAACATTCTTTTTCTTATTTTTTTTTTAAACTGATTCCATTGTGTATTGCTCTCATCATTCTCTGCATAGTTATTTCCTTGCTTCTTGTGGCTACTCATCTCTCTGCAACTAAATTGTAACTAAGAGAACTATTGAGTTTGACAATTAGAAAGCGATTATAGATCTTAGAGCAGTTTAGAGAGACTGATATGGTTATAGGCAAATTTTCTTTGCAAAGATCAATCCTTCTATTTTATCTTATTATACTTGTGTACGTGATTCTATTTTCTCCGGTCTCTTCCAGCAGCTTGCCCTTTCAATCATGTCTTCTCTTTCTCTAATCTACAGTCTCTCTTCTGTCTGCTGAATTCTTTCATGCTCCCTACAAACATGACAGAGTTTACCCTTGTCCTTAAATCTTTGTTGGGTACTAAAGCTATTGTCCTATATCTCACGGCCAGACTCATAGAAAGAGCCATATGTATTCATTCATCTCTTACTCTCCTACCATCATTTCTCAACCCATTCAGCCCAATCTGCTTGATGACCTTAGCACTCAACTGAAATTGCTTTCTTCAAGGCTACCAGTGGTCTCTTAATCTACATTCCTTTCCCTAACCTTCAGTGCCTGCTGGCTCTACCCTGGTCTGTTTTCTTCTGTCTCTTTCTACCTTGTCTCTTAGTGATCTCATCACTTCCCATTTGTTCATTTATCTTTATGCAGACAGCTCCTAGATTTCTATATCCTAAGACTAGTCTCTCTCCTCAATACTAGTCCATCATCACCAAAGACTTGTTAGATGTAGGATCAGAGGTTGAGAGTTGAATGGAACCTTGAAGACCCCTTTTACAAATGAGAAGCCAGAAGGGTTTAAATGCCCCTCCCACAACCAGGGTACAGGATTTGAGCCCCATTTCTCTGACTCCAAATTCAGTTCCATTTCCACCATAGTACCTGCTTCACTTTTACTTGAGTGTTCTAAAGCATTCAAAGTCAGCAAGTCCAAGGTAGAATTCACTGTCTTCCAGGACCCAAATTATATCTCTTTCTAATAAACTTATTTCTGCCTCAGCACTCCCATTAGTGTAATCACTTAGCTTTGCAACTTCAGAATCATCCTTAACTCTTGCCTCTCCCTCATGCTCCATACTGAATTCATTGTCAGATCCTGCTAGTTTTGCTTTGCAACACCCTGCAGTCTGTTCCCTTCCCTCTACTCACAAAGCCACCATCTTAGTTCACTCCATCGTGCCTCTGGCCTAAATTGTTGCAACAACCTCCTAACTTCTGCTGATTCTGTTCTCATCTCCAATCCGTCCTGCACACAGTCTCCAAAATACTCTTCCTAAAACACAAATCTGTTCTTGTCATTCACCTTGCTTCAGTGATTCCATCTTGCATCCTGCATTAGGACCTTTGTGTAAATGGGCTTCCTTCTCCCCCCTCTCCCTCCCCCCCAGTACATAGAATGCAGTCTCTCCTTACTTCAACCTGTTACAATACCTGTTTTCCTTCAAGGCTGAGCTGATGTGCCAGGCAACCTTTCCTGATCCCTCTTTTGTGTCAGTGCTCTTTGCCTCTCACATTATCATGTATATGCTTAACTGATCACATATTGTATCCTACAGTGGGGAAGGGGAAGGAAAGAAGCATTTATAAAGTACCTACTATGGGGTAGGCATTGTGTTAAGTGCTATACAGTTATTATCTCATTTGATCCTGGGAGGTTGGTACTGTTTCTACCTCCATTTTACATAGGAGGAAACTGAGGGAAATAGAGGTAAACTGACTTACCCAGGGTCACACAGCTAGTTAGTATCAGAGACTGGATTTCAACTCAGATCTTTCTGACTCCACTCTATGCACTGTGCCACCAAACTGCCTTGGATATAAGATCATAGAGGGCATTCGTTTATCTTTATATCCCTAGTCATTGACACATAATAGATACTTGATACATATTTATTGGATTAGGTTAGAGTTGAATAAAGTGAACAAATGGAGGCAGTAAGTATAGGCTACTTAATTAAAATGATGAAAGGAAGAAAAGTATTCATCAGGGTAGGTGGAAAGGTTTTTTTGCAAGGTAGAAAAGATCATCTTCATAATAAAATTGAGTTAACAATCAGTAAAAACAGAAAGTAAAGCTGACAAGGTCCTATATAATTCCTTACATATACACCAGGCACTCTACCCAATTGTTAACCGAATGAGGAGAACAAGTTGAGAGATTAACCTTGAATAAATTAAATGTTTTCCTCTGAGACAGAAGGGAGGTCTAAGAAGAGGAACAAAGATAGAGGTATTTTGAAGTAGAGAAGATGAAGTAGCATTTAAAGCACTATATAAATTTACATTTATATAGTGCTTTAAAGCCACTTTCCTTAAAACCACTTTGTGACGTATGTAGTATGTGCATTATTACTCTGGTTTTATAAATGAGATAATTGAGAAAGTAAGTGACCAGCCCAAAATCAAAGAAGTTAGAAACTCAATCAGGGAGTTTATGCCAATTCCCCTCTCCACCCCCCCCACCCCCCCGTAAAATAGGAAGTAAAGTAATTTGCTGAGAGTAAAGTAGGGGGATATGGATATTTGGGGCTTGAGTCAAGTTTTGGAACAACTGCTTTGGCAGATGCATCAGAGAATTAACAAGAGATGAATAAAAAGATTTCTGAGCAGCAGTGAAGAGTAGTTTTATTGTTTACCGCAAGGAAGACAAAGAATACAGTATCACCATTGTGAAATATTTGAGATTCAAATAGAAAGCCATGACAAATGATGTGGCCTTCCCAAACCCAGAATATAGAATTCGTTTCCATTCAGACTGGTTGATTTAGGCTGTTTGCAGTAAGATTAGTCAGATCTTGTTTGGACCTCCCTCTTCATCTTGAGGTCAGAAAAGGCAGACCTCATTTCTCAAAAGAATAGGTATTTTTCTTTGTCAATATTCCTACCTTTGATGTGCCTACCACAAGATAACCAAATCATAGTGGCAATGTGGCATCTTGCTTTTTAAAATTCTAATAAAAATAGTTGCAGTGTATTGCTTTTCTTAGAAAAAAGGAGAGGTAAAAAGTTAGTTGTTTTGGTAGTTAGAGTAATAATGCTTATATGGTTACCATCATGGTTCGTTCCCCTTCTCTAATATATGAAGGCTCTCCTCTCCCTCTGTAGTCTAGACCAGGAATGATAAATAGGGAACTAACCTCAGAATCAGGAAGACCAAGTCCCTTCACTTACACATATTAGCTCTGTCACCTCAGGGAAAGTAATTTAACTTCTTCAAGCAACCTATAAATTACATTTTAGATGCAGATCTGCATTGAAAGAAGGTGCTTCCTTCCTAGAATTTCCGTATACCAGAGATGTCAAACATATCCTGGATGAAGTACAGAACAGGATTAAAATGTAATTGGGAAATATTTAACAAAATAAATAAGAAAATGATATAGATAATGTTAATATGTGGTTTTGTAAGTAATTATGCAGCCATCAGGGATCCTTAAGTGCACTTTATCGGCCCCTATTTCTATTTGAGTTTGACATCACTGTCCTATACCAATGAAATCACAGGGACAGTTTGTTTGGTTTGAGTTTTTGGGTTTTTTTGTTGTTGTTGTTTTTTGTTTTTGTTGTTTTTTTTTTTTTTTTTTGGTTTAAAGCAGACTTAAGATCTGAGCACATCCAACTGAGGAAAAATTCTACAAAATACATTACTAATAAAATATATCTTTGGGGATCTAAGTAAATTAAGATGAATGAATTGAGACCAAGTGATAACAAAGTTAAGCAAAACATTTTTGTTTTGTTTTTTCCGTGTTGATTTAAAATTGCCTTTTGGCAGCTTAATTTTTCTTCACTTTATTCTGGAAATGTTTGAAATTTATTTTTTGCAGAATATTAATGACAGAAAGTTATGCTTCATTTATCCTTTATTCTTCCAGAGCATGTGAAAGGTGTTACTTAACAGCATTTGTTAGGTTTTTACTATGTGCAGAGCACTGCTGGGTTCTGGATAAGGTACAAAGCTTAGAAAAGAAAAACTCTGCCCTCAAGGAGCTCATAGCCTATTAAAAGGTTTGAGGGGTGTGTGTGTGTGTGTGTGTGTGTATGTGCGTGTGTAATTATATAATTATCACTCAGTAAGAAAGAAGTTGTATATGCAAATAACTATAATTATAATTTAATAAGAGGGATGATATGTATACAAATTACTTTAGCACAAAATAACCACATAGAAAGGAGAGGCAAAATTCTATGTAAAGTCTCAGTACAAGAAGCATTATCGAATGGAGGAATTATGAAAGATTCCATGGAAGAGGTAGCATTTAACCTGAATTTTTTGAATGGTTGACAGAATTTCAGGTGGTAGAAGAGAAGGGACTCTAGGCATAGAGAGGGAGAGCATTAGGCCCAGTGAATAAAAAGAGACAGGAAAGCCTAAGATTGGCACAGAGGATGGCAAGAAGTTCATTTTTACTTGAAGGCTATACTATGTTGAAAGGAATTGCATAAGGAGATTGTAAAAAAAATTGGATAATGCCAGATTATGAAAAAGCTTCAAATTCCAGTCTAAGGTATTTGGAACTCTCTGGTGGGCAGACTGCTGAAGGGTTTTAAAAAGAGGAATGGCACGATTATAAGGATAATTCACCTGCCAGTGGTATGATGACATTGATGGGCAAGGAAAGTCTAGAGACGGGAAGACTTGGAGTGGGTAGAGTGGGAATAGAGAAGGAGGAGACAAATGCAAGGGTTTTTTCAGGGCGGACCAGATTATTAAGGTAAAAGAAGTGATGAAAATAATCAGAAGTTTGCACATGGAAGATTGGTGAATAGTGTGAGCCAGTCAGGTATGCTACCTACTGAACTAGTAAAATTGAGAGAAACATAGAATAAACTTGAACTAGTGTGTTTGTACATTCATTTCTAGAACTCAGAAGCAATGTCAAAGCTAGAGAAAAGTCACAAGATCAAAATGGTGAGGAATATTCCCTTTACTAAGTCATAGAGGACAAGAAGCCAGCAAAGGAAAGCGAGGCATTGCTAGAGAAACAGAAAAACTGAGATATCATAGTTTTAGGGAAGCTAAGGGTAGACATATCTGGAAGGAGTTGGTGATCAACATGAGAGTCTCTTAACAGTCCTGTCAGCCTCCAGTCTCTCCTTACAGTTGCCAAAATAATCTTCCTTGAGACATATGCTGTCAGTTGCAATCATTGTGTCAGTTTGCTTAGCTGCTCTTTTACACAAGAGGGTTCTGTTGGGAAAGAGGGTGGTATTAGAAAGTGACAGTGATTTTTTTTTGTAAGTATAAGGCAAATATTTTTAAACGGGAGAGAAATCTGTCTAAAACACAGAGGCTGCTCACATATTATTCTCCTGTCCACAGAACTTCACTGGCCCCTATTGCCCCTTGGTAAAATACCAGCTCTTCAGCCTGATGCCTAAGACCCACCAAAATCAAACTCTACATTCGAAGCATTGTTTCACTTCATTCTTTTTCACACACTCTGTATCAGTCAAAATGTCATACCTTCTCCCATTTCCACTTCCACACACACTGACCCCTGTGCCCGATGATTCCTCCCTCCTTGCCCCTGCCTTTAAGTATCCTCTTCCTTCAAGGCTCAGCTCAAGCACCAGCTCTGTCTTTGAAGCCCTCCTTTAGAAACTCACATAAATGTCATTTTATATTTATCAGTCAGTCAACAAGCTTTGTAAGCAAACTTTCACTTACTTCCTATAGAATGTAAGTGCTTTGAGGGTAGGGACTGAAATTTTTTATCTTTGTGTTCCTGGCAGCTAGCACAGTACCTTGCATAGTAGGTGCTTAATAAATGTTTATTGAATTGTATTAACATGCAGCGTTCATTTATGACTAACCAACTTGCATTGAAATTAATGAACCGTCTTACCTTTCTCAGTTTTTGATTCAGCAGATGATCTTTTCAGTTCTCCACAGATCAAATATGGTGGAATTTTAAGTAATGGCTGCCTAACTTAAATGTCCAAAGATCACTTTACTAATAGTTCTTATGACAAATATTAATATAATTTTTTTTTACTTTGAAACTTCTCATTAAGTCTTTGAAGATAGATTAGAATTTGATGTGATTCCTATCCTTACCCCAATTTATTTTAGGAGAATTTAATTTTAAAAATAGATTTGAAAGTAGGTCTTAAAAAGAGACTATATTTGAAGACACGTTCAATCTTTGGGACTTGATTTTCTTTCTCAGTAAATTTTTTATGTATTCCCTTTAGGTTTATAGAAGAGAGGTAGAGGAAAATGGAATCGTTCTGGATCCTCTGAAAGCTACTCATGCAGTTAAAGGAGTGACAGGACATGAGGTCTGCAGTTACTTCTGGAATGTTGACGTTCGCAATGACTGGGAAAGTAAGATATCACTATTAATCTACTTTGTCTGACTTTTAGAAAATTCTTAATCTTGAATTTTTCTCTGAAATAAACTTGGAAGACAAAACAATTAATGTCCAGAAAATTCTGTAGATGATCAATTAAATGCCTTCATTTGTAGAACACTTTAAGATTTCAGAATCCTTTCATATATAAATTGACATTTGATCTTCAATGACATGAGATAATCAAGACAGATGGCAGAATCCTCATTTTTACAGATAAATAAATGGACTTAGAAGATTGATTTGAATAAGATCACATAGCTAGTAAGTGGTAGAGCTGAAAGTAGAACCCAGGTCTCTTGATCTTTCAGCCCTTCTTTCCACTAAATCATGCTGTCAACCTAATGAAAACTATGAGTCCTGATGCCTTTGTAAACTTTGTCGTGCACATTCGTTTAAGTTCATAAAAAAAAAATGTTTCAGCAAGAATTCAGTCCAGACTGCAGGTTTCTATCAAAATTGTTTGTTTGCCTTCTTCAGAAGCTTACCTATCCTGACGTTCTATGTTTGTGGTTGTTCAGTTCCACCAGAAAGTATTAGTATCCTAGGGAGTATCAATGCGATGTCAGGAAACGATTTGAGTTACGATGGCTACATCATGAAGTGATGTAGTTCCTTCTCTCAGTGGAGATGGGTGGCTGCTCTTCCACATAATCTTAAATGGTTTCCTGGAGCACAGAGAGGTTAGATGACATGCTCAGAATCCCAGAGCCAGCATGAGTCAGCTGAGACCTGAACTCAGGTCCCTCTTGTTTCAGGGAATACATATATAGTAGGTGCTGAATAAATAAGAAAGTAGTTAGAAATTTCAGTACGCTAGAAAATGACACTGCCTAGTGCAAATACAAGCAGCCACAATTTATTGCCTTAGTATAGAAGCTATTGATGCTTTCTGTTTGTATTTGGTATATTTAGTAATATGTACATATTGAGTGTTTGGTGTTACTTGACCAATAAATTAACCCCTTAATTTTGGATTCATTGGACTGCCCATTAAACTCACTCTTAATATGATAGTATGAAATATTGCATTTCTTTTTCACTGAAGTAAGAACTCATTGCACTGATTTTGTATAATCTTATGAAGGGTCTCCTGTTTATATACTAAGACAATTCAAAGTGACACTCTTAGTCTTTGTGGGGCTTCATTTAGTTGTCTTATTTGGTATAAAATTAGACATGAAGCCATTAATTGTAAGTCTTTAGATTCTACTACAAAACAAACCTTGAAGAAAGGTAGGTTCTTAAGATGTATATATAGTGTCTTGGGAAAAGAAGGTTCATTGCTGTGTTACTCTTCTTCTAATAGCCCAACAGATTGCCTCTGGCTTTTAGAATACTGGTAAGGCCTGAGGAGGGATTAAACGCATTTATTTGAGTACTAACTGGTACATACATACTCAAATACGTTCACATACAGATGTGAAATAGTTATTCTATACTAAGAGCCAAAAAAATCATTACTTATTGATCTAATTTCCTTCATTTCAGCAACTATAGAAAATTTCCATGTCGTGGAAAAGTTGTCTGAAAATGCAGTCATCGTTTACCAGACTCACAAGGTACTGCCTTTTTTTTTTTTTTGTCAGCTCTATACTTTTTACATTCTGATACCAGATTTTGCTCTAGAGAATTGATGTAATCAGACAGCATTTATTTATTGTCTGCTCTGTGCCAAACACCATTAGACCCTGGAGATGACAAAGACAAAAGTAAAGGTCCCTGTCCCCAAGGATTTTGTGTTCTAACAAGGAAGACAACATGTTCATAAATGTAGGTATATTTAAAACAGATAGAAAATAACCAGGTTCAGGGGGAGTAGAACAAGGGAAGGCAGGAGCACCTGGGGAGACTAGGAAAGGCCTCTTGGAGAATAAGGTACTTGATTTGCATCTCAAGAAAACTAGGCATTCCAGGAAAAGGAAATAAGTGGCCGCCAGGCAGGTGGGACAAACCAGTTGAAAGACACTAGGACAGGAAGTGACTAGTTATGTGAAAGGAACAGAAAAGAAGCCAATTTGTCTGGATGGTACAATGCACTGAGAGGAGTGATGTGTGATAAGATTGGAAAGGCAACATGCAACTAGTTACTACTAAAGTACTCGAAATGCCAGAGGAGTTTATATTTGGTCCTAGACATGGTAGAGAACCACTCCATTTGACTGAGTAGTAGATGCATATGCTAAGATTTTCGCTTTAGGAAAATCACTTTGGCAACCAGAAGAGGATAGATAACACTGGGGAGAAATTTGAAGTTAGTTGGCCAAATAGGAGGCTATGGTTCAGGTGAAGAGATGATGGCAGCCTGTACTAGGACGGTGGTGACTGTGTGAGTTGAGAAGAGGACATATATGCAATAGATAGTGTGGAGATTTAAAAAACCATGTTTATGGTTAAACCATGATTAAATAAATTAATCAGAGGTCAAAGATAACGCTAAAATTGCAAATCTAGGTGACAAGAGGAATGGTGGTAATTTCAGCAGAAAAAAAAGGAAACTCAAAGGAGTAGATTTGGGGGGAAAAGATGAAGAGTTCTGTTTTTAGAGATGTTGATCTTTGAGATGCCTTCAGGATATTCATTTCAAAATACCCTGTAAGTGGTCGATTATGTAGGATCAGAGATCAGAGAATGTAGGACTAGATAGACAGATCTGGGAATCATCTACATAGAGATGATAACTAAACCCATAGAAGCTAATGAGGTCACCAAGTGAAAGTGTAGATAGAGAAGAGGGCCCAGAAGGGAACCTTGGGGTACACACACCGTTAGGAGGTATAATATAGATGATGATCCAATGAAGAAGACCTAACAGTAAGTCATGTAAGAAGAAAATCAAAAGAAAGCAGAGCTATGAATCCAAGAAAAGAGAGACACCAAAAGGAGAGAGGGTGGTGAACAGAGTCACGCTGCAGGAATGGGTGGAACGGATGCAGATTGAGGAAAGACCATTGAGCTTGACAGTTAACTTTGGAGGGAGCGGTCTACTCTGAGAGAAGAGATCAGAACTGAGATGACTGAGAGTTTGAGGAGTGAGTGTTAGAGGAGAGGAAAAGTAGAGACAACGAGCATAGATACCTTTTTCGAGGAGTTTTGCTAAGAAAAAAAGAGAAAGTGATGGTAGGGATGATAAGGTCTAGTGAAAGTCTTTTAAGGATGAAGGGAGGCTTGGGCATGATTAAAGGCAGCAAGGAAAGAACCAAACAGAAAGAAACAGAAAATTAGAGGAATGGGAATTGTACAGTGGAGACAGTTGGCTGGGAGATTCAAAGGACGTACAAGGATTGGCTTAAGGAGAAGGTCAAACTTTCATCAGAAACGGGTATGAAGGAGGAGCTAGTAGGGATTGACACATAGAGTGCAGGAGACGAAGAGGTGGTAAGAAGTGGTAGCTCAAAAGAACTGCCCTCTAATTTTCTCAGTAATACATGAAATGAAGTCCTAAGCTCAGTTTAACAGGGAGACTGATGTAGGAGGTTTCAAGAAAGAAGAAAAAGTTCCAAACATTTGCTGTGCAGGTGGGATAAAGCATCAATTAGAGAAGAGTGAAAAGACTGCCTTTGTGCATTGTGGGTTCAGTTGAAATTAGATAATATACATTCGTGATGGGGGCAGCAGGCAAGAGCCGCCAGAATCTGGATTGGGTCATAAACCTACATAGAAAAAACATCAGAGGGAGAGAGTTTACAACAAAGGAGAGTTCTGGAAGTGAAGAGCAAAGAGTATTCTCACTCCCCTTCAGAATGACTTTGTTAGGAGGTATGAGAGAAAATAGTAGCAGTAAGGATTACAAAGGAAACAGTGTCATGTGGGGTAAGCCAGGTCTTCCAGGAATACCTGAAAACTGAAAAATCATGGGAACAGAGTCTAAAATGAAGGGGAAATTTAATAACAGAACTCAAGTTCTAAAAGGCACAATAAAAGAGAATATACTAACTTCTTAGTCATGTACAGTAATGCTCCCTAGTAGTATGAAAGGAAATTAAATATCCCAATATGTCTAAATTTTTGTTAATAGTTCACAAATTTTATTTATTTCAGAGTTTAAGGCAAGAAAATTTACCAGAAGGACTTGAGTTACAAATATGGACAATAAACTAAATCATGCATTTCTTTTCCCTTTGATAGGCACTTATGTAAAAAAAATTTTTGAAAAAGTTAAAATTTTTAAAGTATTAACATATGCATACATATTTGTGAACGTAAAAGGAAAAGTATAGAGATCGTAGAGAGATGTTATAATGAACATTTCTAAAGTGCTTTGTATTTTATTTACAAAGTCCATTCCTCAATCACCTCATGAAGGTGTTAAGCCTTTTGTACCAGCAATAAATAGAGAAGTCAGTATATGGCAGAATAATCTAAAGGGTTTAGTGTTTTGTTTTTTTTTTTAGATTTCACTGTTTTGATATTCTTTGATAACCTTTGCTGTGAAAAGGTACTCCCTCCTCTTAAAACCTATTGTCCTTGGTTTTAATTCCTGCCCTTATGTAAATACAGGAGGCTTTAGACTAATAATAACTGACCTTTATATAGCACTTCAAGGTTTATAAATTTCTTAGTGTACGTTATCTTCTGTGAACCTCATCACTATGATGTAGGTGCTCCTGAAATTATCCCTGTTCTACAGGGGAGGAAAGTGAGGCTTAGAAAGGCTGGTCACATGGCTAGTGAATGTTAACTGTGGGATTCACATACAGACGTTCCTGACTCCAGGTCTAGCATTTTATCTACTCCCTCTGCTGCATCTCTTCTTTGAAGTAGAACAGGCCTCCATCTCATTAATTGAGGAGCTTCTTCTTCCTCTGATACAGATCAGAACTTGTTGCTGCTTGGCCTGCCTGTGTAATTCTTGTCCATGTTCTTTCTAAAAGTTGGCTATTGTGCTTGAGGCCTTCCTGCCTTCCTTCCAATATTATAAGAGTACCAGTGATACTGTGCCCTCCAGTCCTCACTAATTCTTGCTGTTTGACCAGCCTATCTTCTCTTTCTTTTGTAAATTCCTTGATGGTCTTGACTCCTGTTCTTCTTCAGCTATTCAGTTTATAGCTTTGTAAAACCATAAATTAATTCTTATGCTTAACCTCTTTTAGGGGGAAGTCTCAGCTTTCATTTTATAAGCTTCTATCTTCTAATTGTGCATAATGTGTCAGCATCCAGTTTGGTTTCGCATTGACATGTGATTGTCAGAGACATCTAGATAGAAAATATTCTAGATTTTCAGTAAGTTTTGACTTCTTCTACAGAGGGTGTGGCCTGCTTCTCAACGTGATGTGTTATACCTCTCTGCCATTCGAAAGATACCAGCATTGACTGAAAATGACCCTGAAACTTGGATTGTGTGTAATTTTTCTGTGGATCATGACAGTGCACCCGTGAGTACTTAGGCTTAGTTATTCTTAATTCTAAAAGCTAATTCTGAATTCTAAATCCAAAAATGACATAATTCTGAATAAAAAATAAAAACAAAGGGAAAGATTGCTTACTTGCCAGGTGTTATCTTGATTCTTTTTTTCTTTGATGTCACATCAGCTGAGCAATTCTACAATTAAAATTGTTTCATTCATTTTTAGTTGTATATTGGTATTAGCTCAATATGATGTATCAAAGGCTACCTCTGTCAACAGGATTAATATGTAGCCTTTTTCTTTCTATTGGAGTATATACTTCCTTACCTATTAGAAACATTTGATAGTGGTAGCACTATCATATCCTCAGTGTTATTCAGAAGGCTTTAGTTCCTAAACTAATGATATAGATCATTTGTTAACCTAGGTTTGCATTTATGGCTTTAAAGCTCTCAGGATGGTAATTACAGTTGCATCAGTAATTCTTAAGCCATTCCTCTTTCTTCCAGGATGACTAATCCCGAATTTACTTCTGCTTAGTTTGTGTGCTTTACTCAGGATGGTGTTTTTTCTTCATCTGCTCCCTAGGTTTATAAAACTGCTTAAAAACAGATTTTTTTTTTTACTCATATGACATGTTAGGGCAGTTAATTAGTGGTTTTGTTTTGGTTTTTTTGGTTTTTTTAGGGAGCATTTCTTTTTAGTGGTTTTTATTAAACATTTTTTATTTACTAAACTATTGGTTTGGGATTTTTGCAGGTAAACAATCGATGTGTCCGTGCCAAAATAAATATTGCTTTGATATGTCAAACTTTGGTAAGCCCACCAGAGGGAAACCAGGAAATAAGCAGAGACAATATTCTATGCAAGATCACATATGTAGCTAATGGTATGTGAATTTTTAGTGTTGCTGGTCTTTATAGCTTGAATAATGAATTTATAGTAACAAGAGGATAAAAGGGATAAATATGTTAAAGTGCTGATAAATGACCACTTTGCTATACAATACATTTAGAATTAACAATGCAAAGAACGGGGAAGGAAATTAATGACAATTCTCCCTAACCTTATTGTCCTGCCTTTTGCTTTTCAGTATGTTTTTCAGTCTGTCAGCCTTTCGCATATTAATATTCTCATTTCAGTTCCTCATAGCGTGATGGACAATTTGTTTAATTCTTCTCAAGTTTCCTAACATAATGTAAGCGTTACTAAACCCCATTTCTACTTTCCATATCTCAGTTCCACCCCAACTTCCCATAACCCCCTCTTCTTATCAGATAATGTTAATTTTTAAAAGTAATGCTTTTGATGAGTTTGCCTTATTAAACTGCTTTTCATTCTTCCTGCCTCAAGAAAAAGATATTTTTAAATCAAGTTTAACCCTTCCATCTGCATTCTTAATTCCATTTCTTCCTTATCCTCTTTAGCACTGTTAATCTCTTCCACTCTACTAGCCCCTTCTCTGCTACAAACGTGGTCAGCTTTGCTGTTTCTTGAACACTTTCATTTGGCCCACCTTCCCCATGTGACGTGCTATTGCTCTCTTTGTTTTTGCTGACAAGTAGTCTTTATGTGTTGCCTCGACTTCCTCACTGCCTTGCTCTCTCCTTAACCCCCAACAGTCTCATTTATGCTTCCAGTCCAACCCTTTTACCTCCTCAAGCAATCCCATTCCATCTCCTCCAACAGATTGCCCCTCTGGCACTTATTTTCACTTGCACCTCGTCTATTGGTTCCTTCCCTACTACCTACAAACACGTCTGACCCATCACAAGACCTTCACTCGATCCTTCCATTCCTGCTAACTATCATCTTACGTCTCTTCCGCTTTTTGTGGCTGAAGTAGCCACAATGGGTGCCTCCACTTTTTCTCTTCTCTCTCTTTTCTTGACCCCTTGCAATCTACTTCCAACCATATCATTCCACCAAAACTGTTCTCTCCAAAATTACCAGTCATTTCTTAATTACCAAATCCAGTGACCTTTTCTTAGTCTTCATCCTCTTTGACCTTTCCACAACTTTTGACGCTGGCAGTCACCCTCTTCTTAATCCTCTTTTCTCTCTAGATTTTTGGGACACTATTCTCTGCTGGATTTCCTGCCTATCTGACTGCTGCTTCTCTGCCTCCTTTGCTGGACCCTAAATCAGTATTATGCCCTCTAATTGTAGGTGTTCCACAGGGCTCTGTCCTAGGCCCTCATCCTTTCTCCCTGTATATACTATTTCACTTGTCGATCTCATCAACTCTCATAGATTTAATTGCCATCTCTCTGCTGATGATTCTTATATATCTGCCCTGACCCCTCTTCTGATCTCTAATCTCACATGCCCATCTGTCAGACATCTTAAACTCCAAAGCTAAACTCATTATCTTTCCCCCTAAATGCCTCCTACTTCTTACCTTCCCCATTACTATAGAGGATAACCCAGACTCTCAGGCTCCCAACCTGGATTCTTCTCTCTGTTTCTCTCTCTCTCTCTGTCAGACACACACACATACGCACCCATTCCTAGATTCTTCACTGTCTCTCCTACACACATATGAGCTGTTGCCATGTCTACCAGTTTCACCTTTGCAGCATCTCTCATAGATGTCCCCTTCTCTCCTGACACTGCCACCACTTGGGGTAGGCCATCATCACCTCATGCCTGATCTACTGCAGTAGCTGCTGGAGGCTCTACCTTCCTCAAGTCTCTCCCCACTTGAATCCATCCTGTATTCAGCCAAAGTGATTTTTTGAAGCTTAAGTCTGACCATGTCAGTTCCCTACTCAGTAAACTCCAGTGGCTTCCTGTCCCCTTCAGGATCAAATACAAAATCTTCTTTTTTGTATTCAAAGCCCTCAATAACCTAGCCCCTTCTTACTTTTCCAGTCTTGTTATACATCACTCCTGGACATATATCCTTCGATCCAGTAACGCTGGCCTCCTGCAACTCCATGAACAAGATGCTCCATCTTTCACTTCAAGCACTCTCTCCAGCTATCCTCCATGCCTGGAATATTCTTTCTCCTCCACTCTAATGACCTCCCTGGTTTCCTTTAAGTCCCAATTAAAATCACACCTACAGGAAGTTTTTCCCAACCCCTCTTAATTTCATTGCCTTCCCTCTGTTATTATTATTTCCTGTTTATCCTGTATATAGCTTCTTTCTACATATTCATTTGTTATTTGCATATTTGTTGTTTCTCCCATTATATGGTGAGGTCTTTGATGGCAGGGATAGCCTTTTGCCCCTTGTTTTATGTGTAGTGCTTAGCATAGTGCTTGGCACATAATAGACACTTAAATGTTTGTTGATTGGCAAATCTCATGACTTTTTATCAACGTCTACAGCCTTTGGTCCATTTGTTTTTTTCATGAAATTCTCGATTTCCTTTGCTTCCATGATTCTGCATTCCTAATTTTTTTCTACCTTTTTGAAATTCGTTTTCTTACTTTCTCCTTGCTATATTCCCTAACACTTTACATTTACTGGGATTGTCATTGGTCCAGTCTTCTGTGTTCCCTCAGCTCACCTGCTCTCATGGATGGCCACCTTCAAATTCCTCGCCTTCTCTTTTGCTCTGCATTCCTTTGAGTTACAGCCCTACATTTCTAGCAGCCAGTTGACTTTTTCCACTGGGTATTTGTTCATCACTTCAAACCTGGTATTTCTGAAACAAAACTTATCTCTTGACTTTTCAGTTTCTATTAGCAGTGGCACTTTTCTTCCAATAACCAGGTACTCACCTTTTGAATCCTCTTTATCTTTGCCCTCCCCCCTCAAGCATTAATTTAGTCATCACGTCCTGTCACTTCTTCCTTCTAAATATCTCATCAGTCCTTTCCTTGCCCATTTCTGTTATTGCCTCTCCAGACCCTATTTTGTGCTACAGTCTACACTGCCACATTTTCTTGTTTACATCATATCATCTTATACAAACACCTCCATTGCCTGTAGAAAAAAGTATAAACGTCATTGCTTGTCTTTCAAGGTGTGCCAGAATCTGGCTCCAACGTTCTCTCTAAGAGCTAACACCAATGGGAAGGATACTGGATTTAGAGGAGTCACAAGACTCAGGTTCACATTCTAGCTCTGCTACTTACTACCTGAGGGATGGGAAATGAAATTTTTTTCTCTGGCCCTCAGTTTCCTCGATGGTAAAAAATATCTCTTATGTTAAAAACTAGGGAATAAAAAATACAGGAGTTGGACTTGATACCATCTAGGATCCTTTCTATTCCCAAGTCTATATTCTTTATGCTTTCAATGGAGCAACAGAGAGAGCACTGGACCTGGAGTCAGGGAAACGTGAATACAAATCCTGCCTCAGGCACTTACCTCCTGTGTGACCCTGGGCAAGGCACTTAACCTCTGTCTCCCTCAGTTTCTTCATCTGTAAAATGAGATAATAATAGTAACTACTGCCCAAGGCTGTTTTGATTGAGAATAAAATAAAATACTAAAGTGCTTTGCAGACTTTAAATCACTTTGCAAATGTTCGTTGTTGTTAGTACTGTTATCTTCATCATTGGCACAACAGTGCCAAGCACTTAAATATTTTACAGCATGAAGCATATTTTTTTGAGCAGGTATTCACCGAAATTATACATGTGTGAAGTTATCCATTAAAGCTCTAACAATAATAGTTTTCCTGTGAATAGTCATATTGTATACATAAAACTTCTAAAACTATAATTGCCAACATTTTGTCATAACCACATGATTAGAAGTTTAAAGCCAGCTTTTTGCCCATATGACAAGGAAGAAGAATGTCTATAATGCTAAATTTGGATAAGGGGAAATTGAAATAACTATTCTGTGCTGATATGATTTTGTATACTTGTTTGGCAGTTGCTTTTCTCAATAGAGTTTCAAGACTCCAAGTAGAGGGCGATGGACTACTTTAGTCATTATTAGTAGTTAATTTTTAAGAAGTAAATATTTCTGATACTATACAGCTAGTGTATTCTAAGTTAGCAAATATCATTTAATACTAACTAAAATTATAATCTAGGGACCAATCACATGTGGACTACTTTCTCCTCTAGTATCTAGTCACATTATGAATAGGTGAGTTACTTCTCTGTGCTCACAGGTCTCTGAATGTGAGAGTAAGAGTAACACTTATCCTGAGGTAATGTGACTAAATAAGTAAAATTTAAATGACACTAAGAGGAAGGAAATATGCTCTGTTTTTACGGTCTCCAGAGAGCGTGCCTTGGTGATACTCTTGCTCTCTCTAAATATTTATTGTATGCATATGCTTTGTACGGTACATTTCTTCATAGTTCCTAGAGCCAGGAGGGGAGAGGCAAGTAACTACTTTCAGTGAGCTAGATTTAAGTGAGCTTCCTTGCTTTACACAATAAGTAAATTCATAGAATCATTGAATTTTACAAAACTGAATAGGCTTCAGGTCGTCTCGTTCAGCTATTACAGAAGAGCATAGTGATGTCCAGAGAAGGCAAGTGAATTGGCCAAGAACATTCAGCAAGTATCAGAACTAGGACTAAAGCCCATCTCCCTTGATCCCTTGTCTGGTACTGTTGCCGCCAATCACCATTTTCCTAAGAAGTTATGGGCACAAATGATACTTTTATAGATTAAATCTTATTTTAGATACACTAAAGCTTGTTCTGTGTCTAGTTAGGTTTGCACCCTAAATGACTTTCGGATAAATATTATTCCATATTTATAAAGTATAGAGCCCATTATTTAAAATGTTAATGTGTGACTATTAATCTTTTAATTTTGAGCTCTTAGTAAAAGAATCAGTGATCCTAGACTTAGGAAGTCTTGGCTAGATTGAAAGAAGAATCTCAGCATAAGAATTTTATGTATAAATGTTGATGCCAGCTCATGCATTGGAGAATATTCTTAAGTAGGAGTTTTAATGTGTTTTTTTTCTTTCTTTGATTTAGTGAACCCTGGAGGATGGGCACCAGCCTCAGTGTTAAGGGCAGTGGCAAAACGAGAGTATCCCAAGTTTCTAAAGCGTTTCACATCCTATGTCCAAGAAAAAACTGCAGGGAAACCAATTTTGTTCTAGTGTTAACAGGTATTCATATTTCTGTGTGTATTTCGTAGCTTCTCTTTGTAAGTGTCAAAAAGTAAATTCAGCCATTAATACAAAAAAAAAAACCACATCATTTGCTTTTGAAATATGTAAGGCTAGAAATCTTACCATTCCTAGCCTTTATAAGTATTAGAGAATTCATGGTCAATTGAGCTAAAATTATAGTGATAACAGTGATTAGGGTTTGAATGTACTTATTTGTTTTTGTATCCTGGATTTTTTTTTAATAAAATGAAGCTTATTGCCAGACACTGATGTAAGTGTTAATGTATTTTTGACATCTCAGATTATCTGAATTGTCCAGGATACCAGTCGACTAGAATTGTTAAACTGGTTCATAACAACGTTTGTCATTTTCAGATATAGCCAACCTTGAATAAGATTTTGTGCCCTCTGTGCATCAATTTTGAAACATTTTGAAAAGTGCTATGTTTTAGAATGATTTTTGCTTAGCCTTGGTGATATATTTCTTGTTGGTAATACTTCTGCCTGTTTATCTACTGAATAAACCAAAAATCCATCTCCATTTCTGGCCCATAGACCTTCTTCTTTGTCTCTTCTACTTTATCCCATTCAGTTTCTTGAGTATTTTCCTCCTATCTGTAACATGATTAAATTTCCTCATCTGTAGGATGATTAAATTTCCTCTAAGGTCCATTCCAGCTGTGCATTTACAATTCTGGGGTCCCAGTAGTTTCAGTAGCACAGCAGAGTTATTAGTGAATTCACTGGATAGGAACAGCCCATGAAAGTGGTCGTCTGAAGACTTCCTGTTAATATGTTGCTCACATTTAAACTTCTTGTACATTTTGCAGTGACTAAAGCAAGGCTGTGTGAACATTCCATGTTGGAGGAATTAACCAAAATGAATGCTCTAAGCTGGAACGTAGGATCTACAGCCCTTTCTGTGGCCCACGACCTTGGCTTTGTGCACTGAAATGAAGAAACCCTGCAATACAGTGACACCGAACATCTGACACTAGCTCTCTCCTGCTAGCTCTTCTTGCTTAGTGTATAACTATAAATACATGTAATAACACATGTATATGGCTATATTTTTATTTGCTTGCTTTGGGGGAGTGGGGGGAGACTTTGAATCACAAACTTGGGGAATTAATGCTTTAATTTGGGGAAATTTTTGCAAAGCTTTTAATTTTACTATGGCCCTGCTTAAGAGCCTCACATATGTGTTGGGTTTTTGTGTGCAAATTTTAAAGCACATAATGCAGACACATAAGGTAAGGACATATGTGCTTTCTGTGCACCAAACATAAAGGGTATGGTTCTTTTTTTCAGGCCTGCAGTCCATTCTGGGTGGCCAGGTTTTTCTGATTTTGCTTTGTATAATCATAGAGTCCATTGCTGCTGATTTCTATAATGAATCATCTTGTCATGTAAAATGTCTCAATAACTGAGGGCTGTCAATAACCAATGACTTTGCCTTTTCTATTGTCTTACTCTCATGATGAACTTTGGTTCTGATGGAGGAAGTGTGAAAAGCTTTATTTTTTTCTCAGATATCTTTATATTTCTATTGTATTTTTCAGTTCTGTACTATGTGCTATAGGTTTTTTGGTTTGTTTTTATGAACACAATTTGGCAATTTCTAGAGTGGTTCTGTTATGACCTACAAGAGACTGCCTGCCTGAAAACAGCAACAGTATCCATTCTCCCTTACTGGGTATAGATAGAACTGTTTTCTGGCAAGATGATTAAAGTTATTGAGCTCATGTTTTCCTGAAATTGCAAAAGGATGCACTGTAATGCTTATTAAAGTAGATCAGACTTTATGAGTTTGACATTTGACAACATTCCCACTACTTAAAACAGGCATGTTTACTGGTCCTTCCGATTCCGGTCTCAAAACTGTGTTGTGAAGTTTGCATAGAAAATGTGAGTTATCTTATTATTGCCTCTTGGTCAGAACCTTCATTGAACAGTAAAGGATTCTGCTCAGTTTTAATTGCAGAGTTCCCATTAGTTGCTGTGAAAATTTAAATGTAAAATAACTTTTTAGATGACTGTAAACAACTTTAAAGCTTGGAGTTGAGGCAGAAAATGGTACTTAAAGAAGTAGAAATAACTGCCAACTTCAGAATCTTCCTAGTGGTGATGTCTTGGAGAGAGAACGCAGAAGCGTTTCGTGGGTGTTTGCTGACTTATGCATCTCAGTAGAAATAGAAGTCTGATACTTTTTTGTAAAGTCATGTAGTATGAAACATGTCCTGTATATATTTCATACATGATAATGGATTCTTGATGTTAAATGCAAGATGATTTAATGACGGGATGAGGCTGATCACTTAAATCTCCACAATCCTGGAAGAGAATTACTTGCATCAGATATAATAGTATTTATATTCTGTACAAAGAGAGAAAATGCTTATATAAACACGTGCTTACATTACATGCACGCAAATTTCATGCTCCATAAAATTTTTCTATTTTTTAATTTGCCTTTCTCAAAATTATTTGCATGGAATATGCCTTATTACAGAAACATGCCGTTCACGATTTGAATATGTGGAAAAGTGCCTATATGGTGGTAATACTAGTAAGGCAAATGAGACAAAAATGATATCTGTTTACATCACCAGTGAACATTTTATATAGTGATGTTACAAAGAGAAAAGTTTATACCTCAAATATGTATCTTCTTTTACAATCAGGTTGAGGGAGGGAGGAAAAAAGTTTCATTCACCATAGTCACTTTTGGGAACTTGGAAAAAATTCTTTATGCCCAGTTATAAATATTCCATTTCTGATAACTATCATGAAGACAGTCAAATAACTGTTTAGTAATTTAATTGGATAGCTTTATTTTACAAAGATATGGAAAGTTTACAAAAGCAGTATATAAATCTTAATATCATCAGTTGCGTTTGCACTAAATGTGATGTACTTTTGCAATTTATTCTGTAAATAAAATGATTACACTAAAGATGCTATTTGTTAAATAAATAACTTTTCAATGAGTGCACTAGTACTTCACTAGTGTTAACCCTACCCAATCAGAGTTAGGTGAGACTTAGAGAATGTGGAAAGAGTTCAAAATTCAGAAGAGGTACTAACCTTTTTAGTAAATATTCAGAACTTGTAGAACTATTTTCATAAGGCTAATTCCCGCATATTGAGTGTCAATGATGCTCTCTTCCCCAGATCATTTTTACTTCTCATGCCTGAGATATTAACTTTTAAATTTGTATCCTTCTACTCTCCCTCCGTCCACATCTCTTCTAATACCCCTTTGTGCTGTGATAGAGATACTGCAGGATTCTAAAATGTGCAAAATATTGATGAATCAGGAGCTTTTTCCCTGTGCAGCACAGCCAGGGTACAGAACAGGAGGATGCAATATTTCACCGGGGACTTGGGACTCTGAATTTTAAGAGGGTAAACGACTATGCAGGACTTGGGAATGGAAACAGGGACAGCCAGACCTAAGGAACTCTGTGTCTGTGCCTGAGGGGTTGCGTGCGTGTGTGCGTGCGTGCATGTGTGTGTGTGTGTGTGTGTGTATGTGTGTGTCTCGAAGTGATGAGAAGGAGGAGTGGCTTTTCTCATTTTGTCAGTTCCCATCAACTAATTTGTATACCTATACATCAGTGTCAGTTGCTTTTGAGGAAAATTTCATCATTTGAAAATAATTATTTTGTCAGCTTTATTCCATTGGGCTGAGCTGGTTTTCCGTGAAACTATGTGGGTTCTCTTTAAGCTAATCAGTTCGCTAATCATTTTGTTCAGTTAAAAATCTTTCACTAATATTTTGTCACAGTTGTACAGATCAAGATGTATAAGGATTATTGTCATTGTTCATCTACAGACTCAAAAACATAAATCATTTTCAAGTACCTTGAGAGTGTGTAGAGTGTAACTGTTCTATGATAGCTTTATGATCCTGATGTTAAAAGAAAAATTGGATCTTCCATGTTACAATCAGAAATTAAAACCAGTATTTAAAAGTGGAAAAAGTATTAAAATATTATGGACAAAATGTGTTTCCTTGCCTGTTTTTTTTTAATTGAGCCAATGTTGGATTTGAAAAACCAGTAGAAAATTGCAGCCATTCTTTTTTTCCTTTGGAGCATATAGTATTTGTTGGATAAATATAAATAAATGAGAGAAATTTTATTTTCAAGCATGTTCAGAAGGACAGGTGCTCTAAGGGTTAGTGAAATGTCCCTTGTGGATTTTTTTTTGAAGATTTTATGACCAGAAGAAAATGACCAGTTTTCTGGTTTGTATGCAGATCAGTATTAGGAAAGAATATTTCTTTATCTGCCCAGTTTGTGCCACTATTGTGTTGTAAAAATGAATTCTTTATAAACTGTATTTTTCTCGCAAGGTCCTTTAAGAGAGGCACAGAAGTACTAACTTTTATAGAGGAATGTTTGAGCTTGGATGACTGCTTTTAAACATATGTAACTTCTTGGATGTTCTCTAATCGTAAATTTAGCAATGGGGGAAATGTAGACCAGATGTGTCCCATTCAAGTAGAATTGGGGCCACTAATCTATACATAAGATCTCTAGGGGCTTCATGTTGATTTAGGTTTTAAATATATTATCTCTGTTTTATTGTATTTGTATTTATTTCATCAACTATTTTCAAATTACATGCTAATCTGATTCAGGCCTCACTTTGTGGTATTGTATGGCCTGCATGTTTGACACCTCTGATGTAAACTCACTGAATTGTTTCCCTCCAGTTTGAAAATGTGTGCCTTTATTTTTAAAATTTAAAGTTTCTGGCAAGGTCATTTTGTTAGAATGTTTGCATTTTCTGTCCTCAGACAAAATTTCTGAGAATCTCATTATTTTCCATGCTTAGAAAAAGCCTACTTAAATATAGAGCTAAACTCTTCTTGGTTATGCTAGCCTGTGTTCATCTTCCTTCTATTTCACTGAATCTTAAGATTCTAGCTGTTGAAGGAGCCTTAGCAATCCTTAATAATTATTATTCCTGTTTGATTAGCAAATGTCCAAACAAGATTGCCTTGTTATCCAGCTTCTTTCTAGGAATAATGCTTCCACAAATTCAATTAGTGCCTTTTAAGCTTCCTAACTATGAAGATGTATAACTTGAGAAGAAATAATAGTCATAGCTGGCATTTATATAGTTCTTTAAGAACTGCAGAAATGCTTCAATACTATTGTAGTTTGGGGGGGGGAAACCTCCAAAAAATGCAAAAGGGAAAGAAACGACGTTCTGAAGAGCATTGGCGCTCAGAAAGCCACCCAGGGCTACCAGCCCAACAAGTTTAGGCTTAACCATAAATCAGAAAAGATGGACATTGAGTTAATAAAGAAGCACCTGAAACATTCTTGGGGGTGAAAAAAAACAGAACTGAAGAGATTATTTGCTACTTGAACACCCCAAGACAACAAATGGAGGAGTGACAAAGCAGCCAAGAATGGCAAGAGCAACAGAGTGACAACAGAGACCAGTAAGAGACTAATTTCTTAAACATCGGTGAAGGAAGAAATGGAGGTGACAATGGAGAGACAGCCTTGGGGCAATATGGACAGAGCCTAGTCACCCTGCCTACAAGTGAATCATTTTTGTGTGTGTGTAAAATGTTAAAAAAAAAAAAATGGGAGAGCACATGGAAAGGGGAAGGAGAATGTGGAGAAAAGTCAAGTGTGATGTGCTTGAGTCAAATTGAGGGTTGGCAATGAAAGAAAGGTGACCTCTTTGGTCTCCAGAAAAGGAGAGCTTACAAGGGAGGGAGGGGAAGAGGGAGTAAGGGAAGAAGGATGTCTTGTTTTGGTGGTGAGCAGTCCCCTGACATTCTATGAAGGGAGATAGGGAACTTTGTGCTGGGTGTTGTCTGGGGAATTTGGTGTTTGAGGGGAAAAAAAAAAAAACTTTTACTCCGGAGGGAGGAAATTAGAACTCCAGAGGCACCTGGCCCTTAGGGGAGAAGGAGGGCATGGACTCAGGGAAGAGATTTTTTTGAGACAAATGGAGAGAGAAGGTAACCAGGGGCAGATATATAAGTAGTAGTGGACTACATTATCAGGCATGTGGTAGGGAGGCTCTTCCCAGGGGCAACATCCTCTGTCACCTGTGGGAATCTGGAATTGAGACACAATGGAAAAGGGACAATCTACATTATAGTGGCAGAAACTGCCTAGAGGGGAAACTCCAGAATGGAGAATTTGAAGTTATGATTACACGAGGAATATAGAGAATAGAGAGACCTGACAGTTATAAGGGGAGGGTCTTGTAGAAGGATGGATAATGAACAGAGTAAAAGAAATACTGTCAGGAAAGGGGCTTGAAAAATGACATTTTAAAAATTAATGAACTCAAATGAAAGGGATATGAGAAGGCACCCCTGACCTACACCTTTGTGGAGGCAGGAGGTCCACAAGGGTTACATATTTGACAAGTTTTCAGACTTTTTCAATACACTTGTCAGTTGTGCTGACTTATGTTTTCCTCTCTAAAAAATACTATTTGTCTAATGGGGTGGCTCTCTACCAATGAAAACTTTGTAGAAAACAAAAACTAATGAACAGAACTAGAAGGGGAGGAGAAGGAAGGGGGATTTAATTGACCAAGGTGGGAAAAGAGAATAAGAATCCAGATAAGGCAAAGAAAAGTCCGAAGGCAACAAGGTAATGTGGAAGAGAGGAATGAGGGGTGAGGGGAAAAGAACATGGGAATTCCAGTGGGAATAGGGCCACCTTAAAAAAAGATTGTGCTAAAGTACTAATGAGAAATAGTATTTATAGCAGAAGGGGGTGGGTGGGGGCAGAAAATCATACCTAAAAAAAAAAAGAAAGCATACATAAACTTAACTCATAACTTTAGAGATGAATAGGTTAACCATTCAATATAATGAAAAAGAGATTGGATAAGGAAACCAAACCCTACAATCTGTTGCTTATAAGAAACACGTTTAAAAAACAAAGGCATACACAAAACAAGATGAAAAAAAATTTTTTTATTTAATTTATTTAATAAATTTAGTTTTCAGCATTGATTTTCACAAGAGTTTGAATTTACAAATTTTCTCCCCATTTCTACCCTCCCACCCACTCCAAGATGGCATATATTCTGGTTGCCCCGTTCCCCAGTCAGCCCTCCCATCTGTCACCCCATTCCCCTTTCATCCCCCTTTCCCTTCTCTTGTAAGGCAAGATAAATATCTATGCCCCATTGCCTGTGTATCTTATTTCCTAGCTGCATGCAAAAACTTTTTCGTTGTTGTTTTTGAACATCTGTTTTTAAAACT
>CM053622.1:357389327-357405212 GCA_028646595.1 Phalanger gymnotis
CTCCTGCTCTGATCTGCCACTTAATTCCTCCCACCAGGTGGGCCTGGGGCCAGGAAGTAACTGCAGCTGTAGTTCTGTAGCTGTACCACCCCACTGCCCCTGGGGCAGTGGCCAAACTGCAAACTCTTTTCACTCTGTCCCCCGCAGCTTTTCCCACTAACCTTCTCTGTTCTTTGGTGTTTGTGGGTTGAGAAGTCTGGTAACTGCCACAGCTCACTGATTCAGGGTGCTAGGGCCTGTTTCGCCCGGCTCCCTGTCTGGTTGGTCCTGCCGCTGCCCACACTGAGCTTCACTCCCCTCTGTTCCATGCATGATAGACCTCATCCAGCGACCATCCAGGTTGTCCTGGGCTGGATCCCTGCTTCCCTCTGCTATTTTGTGGGTTCTGCTGTTCTAGAATTTATTCAGAGCCACTTCTTATGGGTTTTTGGAGGGACATGGTGGGGAGCTCACGCAAGTCCCTGCTTTCCAGCCACCACCTTGGCTCTGCCCCCCCCCCCCCCCCGAAAAAAATTTACTAGCATCAAGTTAATCTAAAAAAACAGGAGTTGCGATCGTGCTATCTGACAAAGCAAAGCATTCAAAAAATAAAAAGGAATAAACAAGGAAACTACATTCTGACAAAACCAATGTTAGTAGTTAAAATTCAAAAATTTTAAAATCCTGTCAGACTATAATGATTTATCCAAGAAGTCATTACAAACAAAGGACATAAGAATGGTTCAACATTAGGAAAAGAACATAATATTAAAAAACTATCCAAAACCACAATTATGTCAATGGATGCAGAAAGTCTTTGACAAAGTACAATGCTCATTTTTCTAAAAAAAAAAAAACCTACAAAGTATGTACAGAAGAATGTTTTTATTTAGTATATAAAAAGCATCCATCTAAAACCAAAGGCTAGATACACCACCCAAATTTTCAGATCCTCTTTTTCCTGATCTGTAAAATGGACATAATACTCTTTGTATGACCTACCTTACAGGGTTGTGAAGAAAATGTTTGGCATTTGAGACTTTCCACAGACTGGCTCCAATCTACCTTTTAGCCTTCTTTCCCAGTACTTTTCCTTCTTTTCCAACCAAAATGAGGTATTCACTGCCATGGTCTTTGTACATTCCTACCCTGAACTGATTTAAATCTTACTTATCTTTCAATGTCCAGCTTAGTCCCACCTCTTCTATGAAGTCTTCCTGTTCTACTCCTACTGTTTCTTCCCTGTTATGACTTATTACTAGAACTTTTCTTTTTTTTTCTGTCAGTCATATGCTACAATGTGTCATCTTGGTATTGTTTATAGTCTCTTGTACGCATTACCAACTAGTTTGTTGAGACTTCTTTGACAAAAATTCAAATCAGTAAGCATATAAATGCTTACTCAGTGAATGCAAAGCACTATACTAGTCACTAGGGAAACCATAAAGTTGGCCCAATTCCAGCTATCTAGTCATATAGCATGTCTATGCTACCTCCTCATGAACTCTCATACCCATTTTATTTTTTTTTTTACATCATGTTTTACCACTGTGGTTTGTTTTTTTTCTTTTTAAAAAAATTAATTAAATTTCCCCCAGTTCCACATAAAAACAATTTTTAACATTCATTTATAAAACTTTGAATACCAAATTCTCTCTCTTGCTCCTTTCCCACCCCTCTTCACTGAGAAAGCAAGCAGTTCAATATAGGTTATACATGTGTAGTCATGCAAAACATATCCATAATAGTCATGTTGTGAAAAAAAATAGACAATAAAGTCAAGAAAAATAAAGTAAAAAAAAAAAGTATGCTTCAATCTGTATTCAGACACCATCAGTTTTTTCTCTGGGGATAGATATCATTTCCCCTTATAAGTCTCAGAGCTGTCTTAGATCGTCGTATTGCTGAGAATAGCTAAGTCATTTACAGCTGATCATCTCCCAATGTTGCTGTTGCTTTGTACACAG
This sequence comes from Phalanger gymnotis, assembly GCA_028646595.1. Classification (NCBI taxonomy): domain Eukaryota; kingdom Metazoa; phylum Chordata; class Mammalia; order Diprotodontia; family Phalangeridae; genus Phalanger; species Phalanger gymnotis. Next base: position 357,391,274 of record CM053622.1, read on the forward strand.
TGCATTTCACTTTGCATCAGCCCACAAAAGACTTTTCAGGTTTTTCTGAGAACATCCTGCTCATCATTTCTCATAGTACAATAATATTCCATCATAATTACATACCACAACTTGTTCAGCCATTCCTCAATTGATGGGCATCCCCTCAATTTCTAATTCTTTGCCCCCAGAAATGAGCTGCTATAAATATTTTTGTACATATAGGTCCTTTTCCTTTTTAAAGAAATCTTTTAGGATATAGACCTAGTAATGGTATTGCCGTCAAAGGGTATGTATGGTTTTATAGCCCCTTGGACATAGTTCCAAATGCTCTACAGAGTGGTTGAATCAGTTTACAATTCCACCAACAATGCGTCAGTATCTCATTTTTCTCACATCCCCTCCAATATTTGTCATTTACCTTTTCTGTCCTAGCCTCAAAATTGTTTTAATTTGCATTTCTTCAATCAAGAGTGAGAGTATTATTTCATAAGGCTACAGATATATCACCTGAAAACTGACCATATCTTTTGATCATCTATCAGGAGAATGGCTCTTATTTATATAAATTTGACTCAGTTCTCTATATGTTTGAAAAATTAGAATTTTTCAGAGAAACTTGCTTCAAAATTTTTTTCAATTGCTAACTGTATTTCCATCCATTCTATTCCCTCTTCCCCCATTTATTCTATTCTCTCTTCACCCTGTCCTTCCTCAAAAGTGTTTTACTTCTGACTACTCCATCCCCCAATCTGCTCTGCCTTCTATCGTAGCCCCCCCTTATCCCTTTTCCCTTCTGCTTTCTAGTAGGGCAAGATAGATTTCTATACCCAATTGAATGTGTATGTTATTCCCTCTTTGAGCCAATTCTGATGGGAGTAAGGTTCACTCACTTACTCTGCCTATCCCCTCTTCCCCTTCACATAAAAGCTTTTTCTTGCTTCTTTTATGTGAGATGATTTATGCCCTCCTACCTCTCCTTTTCACTTTCTCCCAGTATGTTCATCTCTAGCCCCTTTATTTTTTTAGATATCATCTCTTCATATTCAACTCATGCCTGTGCCCTCTTTCTATATACACTCCTTCTAACTACCCTAATAAGGACAATGGTCTTTTGAAGTTACAAATGTCATCTTCTCATGTAGAAATGTAAACGGTTTAACCTTAAGTCCCCTATGATTTCCTTTTCCTGTTTATCTTTTATGCTTCTCTTGAATCTTATATTTGAAACTCAAATTTTCTATTCAGCTCTGGTCTTTTCATCAAGAATGCTTGAAAGTCCTCTATCTCATTGAATGTCTTTTTTTTTTCCCCTGAAGGATTGTAGTTTTTCTAGGTAAGTGATTCTTGGTTGTAATCCCAGCTCCTTTGCCTTCCAGAATATCATATTCCAAGCCCTCTGTTACTTTAATGTGGAAGCTGCTAAATCTTGTGTTATCCTGACTGTGTCTCCATCGTACTTGAATTATTTCTTTCTGGCTGCTTGAAATGTTTTCTCCTTGATCTGAGAACTCTGGAATTTGGCTATAATATTCCTAGCAGTTTTTGTTTTGGGATCTCTTTCAGGTGGTGATTGGTGGATTCTTTCAATTTCTATTTTACCCTCTTGTTCTAGAATATTAGAGCAGTTTTCCTTGATTATTTCTTTTCTTTTTGGAGGGGAGAGGTGAGGTAATCAGGGTTAATTGACTTGCCCAAGGTCACACAGCTAGTAAATTTCAAGTGTCTGAGGCCAGATTTGAACTCAGATCCTCCTGCCTACATGGGTCAGTGCTCTATTCACTGTGCTACCTAGCTGCCCCTGATTATTTCTTGAAAGATGATGTCTAGGATCATGGCTTTGAGATAGTCCAATAATTTTAAAATTCTCTCTTCTGGATCTACTTTCCTGGTCTGTGGTTTTTTCAATGCGATATTTCACATTGTCTTCCATTTTTTTCATTCTTTTGGTTTTGTTTTATTGCTTCTTGATTTCTCTTAGTCATTAGCTTCCACTTGCTCCATTCTAACTTTTAAGGAATTATTTTCATCAGTGAGCTTTTGGACCTCTTTTACCATTTACCCTAATCTTTTTTTTCTTAAGGTGTTATTTTCCTCAATATTTTTCCTTTGTGTCTCTTTTACCAAGCTGTTCACTCATTTTTCATGCTTTTCTTGCATCTCTCTCATTTCTCTTCCCAATTTTTCTTCTACCTCTTACTTGATTTTCAAAATCCATTTTGAGCTCTTCCACGGCCTGAGACCAATTCCTGTTTTTCTTGGAGGCTTTGGATGTAGGAACTTTGACTTTGTTGTCTTCTTCTGAGTGTATGTTTTGATCTTCCTTGTCACCATAATAATTTTCTATACTCAGAATTTGTTTGCTCATTTCCCCAGCTTATTACTTGACTTTTAACTGTCTGTTAAAGTAAGGCTCTGCTTCTAGTGTAGAGGGAGAATTGTCCCAGGCTTTAGGAGTTTTGTGCAGCTGTTTTCAGAGATACTCCAAAGGACCTGTAAGTTTTCAGTTCTTCCAAGGTGGTATGATCTAAGGAGATGTTTATTCCCCTCCTGGCCCATGCTCTGATCTATGATTGACCTCAAGTACTCTTTTCTGTGCTAGAACTGTGAGGAGGATACCCACTTCACTGTTGCTGCAAGCTCTGCTATGCTAAAGCCCCTCCTCATCCAGGGACTGCCACCTGGGACTGTGACCCAGATCTGAGCATGAGCAAAGCAAGAGTCTTGCTCAGTGCTAGCAAAAAGACCTCTGTAATCTCCTTCTGACAAGTTGTTTGACCCTCTTATGGTCTGTGAGCTGAGAGCTCCAGAAGCAGTCACTGCCACTGCTGATGATGACAGTCACTCCCAATGCCCGCTCCTGGTTTGCTGGGGCCTGGGCTGTGCTGGCGTGGCCTGCCCTGAACTGCATTCCACTCTCACTCGGGTCCAACAGACCTTTCCTGCTGACTGTCCAGGTTGTCTTGGGCTGGAAATTTGTTTCTTCATCTATTTTGTGTGTCCTTTTGCTCTAGAATTTGTTTAGAGTCATTTTTATAGGTATTTGGAGGGTTTGGGGTGAGGGCTCAGGCAAGTCCCTGCCTTTATTCCACCAGATCTTGGCTCTGCCTCTCCTCATACCCATTTTAATCATCAGTTTCTTCCTGGGTTCCATACACCCTTGTTAACTTGACTCCTTGTCTATTCTACTTGACTTTATATCCTTGCTTTACCTGAAAAAATGGTTTTGGTTGTCCCTGACAACACCATATCTTTGTATCTCTAGTCCTTAGCTTAGAACCTGGCACACAATAGGCTCTTTATAAATGCTGATTGATCAAAGGCAATTCTTCCCTCACCTCTTGACTCACATGGCCAGAAAGAGGATGGGCATATTCTTTGGTACCTATTGCCTCTTAACCTCTCCCAACTACCACCTGTTTAACTACTTAGTTTAAATTTATTTTATATGTATATGCTGTATAAATTTATAATTATATTGGTCTTCTCTATTAGACCATAAGTTCCTTGAGAGTAAGGATTGTTATTTTCTTGGTACTTGTATCTTCATTCCCTAGCAGAGTGCTTGGTATACAGTACCCAATACTCTTTTTTTTTCTCTCCCCCTCTATACCCATTGGAGTTCTACCCATCATTTAAAGCCTGACTCAGATACCACGTTTTTCATGACATCTTCCTGGGTCTCCTGGTTAGTTATGACTGCTTCCCCTCATACTTAAAAAAATCCTTTATTTTGCAACTCTAATACACTTGTTATTTATTATTATAGTAACTTATGTGTTTATTTTTTAATAAATAAGGTAATAGAGAATGGCCAGTGAGGGCCCAGTTTTTAGATTATGCTAAGATTTAGAGTTTCCGTTCTTGATGGTTATATAGAACATACACAACATTCTCTGCTTAGTTTCACTGCCATACATGGAGGATTGATGAGCCTTCATCTGGCCAAGAGTCATTAAGGGATTGGTACTGTGGTGACAAAGAGTCTTTTAATTGGCCAAAGAGCCAGAAATGAGTTCACATACAGGATCTATACATTCCTCTCAGTCCTTTTTGCTCCTTTCTTCTGTGGTGGTTTTCAAGGGATAAGGCTTGCTGTTAGCATCTGAGTGACAAAAGGGCAGCCTATTCTATCTCCCACCTGGCTTCCATGTGTCCCTGAATCATGGTGCCTGTTCCTTTTATGTTTATTCTCTTCTGACCTTAGGCGAATGAGTATCTGGAGATAGAACAGACTGGGTTACATCCTTGCAAACTTCAAACGACTGGAAGAATCATCAGATTCCTCACAGCAACTATGGCAAGCAGCTAAGTGGTTCACTAAAGTGCTAGCCTTGAAGGCAGGAAGACCCAAGTTCAAATCCAGCTTCAGGCACTTATTAGCTGTGTGATCTTGGGCAAGTCACACTTCCCTAATCTGTAAAATGAGGATAATACTAGCGCCTAAATGAGGTAATATTTGTAAAGTTCTATACAAGCCTTAAAGTGATATATATATTGACCCATCAGCTGAGACACAACCTGCTACAAGGAGCTAGCCCAGCTGGGCAAACTAGTGGCATGTCCAGTGGTCACCTGTGCTTCCAGACATTCTTTGAGACCAATTCCAGACAAGAGAGAAAGACTTTGGGATCTGCAGGCGTGCAAGGGAAGCAAGCTGCTCAACTTGTCTCTGATTTCTAGCTCATATCCTGAGAGAGATCAAGGAATTTCCTTTTGAGTGAAGTTGAGGCTTCTCTTGTGGTCAAAGTTGAGATGTTCCACTCCCAGTCATAGAGATCATTCACTTTGTGAATTTTTCTGGTATGTTCTAATTTGTAAAACCTTTCTGATTTCCATTTGCTTCATGGTTGGATAAATGGGCTTACTCTCTATTTGTAATAGTATTTTGTACAAGTGGCATTTGTTGGGAAAGGGCCAAGCTAGCAAGCATAAGCTTGGAAGAACTTTAAAGGCTAGTAAGCCGGTAACAACTTTTATTTTGAACCTAAAATAATTCCCCTGGGCCAGCAATATATGGAGGAGGAGAGGTGGGGTAATTGGTAGTGACCCATTGTTAAAAATGGAAGTCAGATGAAGTGAGTTTAGGGAGAAAGGATGTTTAGTTTCAGATGTGCTGGCATTATACACTCGTACCTTTGGGTAGAGATAGCTAGTATGTGATTGAAAATGCCACCTGGGGACTAAGAGACAGCTCAGGGCTTGACATGCGGATTTGCTACATCCATATAGAAATGACAGTTGAGGCATGGAGCGTACAAAGGGAGAGTTAGAGTAGCTGAGAAAAGAATCTTGACAAACATCCAAATCAAGGGTTAAGAAAGGAATGCTAGCCTCTGAAGGAGACCGAAAAGGATAGTGCTTATAATTTTCCAAATATTGATTCGGCTCTGCATTCCTGGTATAAACCTCACCTGGTCGTAATGTATGATCTTTGTGATGTACTGTGGTAATCTCTTTGATGCTATGTTATTTAAAATTTTGCATCAATTAGGGAACCAGATTTTCTTCATGTTTATGTCCTGACACTTTGCTTTTCAAGGCTTCCCATTTCCTACCAAGTAAAGTTCAAATTTTCTAGCCTGGCATTCAAGGCCTCCACCACCTAGGGCTTTCCTATCTCTTCCCTTATAACACTGATAGCCCTTCACAGAGCCAAACTATACACTGTCTGAGGACAATGATTTTAAAAATGATTTCTCTGTATTTCCCACAGCATTATGTGCTGCACGCTTTTGTTTACTCATTTTAGTCATGTCCTTCTCTTTGTGGCCCCATTTGGGGTTTTCTTTGGCAAAGATGCTAGAGTGGTTTGCCATTTCCTTCTCTAGCTCATTTTACAAATGAAGAAAACTGAGGCAAAAAGGGGTAAATGACTTGCCCAGGGTCACACAACTGGTAAGCGTCTGAAGCTGGATTGAACTCAGGTCTTCCTGACTCCATGCCCCATCCAAGTATGGGGAACCTGCAGCCTCAAGGCCCTCTAGGTCCTCAAATGTTGCCCCTTGATTGAATCCAGACTTCACAGAACAAATCTTTTTATTAAGGGGATTTTTATGGGGCCCATCCTCTATCTACGTAATTGGTGCTTAATAAATATTTATCAAATTGAATTTTGAATTTTTTTCCATTAACAGGCCTTTATTTTCTTTCCCTCTCCTTCAAAAAGAAAAATAAAACCTTTGTAACAAAGATTCCCCAAGAAGCATTGAATTGAATTTCAAGGAGGTGTTAAACAATGTTAATCTTGCAAAGAGGCTAAGGAGAACAAGGATTGGGGAAAGAGCCATTAGTTTTATCCAGTTCTTTATGATGATTTTCACAAGAACAGTTTCACTCAGGTCATAAAGGTAGAAATCAGGTGACAGCCAGCAGATTTAGGAGGGAAAATGTAGTGAGATATGTGCAGTCCCCTGGCTGGTTGGAAGGGGCAGGGAGATGTGAATTTTCAGCGGAAAGCGTCTTTAAGATTCTCTGAAACTTCAGGATATCAGTGAAATAGCCAGTACATGGAATGTAATGGTAATAAAAATTGAAAACAAAGTAGATGTCCATTGGTTGGGGAATGGCTGACCAAGTCGTGGTACGTGACTGGAATGAGATATTACTGTGCTCTAAGAAATTACAAATATGAGGAATACTGAGAAACTTGGAAAGACTTAAAGGACCTGGAAGTAAGTGGGGCCAGGCAAACAACTCACACGGTGGCTACAGCAACATAAAGTGGAAAAAAAAAAACCAAAAACCATAAAACAATCGAAAATGCTTCTCGTAAATTACATAGAACGAGGTTGACCTGAGATAGGATATGTTGGTGGGGCTAGGCGTGGGAGGGATGGGATATTGCAGATAGACTCATCTTTTTAATTGCTGGGTTTTTTTCTTCTTTTTCTTTTTCAAAATTAGGTGCTATAAGGGTTAGGTCTATAGGAGGGGAAGGGATATAGGGGGAAATTCAGCCAATGCCAAAGCAAAAGGTATCAATAAAAACAGTTTTTAAAAGAGTATGAAAGCATAAGCTAGGGAAGGAGGCTGTTGGAGACAGAAAGGAAAAGTGTAGGCACAGTGTCTCCCAGAGTAGGACAAAGAGAAGAGGCTCCAGAGTCCTGGTGGGCAGGTTAGTCATAGAGAAGAGAAAGAAGTGGACAGCTATTACTCTCTTTCCCCCTAGGACTTCTCTTTTTGGGAAGCACAAGTCTCTAGTATAACCATAGTCAAGGCTGTGCTCTGGAGAAAAAAGAAAGGCAAACACCAATGTTGCCTGTGTGACTGGACTGCAAAGAGTTAAGAACAAGCTGGGGAGAGATGAGGAAATGGGACGTGATTGGCTGGGATACCTCTGCTGAGAATGGTCCTTTGTCACTGAGAAGAGAGTACGGTGCTATCTATTCTTTATGGCCACTTATGGGCTAAATAGAATGAGGCATTGGTTGCAAATGGCCCCCTTCCATTTAGATACAGCAGGAGAATGATTGAATCAATTAGCCAATCAACGAGAGTTTATTTAGTACCTACTACGGTCAAGTTCCCTAAAAAAAGGAGAAAGAGAAATATCATTTTAAGGGCTCTCAGCCTCACTTCTTTGGATTCATTCTTCTTTTGCTAAGTTTTCTTTAATACGAAGTCTAGTCATTTACATGGAGAGCAGATAGTATTCACATGGGCCAACTTATTTAAAGACAGGTCTTGGCATCTACCCATTCTTCAACCAGTCGCTATTATATGGCTTGGCCCAGGGGTGGGGAACCTGTGGTCTTAAGGCCATATGTGGCCTTCTAGGTCCTCGGGTTTGGCCTTTTGACTGAGTCCAAGTTTTACAGAACAACTCCTTTTATGAAGGGGATTTATTCTGTGAAGTTTGGATTCAGTCAAAGGGCCACACTTGAGGACCTAGAGGGCCACATGTGTCTAGCCCTAGCTTGGCTTAAACTTTATTGAGAAGGGTAACCACATTCCCTAAGAGTTTCCACTCTAAACTGACAGCTAAAAGCTAAATCAACACTTTACCCACATGCAAACCCTTCCCTCAAAAAACCTTCCCAGTATTCACAGGATCATGGATCTAGAAGGATCTCAGAGGCCATCTAGTGTGATACCCTCATTTTACAAATGAGAAAACTGAAGACGATGGAGATTAATTTATCAGAGGTGGGATTTGAACTTCTGCCCTCTGTCTCCTGAGCTAGTACTCCTTCTACTATGCCACTCTTACAAGTCTTCCCTGAAGGGAATATAGGTATATATTTTCCTCTTTTGTTATTATTTATTACAAGGACTAGCTTGATGGATAGGGTAGAGAGATGAGATACATTCAGAAATTAAAGTGGAGGGAAAAATAAAAGATTAACTTAATAATTGAATTAAATAAATATTAACTATTGAAAGGAAGACAGTGGGGTGGTGTGTGCTTTTGAAAATACTCAGGCACTTCCCTTTGGTGAGTGACATGCTAGGGTATTTAACTGGCTTTCAAAACAAAGCCAAAATTTTGCCAGTTCCTGAGTTATAAATGCATACACTGAAAATTTTAACCACTGGCTCTAGCACCCCCCTTCCCCCCTCCCCCCCACACCTCTCCTGCCCTGCTATCAATACAGCCCTCTGCAGAGTATTGGAAAGGTAGACCAGAAAGCTGGTGCTGAGAGCAGTAGAGGAGGGGAGGATGGTTTGGGACAGGAAGAGTTTCCTCTTCAACATTGATCTCTTTCTCCAGGGTCCATAGTGTATACTATAACCAGGGGCCTGAGCTGAAGAGCTAATCAGGGAAGGCATCTGGAGATAACCAAGCAAAGATCTGTCGCTTTCCTCCATACCCTAGGCCCTGGCTGTGCAGTCTACTTAATATTGCTGCTCCAGTACTAATTCTGGAAGGGGGGGTTGGGAAATAAGAAGGTAGGCCTCTTCCTGTTGTGCCGTCCATCTTCTAACTTCCTGCCTTTCCTAGGGCTGGTTCCTCTTCTACCTGGGCAGAATGGACTCCCATCACATGCTGCTAATTCGTTCATTCTCAACACCTCGAAATGGAGGCAAGGAGATGCTTCCTGTGGTCAAACCACTCCCGCCCCTCTCGCGCTACCCCAGCCATGTACAGAGCGCTAATTTAGAGTCCTGTGATCATTATAGGCCAAATCAATAATTCAACTCAATTTAATCTGTTCTTTCTATTGAACATGAGTGGATGGTGCAACCCATGTACTCTATCTAGATTTGGGGGCAGCTGGGCGGCACAATTGAATTTGGAGTCAGAAGGACCTGGATTCAAATCCCACCTCTGGCATATACTTAGATATGTGATCTTGAGCCAGTCTTAACTTCTCTCAGTCTCAGTTTCCTCATCTGTAAAAATGGGGATAATGACACCATCTGCTGCAGAGCAATTGTGAGGAACAAATGGATAGAAGACATGCAAAGTGCTTTGCAAAGCTTAAATGCTAGCTATTACTACCTTCTAGGAGAGATGGAGCCCTGCATTCATTTATTTGGACCTCAGGCCGCCTGCCCTCCTTAAACAAATAGGATCTCTCTATTGTGCCAACCTCCTGTTTCTGAATAGACTCAAGGGACCCGCGATTATCTCTGAGATACAGATTAAACTGGGGCCAAAAACCCGACAGCTTTTCCGAATAAGTGAAAGAAAAGAAATGCTGAAACATAATTCCACGGGATGAAGGGGTCTGATCATCTTTTGTTCTTGCTCAGGTGACATTTGAACGTCTAGAAGAGTGACCCTGAGGGTAGGAATGGGCTGTTCATTTCCGGAGGAAAGTCACTGCACCATTACAAGATGATTGTTTTGAAGACAAAGTCACCTCTTGCTTGGATCCAAGTGGCTGTGGACATGCCCAAGGAAGTGATTTTGAGTCGAATGTCATCATTTTCTTTTTTTCTCTTACTAGTTTAATATAACTCTAATTATAGTTCTTGCCACAATCACCCCATCTAATCTCTCCTACTTCTAAATACTTGACTACAGGCTATACTCAAGGAGGAAATTTGGGCTAAATGGAAACTAATACATCAATCCAAATTGACCCTAGAATTAAAATGCTCAATATATTTTTTTTAAACAAAGACAGGCACCTGGCTGAAGCACTCATTAGGAACTCATTCAAAGCTCTGAGCACACCCTTTTTTCTGAGATGCTTGGCCTCTAAGCAAGTCATTTTATCGTTCTTCTTACAGTGTCATAGTTGTTATTTATCAAAGTATATCCCTTTATTGGTTTGTATTGACTTTATTCTGCTGAATGTAATAGTTTTAAAATGGATCCACATTGTATCCACAGTCTTGAAAAGTGCAACATTAATCTCTATTAATTTTCTATATCAGACTTTTAAAAATTGTCTCCTAGGTACTTCCTTCTACTATTCATCCTGAGCCTCATTCTCTGAGCTCTTTTTCCTTCGATTTGCCATCTATTAATCTGACAGTAGAACAAGTAAGAAACCTGTCTTGAATTTTAGGATGGCCCCATTCCAATATCATCCATTAAGACATAGTCACCTAGGGAATGGTGCTAAGATGTTGTTTTTTGGTAGTCACAACTTCCTGTTCTTTCTGGATTTTAGACCAAACTTGGAAAAGCTTAGAAATAAGGGAAGGGGAAAATGCAAACCTAGGTGAGTTCACAGTTGACCTAAACAGGGCTCTCTTCTTCAAATACTCAGGTAACTGATCAAACTAGACTGACTGCAAAACATTTCAATTCATATCAAACCATTAGCTGGCTCGATCATCTCTGCCCTATATCCTCATGGCTCAATGTCTAAATTGTAGAACAGGATGTTAATTGCACCCAAAAGGTCCTGAGCTGATGTAGTTCTCTTGGTCTCTTCCCATTGGCTTAAAAACTAGGACCGATGCCCCTTTTGGAATAAAGTATACTACTGTTATAGCAATGGACTCTTGTTATTACAAATTAGTAGGAAATCAATTCATTTTAGTTAGAGGGAAACAAAATTCACTCATTTGTTTTCCTAAATGAACCTGTTTATTTGCTTTTGTTCACCCCAGCACTAATTCTAGAGTCAGGTTGCTCCTTCATAACCCCATTCCTTCTCCCCTCCCAAAACCATATGCTTATGTCCATCAGGGTTCAATAGCTATTTGTCAGCTAATGCTGTACGAGTTAGCCTCTTCTTTTAATAAAGGTAAGAACAAGGCAATCACATGCCTTCAGTGTGTGATATGGCTGATAAAGTGCAGGTCTTCAAGCCTGGGAGACCTAGGTTGGAATCTCGCCTCAGACACCTCCCAGCTATATGACTTTGAACAAGTTACTTAACCTGCCACCTGTTCCCTCATCCCTAAGGTAAGACCTGGAGCACCTACCTGACAGGGTTGTTATAAGCCTCAAGAAATGGTAGATGTAAAGCGGTTGGGGGTCAGGGGTGGGAAGAGAAATTTGAGATAATTGGACACAAATGCACAGACCAGAGTATAGGTAAACTAGTCAAACTAAGGGCAACTAGGTGGAGCAGTGGACAGAGCACTGGGCTTGGAATCAGGAATACTCCTCTTCAGGAGTTCAAATCCAGCTTCAGATACTTCCTAGCTGTTTGACCTTGGATAAGTCTCTTAACCTTGTTTGCCTCAATGTCCTCATCTGTAAAACGAGCTGGAGAAGGAAATGGCAAACAACTCCAGGTTCTTTGCCAAGAAAACCCCAAACTGGGTCATGAAAAGTCAGATATGACTCAATGACAAAATCAAACTCAAGACTCAGCAACAGAATTTGAGATGAATGTGACCGTTTATGCTCAACTTGCCACAAATTACAACTAAAATTCCCTGGGAAGGATAATAGCATCAGGACTGCTGAAGAGAAAAACATTTTTGATGAGTGCCGACTAATGAAGAATAGAAGATGAAGGGCATTTTAAAGTGATGGCATTTTTGTTTGAAAACATAAAGCACAAGGTACTCTCTTTATTTTCTGTAATTGTGAGAGGCAGCATGGCTAAACGGCAGGTGGAGAACCAGCCTCGGTCAGGAAGAGTCTAGAAATTCCAGAGAAAAAGGAGTTCCTTCGGGAGGAGTTCCTACACCAAGGAAATCACAGGTCTAAATAAGAGTCACACAGCTCACCTCAATGCTCTGTCACAAGCTCTCAATGAAAGGACACGGGTCAAAGTCCCTCAAAGTAAATTATGGACTAATCAAGACCAGGCAGCTGGGTACGTACCTTGGTTACATTAGTCAAATTGGCCCAGACGTGAGAAAGGCAACCTGCGGCATGTCACCAGCAGGGTACCTCAGGAGGGCAGGAGTAAAGGTCATCGGGGAATTGTGTGGCAGGGATAAAGGCCTGGTTGAATGGAAAGAGGGAGGCATCATGGGTGGACAGCTGGAGTACTGGTGTTACTGGTACCTTCATGATGTTGGGAGAAAGTGAGGAAAAGAAGCACGAGATGCATAAATTGTTATCTCCACTCCAAATGTTCATATAGACTTTGTGCTTGAGCTCATATTTGTTTGTTCACACTGTACCTTGTCACTGACAGGGACGTCATGTTGGTCCTCTTTGAGTATGAAGAACCAACCAAGCATATTAAAATAGCTTTTAGTATTTGGAGTTACAGCACTAGTAGCACAACTTGTGTCTGTGAGGCCCTGAGAAACCTGACTACATCATGTCCCATGCCTTGGAATGCTCTGCCCTCTCTAAATGCCTTCTAGACTTGGCTTAGGTCTCCCTTTCCCCAGGTCTTTTCTGTCAGCTGCTAGAGAATTCCCCTTTCACCGACTGTTTATACTTGGTTCCATTACTACATGTCTACATGTTTTTTCTTCCCCTTAGAACATGAGCCCCTTGCATGGGAAAATGTTACCTATTAGATCTATGGATAAGGACAGTTTATAATAAAACAAGAAATAGAGAGGATCATGGAAAGTAAAATGGATTATTTTGATAACATGAAAAAAGAAGTTTTTGCATAAACCCAATGCAGCCAAAAACAGATGAAAAACAGGAAAATGGGGGGGGGGGGCAGAGCCAAGATGGCAGCTGGAAAGAAGGGACTAACACGAGCTCTCTAATGAGTCCCTCCAAAAACCTAAAAAAAATGGCTCTGAACCAATTCTAGAACTGCAGAACCCACAAATTAGCAGAGGGAAGCAGGGCTCTAGCCCAGGACAGCCTGGATGGTCTCTGGGTAAGGGCTATCCCGCACAGAGCTGGGAGCAGAGCAGAGCAGAGCCCAGTGTGGGCGGCGCAGACTAACCAGATCAGGAGCTGGACAGAGTGTGCCCTAGTGCCCTGAAATAAGTGAGCTGCAGCAGTTACCAGACTTCTCAACCCACAAACACCAAAGACAACAGAGAAGGTTAGTGGGAAAAACTGCTGGGGACAGGGAGTTTGCCCTTAGGCCACCGCCCCGGCGGGGCAGCAAAGGTGGGGCAGCTACAGAACTACAGCTGCAGTTGCTTCAGGCCCCAAGCCCACCTGGTGGGAGGAATTAAGTGGCAGATCAGAGCAGGAGTGCAGAGCCTGCTGAAGATCTAAGTCCAGTCCTGGTTGGGGGTTCTTGGGGAAGGAGGAGTGCTGGTGTGGCAGAGCTGGCACATCCCCCCAAGCTTGAAATATAGTTCTCTTTACTCTACAAGCAGTCATACCCTGACAAAAAACTCAAGTGAAGTAAGTTGGCAGGGAACATGAACAGGCAGCAAAAAAGCACTCAGATTCAGTCTCAGACTTTGGAATCTTTCTTTGGTGACAAAGAAGACCAAAACATACAGCCTGAAGAAGTCAACAAAGTCAAAAAGCCTACATCAAAAGCCTCCAAGAAAAACATGAACTGGTCTCAGGCCATGGAAGAGCTCAAAAAGGATTTGGAAAAGCAAGTTAGGGAAGTAGAGGAAAAATCGGGAAGAGAAATGAGAATGATGCAAGAAAACCATGAAAAACAAGTCAATGACTTGCTAAAGGAGACCTTCCCCAAAAAAATACTGAAAAAAAACA
>CM053622.1:357405712-357421453 GCA_028646595.1 Phalanger gymnotis
GAGAGAACATCTCTGAGTGCAGATTGAAGCATACTTTTTTTAAACTTTTTCTTTGGAGGGGAGAGGGAAGTGTGTACTTTTTTTTGTTGCAACATGGCTAATATGTAAATATTTTGCATGACTTCACATGTATAACCAGTATCATATTGTTTACCTTCACAAGGGTATGATAAGGGAAAGCAAGGAAAGAATTTGAAAGTCAAAAATTTTTACACCATGAAATAAAAATATATTTTAGAAAACAATGTAAGCCTTGTTGAAGGCTGGAAGGGCAGTCTTTTTAGCTTATATCTGTATTCCACACTCCACTTAACAAATGCTCGTTGACTGACTACAGCAATACAATTCAATTCAACAAAGGTTTACTGAATGCCTCCTTTCTTCAAGCCACTGCAGTAGACGCTGTCTTTATGTCATTCGGTCCTCTGACTGAGGTAAGCCAATCAATAAAGGTCACTCTTACACTTGAAGAAAATTAACTTATTTTTCATTGTTTACTGAAACTGAAAAAAAAAATTCTGTACCAAAACGTATACAACTTAGTAATTGTACAAAATGTTAATTTTGCAAGACAACGGCTGGTAAGTTACATTCACCAAAATGAACAATGAACTAACCTTTCACTGTCAATCCAACGAAAAGTTCAGATAAATAAATCACTGGCTGAAAATAGTAACAAGAAGCAGCTCAAACTCCACATACAAAAGGAAAGGTGAGTCTTTGATAAAAGTATCATAGAAAGAAACATTCGTGGGTATTACATGCTACTGCAGCATCACTGGAATGTATCACAGTCCATCTCCTACATCTGACACAAGCTTTGTAAGACCAACACTTAAAACGTTAGAATGGACATAATACAAAATAAGGAGTTCTTTTTCATTTATATAAAATTTGCATGTTAAAAAATACAGCATCTCTCTTCATCTCAGTTAGGCTTAAATGCTTTTGTAGGACCATCAAAAAGTCTTGTGTCAAGTGTTCTGCAATTACTAACTTCCTGGCTACAGGAAAAAAAAAAAAAAAAAGAAAGTACATTCCCCCTCTGGTGCTCATCCCTATGGCTCCTTCATTGGCTGGAAGGCTCACTGGTTAACTCCTGTTTATTCTCCCTCATTAGAAACGCTACAAGAAGTAGGCCAGGGCTTTCTGGATAGCATTAAAGAACACTACTTTATGTTGCCCAAGCTCTAGCATTTTTTCAGTGTACAATTTGATTTGTATTTATTTAACAATTTCAATAAACTCCTAGCATCAGAGGCATTATTACAACATATACAGTTTGATACAATAGTTTACAAAAAAAATTATGAGGAATTGTTTTCAATTAAATAAATTACAATAACTTTCTTTTAAGAAAAGAAAACTGGCTTAGAGAAAGAATATCTTTTCCCCAACAACTTGTGTTTCTCAGGCTGAGTTGCACAAATAAGAGGCCAAGGTCCTACACCTGATCCTATGAAACACCCTAATCTAAATGACTATACTTAAAAGGTCTGATGTTTTAAAGAGAAACACCTGTTGGAATTGTTGCTTTCAAATCCTTCTTTAGTAAGTGGCTCAAAAGCTTCTCCTGTGTTTGCTAAAGCTTTATACAGACAGGCATGTAACAACCAATCTGCATCTGGACATAGTAAGTTCTAAAAAGGAACTTAACAGCCTGTATGAGTAAACACAGTGATTTTTGGTACTTCTGGCACAGAATTGTTATGTACTATGTGTAGCACATTATTCTATAGTCTGGTAAGAAAAAAAAAACCCTTCAAAAAGCTTTTACCTTAAAAAAATTAAAGCAGAGCCCTCATCTTAAGAGTTATAGCTTAAATGCTGCCAAAAATTGAATTAGACTGGCACCAAATGGAATACAATGAAAAACTTTACTCTTCTTTCTTGAAGTCCTAAGACTTGGGCTTAATAATCTGAATATAAAAATCAGCTACAAGTTTTGTAACTATAATGTAACTGAACTATTACTTTAGGCTAAAAATTCTATTTTCTACCTGGCGGGGGGAAAAAATCTCCCATTGATCACCATGAAATTTGCATATTTATGAATCTCACCAAAATCAAAAATTATTTTCCCAGCATATTCTTTCAGACATGAGTTGGTATTTACTAGTTCTGGTATTTTGATGCATTCATACCTAAGTTGGAATCTTTCAGAATAATACAAGTATGCAGAACACTACACTGCTGTCAGATCTGGAAAAGAAACTTTTCTTGGAGAAGTAATCTTGAACCACTGAAGCTAGCTGCCTCCCTGAACAGGCCTAATTGTCCTCTTGACAAGACATTGCACTGTTGTTTTTTTAAATTCACAGATTTTCTACATTAGTCCTCTTTAAGATCCCATTCTCATGAGAATGCTTGAGTTCAGAAATTCAGTGACACTCAAGCCACTTTCTTGGTGCAGGTTCCTTGGAGATTTTGTAGGTTTACTTTTGACCTAGAATAGAAAGGACAAAAATGATGAGACACAAGATACCACTAACACAAACAGATTCTTCTCAATTCATTTGGAACTCTGAATCCTATATGATTTATAAATGGGGAAAATCGACTGAACGCTGCAGTCCTACCTGTTGTGGATCATGTGGCTTTTGACTAGGTGTCCTGCAGCCAATGCAGCCATCAGTGATAACTCCCCAGCCATAACTGTACCACACACGATTTTTGCGAGTTGACGGGCATTTTCACCAGGGTTGTCTTTGCATGCTCCTTGAACGCCTAGCATCTATAGCCAGAGAACATATTTTACCCTTACAATCATACCAAAGGGTTGCTATTGAACAGGCTTTTACAAGGGTGTGGGGTATGTCTATATAAGCCCTTACAATAAAACAAATGGCACAGAGGTAACAACCATTTTTCCTAGAGAGGTACGTGGCTATCTCACTATGTGAATTTACATTCAAGTGGATTAAAACTACTCTCATTAGTTCTGCCAATCTATCTTGAGAATTTGTTAAATGACAGCTCAGGAAGAAGACTGATTAACACGGCACGTATGAAAACATGCTTGTTAGGCTTACAGGAAAAAAGAGGACAAAATAAATAAAATATGATGAAAGTGTTTAGGTGAGCTCAGTATGATGGAACCTGGCTATCATACAGATACAGAATAAAGTCAGGGAAACTGCTTGGGAATGTCACGTATGTGCACTTTTGAGGCTTTTATACCTGCAGACAGGCCTGCTGTGGTAGCAGGTTGGTTCCTCCACCAACAGTTCCTATTTCTATGGATGGCATAGTACAACTGATATACAGGTCTTCATTTAAGGGGCCAGTTGCTTCCATAAGAGTGATACAATTAGAGCTGCACACATTCTGGGCTGCATCCTTTAAAAGGGGAAAAAAAGGAAAACAGGAATGAGATATGTAACACACAGTTCCCTGAGATTCTGAGCAGTAAAACAGAACAGAAAACCAATTCAGGGAATTTACCTGCCCACAAGCAATGAAGATGGCAGTTACAATATTGGCTGCATGTGCATTATAGCCTCCTATGCTACCAGCCATGGCTGAGCCCACCAAATTCTTGCTTATGTTAACTTCAACCAAAGCTTCTGTAGTGGTTTTTAATACCTAGGAAAGAAACAAGTATTTTTAAATTCTCACTGAGGGTTTTTAATATTTGCCTGTTTTTGTTTTTTTGCAGGAGTGGAGAGGGACCAGTCAAAAGGGCACATTTCCCAGACCTATGAGGTAAGAGGGGCAGAATTCTAGCCCTAAAGAATCCCTTTCAGAGAAATCACGAATACATGTCATGTTGTCATAAAGGCCACAAATAAGAAACTATGCATCTTTGGTGTTGCTTTCTCAAGCATATAAATAATCTGCATTAATTTTTCTTAAAATAAAACAGCCTTTGAATTGGATTCAACTACTTACTTCTCTGACAACCTTTGCTGGAATGACAGCTTCACAAACAACGGATTTTCCTCTTCCCTCTATCCAATTTATGGCAGCGGGTTTTTTGTCTGTACAGTAGTTACCACTAACGGCTAAGATGTGCATTTCAGGAAAAACTTCATGAAGTTTTGCAAGTGCTTTCTCTGTTCCCTATAATGAAAAAAAAAAAAAGAGACACATTAAACCACACATCACCTTTTCTTCAGCTACTCACACAGATTCTCATGAAACTCTACTCATATACTTCAAGGGTTTATCATTTCATTGATGTAAGGAGGTCCCTCCAGGGGCAAGATGAATAGGGGAGAGAAAGCTAGCCTTTGGGTCAGGAAAACCCGGGTCCAAATTCCACCTTGGATGCTTACCTACTAAGTCACAGATGGGCTACAATCTGTATTGCTCAAGCCCCCACAAGGACAGTTCTTCACACTGATGAAATGCATGTATTTACATAGGTGGCCCCCTTCACAAAGACCACAACCCTTCTATGAAGATTTAGTAGACTGTCTTTGAGAACTGGTGTGACCCCAAAGTTTACCACCCTGCAGCTCCTCTGGACAAGGCTTCAGTACTTACTAGGCTGCTTCTTGAACAGACCATGTAGTTGGAGCCTGGAATGATGTGCCAAAGCTTGTGTTTTGTAGCCTGGGCTTTTGAGGGCCCTCAACATCACACAAACTCATTGGCATAGGACTTCAGTGGTGAACATTCACAGAAATATTTTCACTTAAAGCCATCCCGTACCAAGGTAACCACCTTCCTTAGTGGAACTTTAACGGCACATATGACCACTTGAACAAAATGTATTCTGCATATGAACTAAAAAGAATAAATAGCTGTTTTTAAGAACTATTGCAGTAACTAAGTATAGAAACCCTGCATCCACCATCAATTATGCTTAAGTCACCTTTCTTTTTTTCCTAAGCTGAGCAGATGTGTCCAACTCAAGTGAAAAAAGCTCTTTGTGAGTAGCTAAGAACACACTTTGAGTTGTGGCTCTCAGAAAATACTTCAGTGGTATGTATACGTGTCACAGATGACTCACTTGAACCCAATAAATGAGTACTGAATAAGTTACTTCTTTAGGTATACTAAGCTATTGCCTGATGGCCTGACTTACCAAGCTTCCAAAAAGACATTAAGATCCTGTTTTGGTTTTTTTTTCCTAGCCTAGGATTAACATTCCTTGCATCCATGCCTATTCTCAAGCTGTTTCTCACTGCCTAAAAATTCATCTTCACTTACTGAAATCTTTGCTCTCCTTTTAGGGAGTAAGCTCAGAGGCTATTTCCCCTCAAGAAGTCTTCCCTGATGCCCTCTACTGCCCGCACATTTTAATTTGTACAGTTGTTTGAATTTTTATCTTATCTCTACGTGACTGTAAATTCCAAGGACTACATTTTAGTTATCTTTTCTTATGTTTTTTAATATACTTAATATATATACTTGGTGAATTAAAGGAAAAATAATCCTATACTGCAATTAAAGCCCTATGTAGATTTAGTCAGTGTTTTTCCTTTCTTTCTTTGACTTCACTATGAAATAGGCAACCACAAAAAATCAGTCACTGACCCAATCAGCACATATGTAAATATTAAGTAGCCTAAGGTATGCTGGGAAAATAAAATGCTAGTCAAACATAGTCTTCTTAGAATAATACGGGCAAACAGCAACACATGCTGACAACACTACAAACACATCTTCAAGTCTCCTAAATCAATCAACATTTACTAAAGGTTTATTCTGTGCCAGTTACTGTGCTAAGTGGTAGGGATACAAGCATATACTTCAAAAATTAAACAACACCTACTTGCAAGAAGCCTACATTCTAATGGAGGAGACCAGTACTTACAAAAAAAGAAAGTCAGATACAAATTTATAATGAAGTGGTTGAATACAAGATAGTTTGGAAGAAAGGGCATTCGCTATTGAGACCATGCAAAAGATGGGGCTTGAGTTGTGTCATGAAGAGAAAGAATCTTTGTAGTCATGAGAAGAAAGGGTATATTCTTAAGAGGATGTGTTTGAGGTCAGCACCTAAGTTTAAGGTGTGAAACTATGAAGGGTTAACTGCAAAATCCTCTGCCCAGTTTCTTTGAGCAGAGTCCTACTTTAGAAATAATGAAGCACCAACACTCAAGTCAAACTGAACAACTGCAAAAAAATCAAACAGAATTGAGGGTGGTTGTTTAATGTGCCTCATCATATGATGGGTACATAGTACTGAAGTCAAACACACTGGTCACATAACTCTAGAGCATACCTTTGAAATCATATTCATTCCCATGGCATCCCCTGTCCTGGATTGGAAACGGATATAGGCATTACGACCAGCCAGACTAATGTGAACTTTCTGAAGACGTGCAAACCTATAAATGAAATCACCAAAAGAATGTTAAAGTTGAAAGAGGTCTTAGGACTGATCGACTTCAAACTCTCATTCTATAGATGAGTCACCTGAGGCCCAGAAAAACTCAAATCATTAACAAGCTCTTCTTTTGCAACCAAATGAAATCCTAGAGACTGCCTCTACTATGTCTCATGTTCAGACGATATATGAGCTATAAACAGATGTACCAATAGGAAGCAAACAAAAAAATGCAAACTAAAACATACTGGTATCAACCTTTGTTCCTAGGTATCTACTCTTATACAGAGATTTTATTTTTTAACTTCCATTCTCAGTACTAAAAAGCAAGCAAGCTACCCACACTAAACAGTATAAATTCAGCCATCACCTCCAACGAGCTTCCTTGCCATCATTCTTGGCAATTTCCAGACACATGCTGAGGACAGACTGTAAGACTTTGGTCTTGGCTCTCTTGAAGAACATTAATGGGCTCCTTATTTCCAAATCTGATGTGCTCTCCTTCCTATCCCACTCTCGCCACTACTTATCCTTCTTGACTTTCGCAACATGACACTGCTATTATACTTTGTTTTTAAAAAATAATTCTTTATTGATATCCTTTCTTTTAATATCATCTAAATTTTTCCTTGTATCACTCCTCCCCCTTCCACACACTCCCAGAGAACTATCCCTTGAAACAAAGAATTCAAAAAAAATCAGCAAAAGTAATCAATACTTTGGGAAAAAATCTGACATTATATGCAATGGTCCAACCATGCAGGACTCCTCTCACCCCAACGTCAACCTCTTCAAAGGGTTGCAGGGAAGTTTCAGACTGTTCCCTTTGTTTCCTTATGGCCTACATGACCTTCACTGGCACTTCATTTTTCTCCTACCTCCGAGGTGTTTTGCTGACTCACTGCCTGGCTCCTTGTTCTCCTCCAAAGTCTGTCTTGGATCTCCTCTTTCTTATCCTTTTTCTCACTCGGCACTATCTCAGAACTTCACTTATCCCCTTTGTGAAGATGTAGATGACTTCCCACCCCATCTCCTCAATTCCAATGCATAGTTCCAAGGGCCTGTTAGCTAGCTTCACCTGGTCAAGTCAGTGACACCCTCTAACAAGCCCCAAACTGAAATACTCTTGCCCCCTTCAAAACCGTCTTTCCAACTAACATTTATTTAAGTTGATGGAACCACAATCCTTCTAGTTAATGAGGCCTGTAATGTTTAAGATATAGAGGAAAAAATTTAGAATTAAAGGACCTGATTTAGAATACCAGCTATTATTACCTGTGTGACAATGGATGTCAACTCACCTCTCTGCCTCAATTTCCTCACCCATAAAATAAGGCAGCTGGATAGTCTCTTCCAGCTCAATACTCTTATAAAACTTTTAGCCTTCCTCACAAACCAGCTTCTCATCTTGACTTCTCATTACCTTTCCTGGACTCCCCTAGCTTTCACAATCTTATTTTCATCTCTGACCTTCCTTCGCTAATTAATTGCAAATACCTAAATTGATTCTACTGATTGACTGCTCCTGGCACCCCCAGTGCCACAACCTTAGCTGAGGCTTTCACTCCCTCTCATCTGGTCTGGTACAAAAGTCTAACTGGCCTCCCCCAACACCTCCAATCCATCACATACTCTGAGCTGCCAGGTTAATCTTCCCGAGCACAACTGTCATCATGTTGCTCCCCATTATACCACTCCTGTGATCCTCACAATTTTACCTATTCAATAAGGCCCAAATTCCTCAGCCTACCTTTCAAAGGCCTGTATTATGTTATGTGTGACCTTGCAAACATCAGTTTCCTCAAACACAACATGGGAATACTTGACTCAACTTTCAAGAATGTAAAGTGCTTTGTAAACATTAAAAACACTATAAAAACATCAGCTATTAGTATTATAGCCCTAACCTACCTTTAGAGCCTAGCATAAAATCTTGCAGAGTTGGTGCCCCCCAAATATAACTCAATTCTAAAAGTCAAAATTTTCCCAGAACAAAATAATTAATATTCAAAGAATCCTTATAAACCACACATAACAATTAAAAAAAAAAACTTGCTTGCCTACTTCCAGGGAAGTAAACAGCCTTCAGTCTTCTTTTCCCTTGTTTTTGATTATTATTACTGAATCTATATGAGTGTCTCTAAAGTTGATTAACATAGCATACTATCTTAAGCAACTATGATGGCAGCTAATGAAAATATCTTCATCCCTGAAACTCGCCTCCCACCCACTCTCACTCACCTGCTGGTGCTGTCAAATGCTTCCTTTATTATCTTAAAGCCTTCAGGACTTTCAAGCCAAGTCTTCATCTTTGCAGAGTCACATGCACTGGGAAACCTTACTACAGGCCCTCGAGTCATCCCATCTGCCAGAACACAGCTACTTGCTCCTCCACCAAGCTAAATCAGGAAATGAGAAGCCAGTAAGAAGACAGTTCATTATTATTATTATTAAAGATTCACATGTTAAATAAGGAAAAGAATTCTTCTGCTTGTCCACAAACCGCCCTGAGAGACTCAGCAGGGGCAAATGAGGAAGTTACTTACACATATTGCTCTACAACCCCTGTTGGTACTGGCTACAAGACAGCCTTCAGTTGTGGCCATTGGGACCTGGAATTCTTTGCCATCCAGATAGAGGGGCCCTGCTACTCCAACGGGGACAGGCATGTATCCAATAACATTCTCACAGCAAGCTCCCATCACCTAAAAGGTCAAACAATGCAATGAAATACTAACAGGGTTACGGTTACACACATTCAATTATCCTACTGCTATTTCTCAATATATACCTTTTATCACTCAAACTCTTTACATTAAGTTTGTTATTCTATGTATGAAACAGAAATAGAGGATTTGTACCTTCATTTTTATATATCATAGAATCACAGATCCAGAGAATAACAGCTGGACAGGAATCTAGAGGAGCATTCCCTCCTATTACAGATGAGGAACTGAAGTCCAGCATAACAATTTGCTCAAAGTCAATATAAGGAGTAACGACAGAGGCAGAATTTGGACCCTGGTAAGTCCAAAGCCCCCTCGCTTTATAGATGAAGAAAATGAGGCCCAGAAAAGTTAGTTAAGAGACTTGTATGAGGTCCCACAAGTAGTAAGTGGTAGAACCAGGGGTTGAACCCAGGCCCTGATTCCAAATTCAGTATTCTCTTCATTTGTAGAGTAAAATAATGCACTGTAATCAAATAAAACCCAAATCCTCCTCACTTCTCAAATTTGGACACTTCTTGAGTCAATTCTCTAAACTTCAGGGGAGAAGACAGAAAATTTCAAGGAACATCCATCTGTAAGTCAAGTGACATATGCATGCTTCACCATCTAATTCCAAACCATTTTACATAGAAACTAACTCTTAAGTTTAACTATGTGAGAACAGGCAGAGAAGAAAAAAAGGGATTACTACAGGTGTGATCTCCTAACTATTCTCTTTCGACATACAATTCTTCCTAGATACTTCATATAGTTAGATGTTCATTCATGTGGGGTTTTCCTAAAACTTAACAATTCCACACTTCTAGAAAGTGTAAAGACAAAAAAGGATAAAACCTCAATGATTTTCTTATCTGGTCAGACAGCTGGAATCAGTAAGGATTATCCTAGAGCTCCATCTAGCTAAAGTAACCAGAATGGATTTTGGAAAGGCTAAATACCTTTGGATCAAAATTAAGCTTTCCTATTTTATTCCCCCCCACACACATACATACACGTATTTGTATAGATAGATATATCCATATATAAGTCAATGTTCCCCTTTATTGAATAAATTGTGCATGTCTGAATATATACATGCATGTAATGGATAAACATATCATACATATACATAGTAGTTACTCAATGATTTGCATATGTAATATTTTAACTAACAGTATATATAACTGACATATACACACATGTACATATCTGTTATTCAATAAAGGGAAATATTTGCTGGATGTTTGCATCTGTAGATATATATATATTCCCATATATATAACAGTAGAGGGGAAAGAAATACTGGATTTTTAATGTTGTAGCACAGGTAATATAGCTTGGAGAACATCAGCTGTTTATAAAAAAGATCTACATATTATTTATATTAGGAAATCGTTAAGAAAAAACATTTTTTAAAACTCCAAAGCATAGAAAATCTCTGTGAAAACTACTTACCAAAGAATAATTATAATCCCTGTATGGTAAATACTCTAATGCAGAAGGTTCAGGAAGCTTCTTAGACAGCATTTGTCGGCGAATAGACACACCTCGCTCATGGGTTTCCATCAAAGTTTCCAATTTGTAAGCTGGAATATGCTTAGCATTGACTAATCTGATGATCTCAGCATCACTGAGGAATTTTGCACCTTTCTTTAAAAAAAAAAAAAGGATAGGAGTGAGCTAAGTTACATTAAAGGACTTTACACCTCTTCTCCCTTACATTATAATCAACAGCAAGGCATCTGATATTGCTGTCTAAAGTTCTTACAAAATGAAAGTGATAATGAAATATAATAGCATATAAAAACATCATTGAAATTTTGGAACTACTTGGCCATGGCCACATTACAATACTTAAGGAAGAAAAGTGTACACGGCTTGGCAGTGGTATGTGTGGCTATCCTTTAAGGACTGTGATGCCCTTGTGTGTACTCCCTCCACTGAGGGAGACTAAAACATAACTCAGCTGATGGGCTTTTGCAAGGTGCTACGTCTAAAAGTCCTGCTTCACTTTATCATCTGGGTGATAACCTTCGAAATCAGCTAAGATGATTTTAGGGTTAATCGCTGGACCTATCTGTTGCCAGCTTGGTAGAATCCACCACAGCTTTTGCTGGCACAGCCTTCCAGAATTTAGGGTCATCTCCACACCATGGGGAAGCTTCGGAAAAAAAGACTTTAGTGGAGAAGTATATATGTATGTTCTGGAGTTTAGACTTGATCCAAGGTGATCTGGTTAAAGTTAGGTCTGGGGAGGAAGACAGAAGGAAAATGTGGAAATTTGCTACATTTCCACTACACCAGTACCACTGAAGACAAACAGTTATTAGCACTTCAAGGGTGATGCCCATAGGAATCTTGAAGGAGAACATCCTCCATCAGATCTTAAGCTTTAAAAGCCTGATTTTTCTGGCTAACATCAATTAACTCACAATAACGTAAAGGAATATAATTTCATGCATCATGGGCAACATATCTAGTTGAAGCATATCTATCAGGTGACATATTTTCATCTTAACCAAAATTTGTTCATGTTTTTAAAGAAAATAAATCTAGTTATTAAACAATCAACACACTATTCATATGGAAATCACAAATCTCAAAATTTGTCTCTTCATGTGATTAAAACAGTAAAGGAAACTTAATAATAATAATAATTAATAATAAGTAATTATTAATAATTATTCCAGAGAGTTGGGAGCATGCTATTAAAACATACCAGGCTAGTGGGTAAAATTATCACATAAATAACTAAAGAGGGAGTGAATGTAGTATAAGTAGAATTGATTTAGTTTAAGGATCAAATGAGACTCTGAATGTCAGAAAAAAAATTAAAAAGTTTAAAGCTTTACAGTAAATGTAGGGTATTATTACCTTATATATATATATGTTTAAGTACCTAGAAAAATTTTAATTGGAAAGGATATTCACACTGTTCTTTTTCCTAGGCTTAGACAGGAAAGATAACTTACATGTGTATTAAGGAAAACAGATCTGTGTTTAAGAGAAACTGACCCCCACCTAAATACATACACAAAGACTATACTTATATATATGACTTAGCTAGAACACAGTCTTCTCTCTTATGTATGGCTAGTTTCAGACCATGTCAGAAAAACATTGTGTTCAAGGGCAGTAGGAGGAGAAAGGTACACTACTATCAATAAGCAATGTTTTTATAATTTCAGGCCCTAAAAACATTTCTTTGATCTTACTCACACTTCTAAACAACACAGCGTGAGGATGATTACATAGTAGGTACTCAACCATCTGACAATGGAAATTGGGAATTTCTGACTAAAACAAGATTGGAAATTTGTGGTATTTTTTTCTTACCTCTACATTTTCAAGTATCTGGAGACACTCTTCATTAGGGCGTGGTTCGGCGGGTAGTTCAATTTCAGGCTCAGTGTTCGATGACGCTGGATGCACAGCTGAGTTACCCAAAACAAATGTGACCTTTGATGGTTCAGTTTCTGACAATAAGGGCTTTATAACTTCAGCTGTTTAAAAATACCAGAGAAAGTCCAACAAAACTCAAGTTTACTTTACAAAAATTAGGAACAGACAGAACTTACCAACTACTTTTAGTACCTGAGAGAATAGAGGTACACATACCTTTTCTCTCCTTGTTATGCCCAGATTCTTCTTCCATTTCACTGAATTTCTGCTTATTTCTGGCCAACACAGGTTCCCGTCTACAACAGGTGTCTGGAGCCTTCTTTTGAATCATCACAGGAGATGTGATGGGGTTTTTTAATGACAGTGTAGACTCTGTTTCTGCCTGTTCAAAGAAGATGTACTTGACAGCCAGAAGGAGAGCTAAACTAAGGGTGATCATTTGTTCAATGTCCATACTGATCATCCTAAATAAAAACAAGAAAATTAGTGTTAATCTTCAAAAGTATAAAGTTCCAACTAATAGTAAAATATTAGAACAGTAGTGATATGATAAAAATAAGTGACTATATGGAGCTGTGATTTGCATCAGCCTGAAAGAACTCTTAGCATGGGAGCTCCCTTTACCAACACAAGCTGCAATCCATCTAGAACATACTTATGGAGTCCAGAGAAGTTACCTGAAATGCATAGAGCTTAACTGACTTGGTTGGGGTCACACGGCTAGTAGGTGTCATAGGTAGGACAGGAATCCAGGCTTTCCTGACTTCAAGCCCAGGACTCTATTCAATATAAATGCTACCTCTGTGAACAAACCTAACAAGAAGAAAAGAAATATAATAATTCAGGCAAATGTTAACTTACTTAGAAAGATAAAATTGCCAGAGAGAAACATTAGGTTCAATTCTTTTGGACACATTTTCATCCAGTCCTAAAGCAACCTTAGAACTTTCGGCAGTACTGTTCTGGGATGATGGATCAGCTATCCAGCGACTATGAGCATGAACGAGAACCAAGCCTAGAGACTGAAACAGAAAAAAAAAATTTGTTTCAATAGTGAAATTAACTTTATCTATGCAGCAAAGTTAAAGAATTTTCTAGAGGACTAAAGCAACATTGCCAGAATGGAAGTCCGTGGAGCCCTGAATAAGGTTTTTCCAACTACTTTTAAGCCAAAAATACTATAACTCTCTCTCACACTGATGGAGACTATATTTTTCCTATGCTCGACAAATGAATAAGCAAAAAAGTATGATATCACCACTCCCCTATGAAAGGAAAATAATAGTCTTTAGACCAACAGGCCTCATCTTGGCCTCAGCTATGTATGCTAACTAAAAATATTTGTACCAGCAAGCTATTTAAAAGGCCATAGGAAACATAAGAAGGATTGACAGAAGGATGAAAGAAGTGACATAGAAAGATTAATAAATGCAGGGAGGAGAAAAAAAGAATAGAAAGGAAAAAAAAGGCAAGAAAGGGCAAGTACATGTGGGAGGAAGATGAAAGAAAAACAGGAATGGGGCAGAAGATAACATTTTTCTTTTCAGGAGAAGAAAAACTTACCATAATCATCTTGACCCGCTGAGTTACAGGATTTGGTTTATTTTCTTCTTCTTCTAAAACACGGGCAAAATGACTGAGTTGCCATATTGGACGACCTTCGCGACTTTCCCGAGACAGCTAAAAAAAAAAATCATCGGGTCACATTACACAGAAAAGATTCTATTTTTGCAGCTAAAGCTATTAAGAAATTTCTTCCTGCCATCACCACAGCAGCCATTCTTACCTCTAGTACCAAAGACACACAAGCTGGAAAGAATGTCATGAACACAAAGTAATTGGCAAGGACTGACATGCAACCAAAGCAGCACATAATTTCAAGTTGTCGAACACCTGTTTGGAGAAAAGGGAAAAGTTTATATTTAGAAAGTAACATACCAGATGGACTCTGAGGTCTCTGAGTTTTGACTTTTTTTAGCTGAACCTGTGATATCGTCTGGTTTAGTCAACTACAAGTCCCTATCTCCGCCAATGCAGATCACTACATTTTTGGTGACTCAAAGTCAAATGAACATTATCTATGGTTTTTATATTTTAACTTGTTTTGTTAAACATTTTCTAGGACACAGATTATATTATATAGTCTATGTCTAAGGTAGAATTTGAAAGTAGGTCTTCCAAACTTCCAGTCTAGTCTCTATCATTATTCAACAAATGCCTCTTTCGACATTAATAAATTTAAATTAAATTACATAATATGCTAAAGATAAAGGCTTTCCCTGTAGTTAAAGATAAATGAAAGTTTTAGAATAAGCTTTTTCACTGACGAACTAGCCACTCAAGTCCAAATGACAATGTTCACAGCATGAAATGAATTTTTGTATTCATTAATGAGTTTCATGAGCCCTTTCAATGAACAGTATACTTAATCTTCTCCTTCACGACAAAGGTCATCAAACTTTTGCCTGGTCACTTGAGATAATAATACCCCATGAACATTATTTATCTAACTCTTCCCACAAAGTTACTGAAAACAACAACAAAAAAAAGACAACAAGCCAAATCTAAAAGAGCAGATATTTTTTTAAAAAAAGCTTTTACTATTGAATTTAATCAAAAGTACAGCTTAATTCCAAGGGACTGTATGAAATGTATACCACCATAAAAAGAGATGAGGTTTATTATTATGAAAAGCTGAATTTCAATATATCACTTACAGTAATTTAACAGTCCTTCCATTTTAGTTATTATGTGATCAACTACAAGGAAAGTTATGCTAAATGGCTATCTAAAATTAAGAACGATGTTTCTGCTTCAAATTGGCTTTGACATATGATAATCTCAAATCAAAGAAAATTGCAATTATGTAAAAAGCTTGTCTTGATGTCCTTTACACACTAAGGCAAGTGAAAATACTTTGAAATGTTAAAAAATATATAATGCTGACATAAGATATCGTAAAGAATGCTTGCAAATGCCCATATCACTCTTACATGCCAACATTTTGCATTTTACCATTCTCTACGTCAGTTCAACTACTCAAATACAAATTTTTGTTGCACAAAAGAAAGCCTTATGTAAATTTGAGACAAATACACTTCTAAGCTCTCACTTGCAATCTTGACCTGAATTACAGGCAAATTTAAGAGAATGCTTTTGATATAACAAGTATTATACACAACCAATTCTTTTAAAGTGGCTTATCGTTTTGCAAAATTAGGACTATCAGAAAGTGAGAGTACCCCTTACAACTTGAAACATTCCTTCTGTATTTTCATGGCTACTATTTTTCTGCTCTTGATTACAAGGGCCTCTCCCATCCTACTCATTTGAATATTCTTTCTCCAAAGT
>CM053622.1:357421953-357440369 GCA_028646595.1 Phalanger gymnotis
TAGATTCTGAATCTCCATATCCATTTCGTCAATCTTATTCTTTAGGGACTTGATTTCGTCAGTGGATTTTTTTTCCATTTTTTTCTTTTACCTCCCTAATTTGGTTTTTAAAATCCTCCTTTAGCTCTTCCAGTAATGCTTTTTGGGCTAGAGACCAGTTCACATTACCTTTTGAGGTATCAGATGTGGATATAGTGTCACTGTAATCCGCTTCCAAATTGGTATTTTGATCCTGCCTGTCTCCATAAAAAGAATCAATGGTCCTTGGTATTTTTTTTTTGTGTTCTTCATGTTGGTCAGCCTTTTCCTGGCTTTACAATAAATTTCTGCTTTTGGGGCTCGGGGCTCAGTGTCCCAGCTTTCTTATTTTGGGGATTGTGAGTCTTGTTGTTGGCTATGTGAATTGTAGCCTTCAGTTTCTTGAGGTGTGGGGGAGGGGGTCTGACTGTCCAATATCTCCTCTTCCCCTAGGGTTGTTCTCTAGTATGTTGCTCTTCAGCAATGGTCTCAGCTCTTTGTTGTTTGAGCTACGTGTCTGGCACTTCCCCTAGGGGAGCAAGAGTATGTCTGGGCTCCTGGTGTTGACCCCTGTTGGCTCTGCCCCTCTGGGACTCCCACTACTTGGCCACTGAAGCCCCACTTCTATCTCCTCTGTTCCAGTGTTCTTTATTTCCCCCCCCTCCGAGGAATTCTCTGGGTGAGGAGGGGAGGGGTTAGAGCTGTTTACCCGGTCATTATGTCTCCCGGAAGTTCAAGAAGCGTTTCATACCTTTGGGCTAGAAGCCTCAGGAGTTGGTATCTCATGGTCGGTGGCATTGCGCTGCCTCTTGTCGCTTCCACAGGGTGCCATCCTGTGTTGGGAGGCCTAGGGATCTCCGCTGGTTTCGGGTGCTCGGCTTTCTCCCAGCCTGTCTCCCACGTGGGTTTCCCGGCCAGTCGCTTCCACTTTGGTCCCGTCTGGAGCAGCTCTGCACGCCAAGCGCTCTTGTAGCCTACAGATTCGTTCCTTCAGCCTTTCAGACTCTCCTGGCTGGGAAATCTGCCCCACTCAGACTTCTCGCGGTTTCTAACTCTCTCAAAACTGCTGAAATTCACTTTTTTATAGGACTCTGACAGAACTTGTGAGAGAGCTCCGGTAAGACGCTGTTTTCATGCACCATCTTGGCTCCACCCCTCAATGCCTTATTTTTCAAAGAAAATAATGCATTTATTCTTTTTTACCTTTAGGTTATAAAATCCTGCTGGTTCAGGCTTCAACCCCATTAAAATATGTCCTATCTTCTTCACCCCTATATTTAAAGTTCTGATTAGCCTGTTTAGATAACAAGTACTTTCTCCTCACTTCTCAGACTCTCCTTTCCAATAAGTTCAAAATGTCTATTATTTGCCTTGCCCATTGCTTTGATCACACACCTTAAACTCTTACACTAGCTACTCACTGCTTTCTTTATCAAATTCAAATAAGCAATCTTTGGTTTCATAGTACTCAACTAAGCCCCTGTCCCAGATTGTCTAATCTCACTCCCTATCGTTTTCTCCTATTTCCTTCTCTACAAGCAAGTAAGTCTTCCTTGGCCTTTCAAGGCCTCTCTAACTTAACAAAATCCACTCAGGCACCTTTTTTGCTGGGACAGAACATTTGTGACTAACAGATATTTGGTGAATGAATGAATAACAGCCAGTGTTCACACAAGTAGTAAGGTAAAAGAAGAAAAGAAACTGATACTTAATACAGTGCCTAGTGAATTGCAGTCAATGGATATTAAGTAATGAGAATGGTTCTGTTTTCTGAAGATATAGGGAAACCTTTAATGCCAAGATGGAATCATTCCTACTATACCAGATTAGTAGTTAACTAAGTGAAGAGAGAGAAATTCAGGCCCAGTGACAATGGATCAGAAATTTAGAAAGCATAATCTTACAAAATTTTAAAGCTCCTTTAATTATCATCAAATAGCATCAAAAAATCCAGCTCTAGAGGTATATATCCTTAGCATAAGATGGATAGATAGATAACTATTATCCAAGCCTAACTATATATGACAGCTTATCAGTCAGTAACACAAGAAATTAAGCCCACAAATGATTGTCCAATCAATCTCAATCAGTATTCTCAGGCAGGAGTGTGGTAGGAAGCTAACTCAGTTGGCTAGTCAATGGCTACAGTAACAGTTGAAGGAAAAGGGAGACAAAAAAAGTTAACTACAAAAATGATCAATTCTAAGGCAAATAATTCTCCACTGAGGCAAATAAACGAGCTCACCACATGTAAACTCTAGAGAACCAAACCTAAATAGGTCTACTCTCATCTCCTATCAAACTGAACAAATACTAAGTACCTATTACTTTCGAGATAGGCTGATATGTAATCAAATTCTAAATGTTATACTTCAGACAGGGACTAAAATTTAGCCAGACTAGAGCTAGGAACTTAACTTATTCCATACACATTTATTCTACTGAAAGAACTACTCACCAGACATGGTACCAACACCAATCACAAGACATTCAACAAGGGCATCAAGTGTGAAAGTTGGGCCTAAGATTGCCATTCCACGGGCAATGTTTTCTCTTACTTCATCCTACAACACAAAACACCTCATTAATGTTGGCTATAGGCAAAAGAAGTGGATGTTTTAAGTGTGACATAGATAACAACAACAACAAAAAAATCTAAACCCAGTCTTACATTTTACTGCTTCTAGAAAAAGAGTAGTTATGATGAACTAACAGAAAACTACAAGGCTGCTAAAATTACAATTCAGAATGCTGTGTGGAGGAGGAAAGATACAGACACTGCTTTCCCTTCCACTGAACAAAGCAGAAGCAACTTATTTCTAAGTATAATCTTTCTTCTAAAGGTGCATTAATCCTTGAAGTCAAAGGTTTATTTTTTACTTTTTTGGGAGTAGGGAGTAATAAGAAGGAAACTGGAGGCAATGATATAGCATAGGCAGCCATATAGTTTCTCCATCAGTAGTAAAACTTGACTTACAATTTTATACTTGAGCCACCATATTCATTATTATGATGAAACCAGAATCATATCCTTGTCAATATATCGAGATTGAGTATATAGCTCTTTATCAACCACATACATAAATCACACAAGAACTAAATTTTGGGAGAGTAGTTTCTCCAGAAGTCTTGTTATTTTTTAAATCAAAGTTTTGTTTAGGTGGATCGACATCCAATGGTTTAAAATGTCAGATTATTTGAAGTCACTGGCTTGTCCAACATGCTAGACTTGGATGGGAAAGAATGAAATAATCTGGAAATGAATCAACCCCATAAAGGGGCTCCTTCCAATAAGCTGTTCTAAAATTCTAAATTCTTCATTATGAGAAAGTAGAAGATCCCAAATTCTAGCAAAGTCTGAGTTGTGACATCTATGGTCTGACTATAAAAAGCAACGAGTGATTTCACGAGCTAAACCCTCCACACCGAAATCAGTCTCTGAATTTTCATAGTAACAGTTGTTACTTTTCACAATTTCTGAATTTCAAGCTACCCTTCCTTTCATAGAGAAGCACCATGGTACAGAGAATACTAAGCTGGCTATGGGCTCAGGAAAACCTGGGGTCATGTCCCACCTGACACATACTGGCTGTTACCCTAGGCCAAGTCATGTAACGTCTCAGAGTGCCAGGCAACCTTCGGAGACTACGAAGTAGAAGAGTAAGTGCTGATCCATGGGAGCTGTCTGGGTTTCTAGAACCAACGAAATCACAGGGCCACTACAAAAGTTCCTTTACTCGGCTCTACTGCCCTGTTAATTCACGCG
This sequence comes from Phalanger gymnotis, assembly GCA_028646595.1. NCBI lineage: Eukaryota > Metazoa > Chordata > Mammalia > Diprotodontia > Phalangeridae > Phalanger > Phalanger gymnotis. The sequence goes on from CM053622.1 coordinate 357,425,738, forward strand.
AAGAATCTTAATACATGCTCTGTGCCCCTTGGTAGCACCTACCTGTGAGTTAGAACTGAGGGCAAATTTTGCTAAAGCACTGGCTCGGGAAAGGTCAATCAAGAGCAGAAAAAAGGGCAGAGCTTCACTGAAAAACAAGATGATCGAAAATATCAAAAAAAAAAGCATCGTTGAAACAGGTTTTTTTAAAGGCAATATGCTAACAATGTATTATCAGCATGTATGTTCCTAGGGTGCAAGAGTCATATGCCATTTCCTTTTAGTCCTCTCAGGTTGCACATAATGAATGCCTGCTTACATCTACTGAGTATATGCATATCCACCCGGCCACGTGTGACTGACTCTAGATTCAGAGAAATGTTGTCTGCAAGTGCTATCCTCCAATGCCATCCGCTGAACCTTTGGATTGTTGTGGCAAAAAAAATGAATTGTTAACTTATATTTAGACACACAGTACATTTAGGTATTAAATACTCACTTCAGGCCAGTCAACTCTTTATCTAAGAAATGAATAACAACTGTGCTGAAGACAAAGCTTGAGAAGATGGTAAAAAGGCCAGCGATGCCTAAAATAAAAAATCATGAACAAAATTAAAGTGATGCATCTTAAAAAATCATATCCCCAAAATTTAGTTGTGTGTTATATGCAATAATTCAATAACCATTTCTTAAGTACCTACTATATGCAAGACACTGTGCTAGGCACTTGGGACACAAAGACAAAAATCATATGGTGTCTGACCTCAAGGAGATGACACATTTTACTGAAAGGCCTAATGTATACAGGTTAGTAAATACAAAGTATACACAGAGCAATACAAAAATAATTTATTCAGGAGAGGAGTTCTAATACCTGGGGAGAGGGAATCAGGAGAGGCTTTGGGTAGGAGTCTGAGCCTCAGCTGGGCTTGGAATCCTTCAAAGCTGCTGCACACTTTAAGAGGCAGAGGTGATGATGGAGCCAATTTATATCGGGGTGAGAGGGTACCACTCGTACAAAGACAAAGAGGTAGAAGATGAAATCTTGGGTAGGGGGAACAGCTAACTGAGAGGAAGGAGTGTACGAAAAGGAGTATTATGAATTAAGACTGGAAAAGTAGTGGAGTGACAGACTGTGAAAGGGCTTTATACGCCTGGCTAAGGAATCTGCATTTTAAAACAGAAGCAGAGGGAAGTCACTGAGATGCAGGAGAGTGACAGGGTTAGATCTGTGTTTCACCAATATCTCTCTGACCACTGTGCAGAGGGTGGTTTGGAGAGGGGAAGAGACTGGAAACAGACTAATTAGGAGGCTCCTGCAACAGTCTAGGCAATGATTATATGAATGGAGAAAATAGGAATAATGCAATAAGTGCTGCCGAGTTATAACTACAAGTCGTATGGGAGTGTGGGAGAAAGGGAAGAGTCAAGGATCATGCCACAGGTCGTTAACCTGTGACTGAAAGATGATGGTGCCTTCAATCAAAATGTAGAAACCTAATGGAAACTCCAGTGATATCCAGCAAAACAAATGGGAGTGTGAGACTGGAGGTAAGGCAAGGGATTAGGGAGAAACAGATAGATTTGGAAGTCACCTGCACAGAGATAATCACTGAGCCCAGGGACGCTGATATCAAGGCAGAGTATAGAGGAGAAAGAATACTCAGGACAAAGTCTCAGGGGACACCAATATTTCGCAGGAGTGACAAAAGAGAGAGGTAATTTAAAAAAAGAACCAAGACAAAGGAGTATTAAGGAGTCCAAAGGAGGAGAGAGTTGGGGTCTCAACAGCATCAAAAGCTACAAAGGAGATTTGGGGTTGCAATTTTTCCAGGTATCAATAAACATCTTTGGCTCATTCCAATAAAGAAAAAGAACACAGCATATATTTCTCATATGTACAGGTAAAATATACATGTAACATATGGTCATGTATATCTACATGGTAAAACACACCAGAAATTATGACAAGATCTGATGATGTTTGAGGTAAGAGAAGCTAAAAACAAAAGATTACCCAAAATATATTTTGATCCAAGCTGTCTTAGATTCTGGAACTGGAAGTAAATATACAGGATTGCTATGCATCGTGTGATTGTCAGAATGATAATATCACTGCTTAAAACATCCTGTAAGAGGAATAGAAGAAAAAAAGAAAATACACATTATTTTAAAAAACAGCCCCAAAGGGTAATTTTTACACTTCATTGTTCTGCACATTAGCATGATCAAGTGAACACATCAAGTTTCCAAAACATAAAAAATTTATCCAAAAAGCCCGTTTAAGGAAAAGTCAGTTTTATGTAATTCAATCAGTTTAGCTATGATATGGAGTAGTAATTTGTTACTAACCACTACAAGTCACTCTGCCACAAAAACCAAATTATATACACTCCAGAAAAGGTATTCTTTTCTTATACTTGAGAAAATTTCACCTCCACCCAAATGTTACCTATTTCTAGAGTGTCAATATAAATGACTGTTCCTAATAAATGCATACAGACAATAGTGAAAGTGAGCCACACTGGTGTAATGGAAAGAAAGTGCCTTGGGGTATGGAAGACTGGTTCAAGGCCTGCCCTCCACACAAACTACCTGTGGGACTTAGAGAAATCACTTAACCTTTCAAGGCCTCGGTTAATGTTCTCTGACTGAAAACTGTCTATTTGCATGAATGGAAATAAGGGAATTACTGTATCAGTAATTCCCTACACTAAAGAGTCCAGGACTTAAGTCTACATTTTTTAAAATAGTAAAACTATTGTATTCATTATATTTTTAGATTGTTACTAAACTATCAAACAATAACTCATTAGATAATCTTTTTTTTTTAATCTTAAAAATCTCAAAATAAAAGTATCAAAATGTATTTAACTTACTTCTTCAAACTTTGGACATTCATAATTCCAGCCACAGATTTTGTCATTACCAGTAAACATGTTCATGGACATCATGCAGATGGTAAGAGTCACAGTGCCCACTATGACTTCCCAAGGATGGGATGCCACAAAGAGGCCATGCATTCGGAAGAGTCTTGACAACATTGTAGCCCCTGAGTCCTTTGATCCTGGAAGACATCAAATGAGGACTCAGTTTCTATTTTTCATCACTATAGCTAAAAGATGCATTAGGAGGAAACAGGCTGTAACTCCTTGTATTTAATATAGCATGGTATCTTGCCCATGTAAAATTAATAAAATATTACCTGACAGTATTACTGAGTGAAACAGAAGTATACAAATCAAAAAGAATGACTTCTATTTGGTACACTTCTCTATCAGTGCATACAATTCTTTTCACGTTTCTCTGAATGTTATTTTTGTCATTTCTTGGAGTGCTATTAATAATATTCCATTACATCTATTTGCCACAATTTCTCCAGATTATTGTCCATAGACTCACAAAAGTTAAAAGAGCTAGAAGAGACCCTCTAAATCTAGTCCCTACTAGACTCTACTATATTTAGTCTGACACCTTCGTTTCAAAGATGAAGAAACCAATACTTCCTCAATTAGGTTAAATCTTTTGTTCTAACTGTATAACTTCTATTTTACTTACAAGCAGCTACTGTAGCATGCAGATATGGAATAAAAAGCATGTGCGGGCATATTATATGACCACACAATTCATAATCCCCAAGAAGCTTTATAGATTTTTTCCCCCATTTATGTCTGTTTCAACAATCCAGCTAGCCGCCGCTGTGGGGGTGTAAAGCCAACAACAACCAGCACACAGGTTCTTTTGATCTGCTTTACTAAGGAAAGCAACGTTAAAGGGTTAATAATCTTACTTTAATCCAGCATACAAATATCATTCACTTAGTTCAGGGGGAAAAGCCAGTACCCTGAAGTTCAGAACAAATCTAAACAAATTACAAACATCAACACACAGACCTTGTCTGATTCAAATCTCAATGCAGTTACCAGAGTTTAACCAAGTCCCAACATCTGAGTTTAGAAGCTGGAGGGCTCTTAACTACAGTTGCCCGGAGTCTCCACATCAAGAGGCCACCAAGAGTGAGAGCCCTAAGCAAATAGCTGTCTTCCCTTTTTATGCGGTTTCAGATGTCATCAAATGTCATCTGAGTGACCAGAACTTAGGCTCCTTCGATTGGCTCTGGTGTTAGCACCTCCCTTCACTGGCCCCACCTTAGTTACCAATTCACACCCACATAGGCTTAGCACCTAGTAAGGCTCAATCAAAGACACTTAACTAATCATTTTAAAACAGTAAGAAAGTTCCAACTTAATTGACATTACAATGTCTTAGTTGAATCTCCCACAGATGATTTCCTCCAACATGCACGGAGATTTTCTAAAGAAAAATATCTGAAAGCAGCCATCCAAATAAACTCATATTTCATGCAGAATTTAAGAATTACCTTAAAAATGAAAAATAGCCTGATGATTTGTACAAGTCAAGAATCTCAAGACTGACTAAATTTAGGACTTGTAATCTTAAGAGTCAAAATTTTCTATGCTAAAATGAACATTTATTTTGAGCACATTAATCATACATGAAAATCAAGAGAAAATTAAGGTTGAAAAATTAAGCCTCAAGGGGAAAAAAATAACAACTATAATGCCACTAGGCTCACTGTTGCTATTCTGAAGAGAATGTAACATCTGTAGCCACAAATAGAACCATGTCATCAGATCTACAAGGAAAAATGAAATGGCAATATGTCCCAGCAGAGAAATAAATAGTTTTTCCATGACTAAAAAAAGCTTAATAAAAGAGACAGTTTCCTAGAGAATTTTGTCAGCAACTTAGATACTGGTTAAAAAAAATAATTAAAAAAAAAGTCACTTGGATCAAAAATATACTACTCCCATGTAAAGGCTAGCTGTGATTTACATAGTCAATAATATCAGACTTCTCCAACAATTGAAAGAATTGCAAAAAAAATATACCTGCCACAACCAGCTTAGCTTAGCAGATGGAAGCAGGTCTCACAATTAGGAAGACATGAGTTCAAGTCCTACCTTTGATCCATGATGCCTGGGTAAGTTATTTAAACTCTCAGGGCCCTAGCAACTCTAATAAAAGTCACCAGGAGTTCTTTATATCAATGAAATCACAGATCCAAAACAACAAAAAATACTGCTATGAAGATGTAATTCACCCACCAAGCTATAGGGACAATCTAAAATCACTGAATACAATGCGTATTTTAGAGTTCGGGAAACAAGGACACAAGGATAAGAACAACCGCTGCCACCCCACCCCCCCAAACCACAATGCAAAGTAAAAGCATGTCTAAGCCTTTACAGGATTCAAAATATTTTGCCATATACTTTCTCATCTGAATCTCACACCACTCTTTTGGGGCAAGGAGAGTTACTTACAGCAGAAGTGTCAAACAACTGCCCCCAAACTCTCCAACTGGAACCAAATGCCAATAGAAGTGGAAAATGTTTAACAGAATAACTTAAGATACCATAGGCAGAGAATATTAATTTGGGATTTTCTAAGTCAATATGTGGTCCCTCTGTTTCTATTTGAGTTTGAAACCACTAGTACAATGAAATATATAGCATTTTAGCCCATATTAATTTCTGGCATCCTAGAGAAGTTATTGTTTACATCATATACCATCAATGCTAAGAAAGGCACCTTTAAAAATTCTTTGCAGGCAGCTTTTTCCCATACTTTTAAGTAACAGATTCTAGTAATCTACTATGCTTATTTCTCTGCTGGGACCTACTGCCATTATTTCATTTTTCCTTACAGAGCAGATGACATGGTTCTATTTGCTGCTACAGATGTTACATTCTCTTCAGAATAGCAACAGTGAGCCTATAGTGGCATTATAGTTATTTTCTCCCCTTGAGGTTTAATTTTTCAAACTTAGCTTTCTTTTGATTCTTATGCATGATTAATGTGCTCATAATAAACGTTCATTTTAGCATAGGAAATTTTGACTCTAAGATTACAAGTCTTAGACCCTAGACCCTAAAAGTGACTATACCATTTGTTTTCATGACTGAAAAGCATTTATTAAATACTTTGTCTACACACTGATGCCGGGCAAGGCACATTATCAATTAGATTGAGAAATTTATAATCTATTCAGTGAAAAGGACCTAAGAGAAATGTTGAAAATAAATCTGAAAACTTTCCTTTCAATTCTGAACCAACTTACAATTTATACAGTGAGCTGCAAGACTCCTACACTATATAAGTTCCTTTGTATTTGCAATCATATACTGGGGGATTTAGCACCTTGTATGAATATTCTTAGAAGTTAATTAACCTATTTTTTTTGAAGTTGGCATATCAAAATGATTCCCAGTCCTCAGGAAAATAAAAAAAGTTATGCTCTGTAATTAGTTCAACTCTAAGTTGAATTGAAAGCAGTAGAGAATAATCATCTGATGCCACAATTTCTGTGGTATTCTTAAGACATACTCACTACAAAGAAAATTTCCAGGGAGCCTCTCAAAACAAAAAAGTTATCAATCCCTCACAATCCTGCAAGATTGTCTTCTCTGGCTAGAATCTTTGTAACACTTAAGGGAAAAAAAACTGATCTGGCCCACACTCTGTACTCCCCACCCCTTCTCATAGAACCTTGTAGAACACTTAATATAAATTTTGTAGCCAGATTTACTCAGGAGTGTTATAATAACTGAAAACCATCTTTCTGGCACCCATTTCTCACAGGCAACTACCATTTCCTTATTGTTATTAATTAATGCATTTATTTGTCAAAGAATTAGTCTTCAAACTTACAATAAACCTGGTCTATGAAACTACAGAAAAATAGGATGGCAGAAACTCAGAATAGGGATTTTATCCAATAGACAGTATATACCTTGGTTTATTCATTTAGAGGAATCAGCCTTGAAACACAGTCTTTCAAAGGCATAAAACTGTATTTTGCCATAAGGAAATGTAGTTCCAAGCACTTGGGCCAAAATTAAATTCAATAAATTTTCATTGAGCACCTATAATAAAGCTTATATTCACATAATACTTTGTAAAGGACTTTACATAATAAGAAAAGTAGCATGGCAATAATGCATACTGAATAGATTGCTGCCTTTGGCATCAGAAAGGTCTGAGTTCAAGCTTTCCTTCTAAGGCATACTATTGGTGAGATCATGGGCAAATCATTTAGTCTGTGTCCCATGCTATCAGTCCCACATTCCCTTCTCTTCCTTCCCTTTCTTCCCCAACCCTCATCCTCCCAAAGCACCTACAAGAGACTACACTAGGTTGTGGAGCTACAGAGACAAAAACGACAGTCCTTGCCATCAAACAAGTTCTGTACTTATTGTTCTGATTATTTAAAGTATGTGTGCCTTGTCTCTTTGAGGGAAAGGAGGGCTTTGTTTTTAGTATCTCCACATCATCTAACATATTGCTAGATTTGGGGCAGCTAGGTGGTGCAGTGAGTAGAGCACCAGCCCTGGAGTCAGGAGAACCTGAGTTCAAATCTGACCTCAGACACTTGACACATGTACTAGCTGTGTGATCTTGGGCATGTCACTTAACCCCAATTGCCCTGCCAAAAAAAAACATATTGCTAGATTTACTTAAGCATATTGTGAATGCTTAATGGCTATTTGATGTACTGAGTACTACTACCCTGACAATGGATCTTTCAAACTTTCCACTACAACACCAGTTCTAATAGGAGATTAAAGCAGTCTCCACTTGGCTGTATTTGCTGAGATTGCCAATCTGGAGGTTTTTGTCCTGCCTCAGCCAGCAACCCTATCACCTTGAGGTCAGCTGCTGTCACTTGTTCTCAGCTTCCTTAACTTCAATTTTTAAGTTTGATTTTTAAATTTTATTTATTTTTTTGAGGGAGGAAGGCAGGGCAATTGGGGTTAAGTGACTTGCCCAAGGTCACACTGCCAATAAATATCAAGTGTCTGAGGCTAGATATGAACTCAAGTCCTCCTGACTCCAGAGCCAGGGCTCTATGCACTGTCCCACCTAGCTGCCCCGCTCCTTAACTTTTAACATGAAGACACTGGCCTATTAAATGATCTTTTAAGGTAATCGGCATGACTATGATAGGAAAAGGCTGACTTTTGTGACATGGGCATAAATTTATTAATTTTAGAACTAGGACTCAAATAACTGCTTTCCCAATTTTATTAATAGGTAATCCGGGCTGAGATTCAGACTGACCTAGAGATGAAATATGCTGCCTTAGGCCTTCAGCCCACCAAGAACTCTGAACTAGACATTTAAAAGTCAGTCAAACAAACATTTATTAAGTTCTTACACCACACCAGGCACTGTACTAGTCACAAAGAAAAGCAAAGGCAAGATAGGGGCAAAAGTCTTTCTTCCAAAGGATGTGACATCGGTATTTGGGACTTTTAAAAGGATTTTCATTTGCTTTGCTCTTTCCCCTAAGCCTAATCAATTACAGGAAATCTACACTAGCGGAATTGGAGGTGCTGGGGTTGACAGCCTATACGAAGCCCTCCCCCCACGTCTCCCTACAAGAAAATCAGATAGGGTCCCCGGGCAGCCCCCCAGGCATCCTCTTCTATCGCATCCACCTACACCGCTCCGGATAAAGTCTCGGGCCCTTTCCTGGGGGCGGCTGCTCTTTTCCGGGAGCCTCCGGTCTGTCAGGCACTTCGCCCAGTCAGTCCGGAAGAGGCTGGTGCGGGTGTGGATGCACAGGGCGTAACCGCTCCTCGACCCCGATCCCCACCCCGGCCCACCGTCCCCTCCGCGCTCATCTCCGCCCGAGGCTGCCCCGGGGCCAGCGAAGCTCCCTTCTCAGCGCCTCAGGGAACCCCAAGGCCGTTCTCGCCGCAAGGGAGAAGGGCGGGGACGGGAGGCACTGACCGCTCGAAAGAGGAACCTCGCACGCACGCACCCACCCACCGCGTCGGCTCCAGCGGTTAGAGCAGGCCAGGGCCTCAAGGACGGAGGGCGGCTCCCTCCGCGTCCTCGGGGCCCCTCGGGGCCGCACCGGCAGAGCCGGCTCCTGTCCTCTGCCGCCGCCACGGGCTCCGCGGACAGGCATCTCCCGAGCTCCGAAGACGTCTGACCGCGGCCGTGGCGCAGACCCTGATCTCCACCCGCCCCCGTCCTTCCCACTCCTGACCCTGGGTAGGGTCCCTTCCTCACCTAGCCGCCGCCCTGGAAAGCCTCCGGGACCCCAGGCTTGGGCGCTCGGACAGCAGTCTCCTTTCAACGGAGACGCGGGGCGGAAGGAACCAGCAGCTTACGCACGCAGGGAGCCGAAGAGATCGCGGCCAATCAGAGAGGATCGTCCGATCACCCAGCCAATCACAGGGGCGTCTACCGGCCTGACGGCCTTACCTCACCGACGGTCGCCTTAACAACCGCCCAGAGCCCTAAGTAGGTTTAGAGAAGGGAGAACGCACCATCTCTCACCATGGCCCGCCAACCAATGCGGAGCCCGGCTCACGGAGCCCCTGCAGCCCATTGGTCAACGGGTCTTGGGGGGGGGGGTAGAGGCATCAAAGCAGCCTAGTATAAAAGGATAAAGAATGTAAAGGGTGAGGTCGGGAGGGGTTTGCGGAGGTGAGGATGGGGATGAAAAAATTGGGCTGTGGCTGGGGGAAGTGGTGACTGTGACGTAGGCATGATCTCAGGGCTGGAATGTGAAGATACCGGTAGGGGCTGTAACGGAGGAGGAGAAAAAGGCTTATGTTGCAGAGCCAGTGGAAGAAATCCGAAGGGCGCTGGGAGGGACGGAAAGACAGAAAGGGATGAGGGAGCTGAGGGAAGTAGGGGGTATTGGAAGTGGTCAAATTCCATCCAGAGAATGGACCTGGAAGGTCTTAGCCATACCATTGGCTAGTTTGTACGCGCCCCAGTCACCGAAGAGGAGCGGGACGCCAGACTTTTCTGAATTGGCACCCTCCTTGACTTAGGGACAGTGGGGGACGATGAGCATCTGTCACAATTCCTGCTAAAACTAAAGCTAGATTATAGACGGTGAAATGTTAGCAGCCGGAAGGGTCCTTAGAGAACGTCTGGCCCAACCACCGGTGCTTTTGTATGCGAAGAAACTGAGACCCCGGAGAGTGAAGTGAAGTGTATATTATAGACCAGGAACTGAAAATTATAGTCCTGTTTTCCTATGTGTACTTAAGTTGGAGTTAAGAAATAGGTAAGTAGGGTAGAGCAATAGGTAAGCTATCATTACCTAGATTTATGCATTTGAAATAACTTACCCGTCTTCTCCAATACATTGCAGAAGAGTCTCAGTTGTATCTAATTAGCATTTATTACCGTAAGTCATTTCAAACTCAACAGGTCCAAAAGAGAATTCGTTCTCCACCCCCCTTCTACCCACTTATTAACTTTATATTGAAGGCACCACCAATTCCCAGTCCTTGGGGTTCCCAGACCTTGAGAGTCATCCATGACTCTGTCCTCTTCCTTATCTGCAACCCCCACCCCAATATCCAGTCACTTTTGGGGCCTTGTATATTCCTGCGGAGATCCTTGAGGGCCCCATCTGTCTTAGTACCCCATAGTAGACAATAAATACCTCTTGATTGATTGAATCATTGATTCTACCGCCATCACATCTCTCAAATTTGAGAAGTCGCTTTACTATGCAGCCAGTCTAGTTTCAGGCCCTTCATCATGTCTGGGTTGGATTAGTTTAATAGCTTCCTAATTAATAACCCATCCTGTGCTCCCCTCTCTGTTTGAGAGATAGTGTGCTGTCATGTAGTGTACTAGACTTGGAGTCAGAAAGATCCTGGGTTCAACATCCTATCACAGACATTTGATTGCTGTGTGACCCTAGGCAGGTCACTTTTCTGTCCAACAGTTTCCTCATCTGTAACATGAAGAGGTGGGAGGCAGTGGCCCCTAAGGTAGGGCCCTTCTAGGTCTAAAATTGTGATCCTGTAATTCCAGTCTATCCTCCACACAGCTACTAAATTGACATTCCTTAAACATAACGCAGCCACATCTTTGCCCTGTTCAGGGAGCTCCAGTAGGCTCCCAGTTTACTATGGGATAAAATATTCCCCATCTTACCCTTCCCAAACAATTACACTTCACCTTCCTTCATACCCTCCATGTTTCAGCCCAATTGGTCAACTTGCCATTCCCAATACACAGCATTTCATCTCCCTTCCCTGTCATTTTGCTCAGGGCTGTCCTGTGTGTCTGGAATGTACTCCCTCCTCAGCTGGGCCTACAGAAAGCCTATCCTGTCCCCCTGTTTCCTACTGCTGGTGTTTGTTTTCCCCTACTCCCACCTCCCCACTGGAAATTACCTTGATTTACTGTGTAGATATTTTGCATTTAGCTATCTGTGTTTATATTCTACCTCCTGCCCTGCCCTACCACCAGTAAAATGTGATGTCTGGGATCAGGGACTATTTTTGTCTCTGTTACCTTCCCCTCATAGCACAGTGCTTAGCACCTAGCAAAAATTTATGAAATATTTGTCAAATGAATGAAACTATTATATGCATGTGTTTTTATTTTAAAAGCCCAAATAAAACTAGCCTATTTGAGAGGTAGTAGAATAGAGTGAAAAAATGCATTCTATGGGAATCCGCTAGCTCTGGTCTCATTACTCTGTTCTGGTTCAAGTCAGCCTCCTTGGGCCCCAGGTTCCTTGTCTCTCAAATTATGGGGATAAGCTAATTGGAACTTCTAGCTCAAAAATAGTATAACTGTAATGATGGACATAGACATAAGCTCAGAAAAAAATTAGCTGCGTGCTTCTCATTTTGGTTTTTTTCTTCCATTTGGAATTCAATACCACATATTTGCCTTGATTTATTTGGTTTATTAAAAGTATGTCTATTGACCTAAAAGCCTCAGACCATAGCATTTGTAAAATTTCCATTTAGTATGGTTCTTTCTAAGGAATGAGTGACACTAAAATTTCCTCCCTTAATCCTTATTACAATTGCTCTCCTGTCTTGTCTCATTTCTTGGCATGTTATTGGCCAAATTATTCATTTTAGTGTGATCAATAATGCTGTCTCTTAATTCTAGGGTAACTACATTAGCATGCATCATATAATCCTATAAATATTTTGATGTTGCTTTGCAGCAGTTATTTTCATATTAATTAAAATATTTTCCTTACCCACAGAAACCAGATAATACTAAAGGTATTAGCTTCCACACTTACACAGTTTTCTCTACCTCTTGCCAACCTGTAAAAATATCCTTTTATTGCTTTGAGTGTGGATTTTTTTGGGGTCTAACAGAATATCAGTGAGATCTCTCACATTTGGAGAAGCAGTATGGTCTATAAAGAGGACTGAATTGAGAGAAGACTGGGCTCAAGTGCCAGTTCTGTTACTTACTAGTCAACTACATGAGCCTGGGCAACTCACTTCCTTAGTATGGATTGCTCCCTGTACACCTAATTTATACTCTTACCTTCTATACCTATTTTCTTATCCGTAAAGGTTTAGGAATACATGATCTTTCAAGAGTCTTCTAGCTCCAAATCCTAGCTTTCGATAGATGTTGAATATTTCCTTTCCCCTTTGTCTTTATCTTTTTAAAACTTCTGGGTAGATTTGACTAAGAGGATGGAAGTTTTGGAAGCAGTGAAAAGAATGGTGGAATTGGACTCAGAGGATGTAGGTTCAAGTCTCTGCTCTCCCCTTATGTGTGTGAATTTGGGCAATTCACTTAACTTCTCTACTTCTTGGTTTCTTAAAATTGAAGGGGTTGGACTCAGTGACCTCTGAAGTTCCTTTTAGCTCTAAATCTATGATCTTATGAGGTGGATATAGGAAAAGCAAGTATAGCTTCATTAGAACAAAAAAGCAGACCAGAGAGTTTGGCATGGTTACTATAGAGCAATTTGGAGGCAAGTTGACAGAGAGTCTTGAGTCAGCAACCCTTAAGGAAATTTCTCATGGACCAAAATGTGAATTACTCAGAACCCACCTTGGTTGGGTATAGAAGGATGCAATGCAAACTGGCGTCTGATACCTACTATTCAATAAATTCAGTATTTTAAAGGGTCTACGATCCACATGCAAAGTACTGTCCTAGACATAGGTTAATTGAAGTTCTGATGTTACTGCTATGGTACTCCTTCCAACATGCAGATTGCAGCCCATCCTTACTTTTTCATCATGTGAGATTGTCCTCTGTATAAATCCTCCAGGGGGAGTCCACTGAATGCACTGGGGGCCTTTCTTTAGAGCTCTTGACATTAAATAGATATAGGTATCAATGGAGCACGTAGGTTGTTCATAGGTCAACCCTCTAGTACATGACTAGGCCACCTCCTTTTCTGATTTCCCTGCTCCCTGATGACATCCTTTTATTTGTTTTTCCTGCCCCATTCTTCATTAGTAATATTCTATGCCCCTCTACAATACCCTTGGGTGATCTGCAGATTTAATGCTTTAGAAACAAATATTCCATGTCTTACAAAACATAATGACACCAATGTTAAAAAAGATGAGTCTTTGTTTTTGAGGAAAAAACTTGGAGTCTTAAAGGTGTTGTGGGGGGCAGAACCAAGATGGTGGCAGGAAAGCAGGAACTTGCTTAAGCTCCCCCCCCAAATCCCTCCAAATACCTGTAAAAATGGTTCTGATCAAATTCTAGAGCTGCAGAACCCACAAAATAGCAGAGGGAAACAGATCTCCAGCCCAGGAGAGCCTGGATGGTTGCTGGGAAGGTGGTGAGAGTGGAGGGCAGCCCAGCGTGGGCCGCACTGGGACAAACCAGACCCGGAATCAGCCAGCTGGAACAGGCCTTGGGGCCATGAAACAGTGAGCTGTTGCAGTTAGCAGACTTCTCAACCCACAAATGCCAAAGAGCAGGTTAGGGGGAAACTGCAGGATCCAGTTCAGAGTGGTCCAGCCACCAGCTCTGGGGGTGGAGAAGGTCGTGAAGTGGTGGCGGTACCAGGAAGCTCCTGAGGCTGCCTCCAGAGCACCAGGGTCAGTGGCTTCCCGAGTCCCTGGCTCACATGGTGGGAAGAATCTAGCAGCAGATCAGAGTAGGAATGCAAGGTGGGCTTTGTGGGCACAATGGCAGATTCTCTTGCTGTGCCCTGCTTGGATCTGAATTGTGGTCCTGGTTGGCAGTTCTTGGGGGAGGAGGAGCACTGCTGTGACAGAGCCTGGGGTGACAGTGGAGTAGAAGTAGCTCTGAAAACAGCAACGCTTGGACCTTAAAGCTTGGGACAAAGTACCCTCTACAAGCAGTCATATCCTGACAAAAAGCTCAAGGGTCAAGTAGTTGGCTTGGGGACATGAACAAGCAGCGAAAATGAACTCAGACTCTCAGCTCAAACTCTAGATTCCTTTTTTTGGTGACAAAGAAGATCAAATCATACAGCCAGAAGAAGTCAACAAAGTCAAAGAGCATATATCAAAAGCTGCCAAGAAAGATATGAATTGGTCTCAGGCCATGAAAGAGCTCAAACAGGATTTGGAAAAGCAAGTAAGAGAAGTAGAGAAAAAATTGGGAAGAGAAATGAGAGTGATGCAGTAAAACCATGAAAAACAAGTCAATGACTTGCTAAAGAAGACCCAAAAAAATACTGAAGAAAATAACACCTTAAAGACTAGACTAACCAAAATGTCAAAAGATCTCCAAAAACCCAATGAGGAGAAGAAGTGGAAAAAGAGGTCCAAAAGACCACTGAAGAAAATACCACCTTAGAAATCAGATTGGAGCAAGTGGAAGCTAG
>CM053622.1:357440869-357471840 GCA_028646595.1 Phalanger gymnotis
AGTTTCCTAATCCATTCATTATTTTAACAGTACAATTGTCAGTTTAACAACACTTAGAGAAATTGTTTCTCTAACAACACAGATGAACCAAACAGTTGTTACCTAGCAACATGAACTTAATTTTAGAAATACAACAATATCATAAACAGATGTAAACCTTTAGAATCATAATTAATTAATTACCAGTCTGGCTGGATGTATTTCTACCTTCATCTTATCACCATTGACATAAACTTCACATCTGAGAAAATTCACATATGAAGCAATTCTATTTAACTTGAACGTTTGTTTTTGCTAATAAATATACTAAATAATTTTACAATTAAGAATACTATTACAATTTGGAATCACCTGTTATAACTAGGTCAGTTTAAAGTGACATAATGGACCAATGTTCATGTTAAATTTAATAGAACCTACTCACAGATCTAGTGCAAAGGGTGGGTGGACATAATCCTCTTCCATCTCTCTATAACTTCATCTATTGGGTTTTTAACTCAGGCTATCAAGCCTTTTACTCTAAGCTGCTTACTCAAGATTTTTAATTTACCAATCTTCTACTTTTTATCACAGTCTCTCTTTTCCTTTTTCAATAAACTTTAGTGACAAGCAGTAAAATGAACTCTAATTTATCTTAAGTATTAAATTAGGAATGACACATTTTCACTTTTCACTTCTTTTCTAGTTGGGTCCCATTACACAAAAACTTTTTCTCCTTTATGTAGGCAGGAAAGCCAATTATTAATGTTTCAGAGGCCCGCTCCCCTTAGAGGTCGGGTCTAGGACACGCCCACTACCCAGGACGA
Organism: Phalanger gymnotis; assembly: GCA_028646595.1. Lineage (NCBI taxonomy): Eukaryota > Metazoa > Chordata > Mammalia > Diprotodontia > Phalangeridae > Phalanger > Phalanger gymnotis. Next base: position 357,441,676 of record CM053622.1, read on the forward strand.
GACCCTACCTGGCCCAGGTCTGGGGCGGGGGGTGCCACAGACCACCCCCAAATCGTGCTGGGGCCTCCAGAAATGTTGTGCCGAAAAAAAAGCGAGCTAGATCCAGATATAAATTTAGATGTGGATTTATTGAAGAGCGCGACTGTTTGGAGTAATTACTGAAATCGAACAGCCCTGAGCAAAGGGAGAGAAAGAGTATTTAAAGGGAAAGGACACAATTAGATTTCCATGGAGATGGGGACACAAACAGTGGGACAAGCTGAGGCAGGATGGAGAAACTGAAAAGGGGGGGAGCAGAGCATAACAAGTTCAGTTGTGGACTCAAACGCTTAGTAGCTGTGTGATCCTGGGCAAGTCACTTAGCCCTGCTTGCCTCAGTTTCCTCATCTGTAAAATGAACTGGAAAAATGTAATGACAATTTAGATTTGAAGATCTTTCCCATGCATTAATAGGCTATGTGACCTGCTTATGTCACAGGAAGCCTAAGTCACATGTGGTAGGAGGAGCTTCCTGACAGGAAAAGGAAAGTATGTCACAGGAAATGCCGAGAGAGCCGTTAGAACTGAGGGACAGAGCAGACGTGCTGTGCTGTGCTGTGCTGTCCTATGAGTGATTGCTGGTGGCAAGGCCCCAGCAGGGGGCGGATGGTTTTGGGATGGAGTGGTTCTTTGCTGTGATATTGTGCATTTAATTCTTTGCTACTGTGATGTATTGGGCTTATTGGCGTTGGGACCTGTCTCTGGTGTCTGAATAATGGTTTACTTCTACCTTCTATATGGACAGTCTCTTATATTTTCTGATGCAGAACCACATAGGCATTTTGACAATTATCATCTATATTGTGATTGTTGCCTTGCTAATACAAAAAGGAAATGGCAAACCACTTCAGTATCTTTGCCAGAAAAACCCCAAATGGGGTCACAAAGAGTTGGACACAACTGAAGAGCAACAACCACAGAGGAAACCTGTGCTGACATGTCTACAGAATCGTCATGAGAATCATCAACATATGCATTGAGGACATCTTTAATGAGAATATTAGTAGGGAACAGGCAGACTTTTCCAAGTGATATTCTGCAGTGAACCACATCTTTACCATCTCACAGTTGGCTGAAATTACAACACAAGGTCTTTATTGTGCTTGTTTGTTGATTTTGGAAAAGCATTTGGCTGGGTAGAACAGAATGCTGCCTTAAAGGCTTTCTTTTTAACAAAGTGTCTACTGCCCATACAGCAAAATTATTAGAGATTCTTTGAAAGATATAACTACAGAAATAACTTTGTTCAGTGATTCTCTGATTATAAACATCAGGCAAGGCATTAAGCAGGGAGATGTATAATTCCCACCGTGACAGAGGAGATTCAGCACAGGGTCCAAGTTGAAAGGGATTCTCTATGAAGGCTGAAGTCTTTCAGGTGCTCTTTTTTGTAAATGCCTTTGTGCTGGTTGCACCAATCCATGAAATAATGTTGGGTCTCCTGGAAGGTCCATAACCACTCACGAGTTTAGCTTGACCATTCACATTAAGAAAGATCAAGCTGACGAAGAACAACTTTTTACAAAGTTATGCCATGCAATTGGATAAATAGCCTATAAAGCTTGTCTAGCAGTATGAATACTGGAACTCATAGCATAAGCATTTGGCTTGACCATCCGCAACTGAAAGACCAAGCAAATGAAGAATGTTTTACCAGAATGTGACAGGCAGTTTGATGAACAATCGTGCACACACATACACACACACGTATGTACATAGATACATGTGCACACATGTGTGGAACACATAGTACAAACCGACATTGGATTGGACCCATAGTTAAATAGGAGGAGAGGTAGCTGGATTGCCTTCAGGAAATTGCATAGTTCCTTTAATGACCCTAAGATTCTCCTGGAATAGAATGCAATGGAATAAGCATTTGTTATGTGCCTATTAAATTCCAGGCACTGTGCTAAGCACATTAGGAATATTGTCTTATTTGATCCTGGAAACAAAGACTCTTCTTTTCAAAATGTCAATATACTATTGTTACTGTTGTATGATTGCTAAATATGGACCCACAGTTCCTGAAGAATTGAAAATGAATATCACGCTAAAGACATTGGAGAGAGGGCTCATGGTAGTAGTGAGCAGGCTGCCACATGTAACAAATAAGGTACTTTGAAGAGCAAGAGCAAAAGATATTATTAGGGAAATGTATGCTAGGAAGAAAGAGTGGGCTGGTTATCTGACATGGGCAAGGCGTACAGGTAGATGGACAAAATGGTCCTGGGACTTGTCAGGAGAAATAGAGGAAAGTCTCTGGCATGTTGGATAAATATCATGACAAACTGATGGGATGACATAGATAGGAGTCATGCAAAACAGGGAGGCATGGATGAGCTGCTATTTGCATTTTTGGACAAAACATCTAGATTGATTTGGTCATTCATCCTTTTGATAATTGAATATTGAGAGTTAGAAAGGACCCTAGAATCATATAGTCTAGCTTATATTTATTTAGTTCTATCATTATATTTAATTTATAGATTAGTTTTGTTAATGAGTGGCAGAACTGAGATTGAATTTCAGTCCTATACCTCCAAATCAGTTTCTCATGATTCACAGAATGATGATGAAAATCCAAAGACACAAGGAGAATAGTAGTGAGTGGGATAAGTGAAGACCTCTCATAAGAAAAAGAGACAAATTAAATAAGTGGGAAATAAGTAAGATAGTAAGGCCTCTCATGAAATTTAAAATTCAGCTTTCTACATAAGTTTTTTTTTCTGCAAGACAAGTTAGTGTCTGTGGGAAGACAAGTCAGTAACCGTGAGATCCTCTAAGAATAAGAATAGAACACAGGATGCTCATATCCTGTGTATTTACCCAAGGGCAAGGGGCTCCCGAAAGAGAAATGGATGAAAAACTGGAAAGCCAGGTGCAATGTAGTCGTGCAAGACCTGGTTGGAAAGACCAGTTAGGTGTAAGAATAATGGGAGACAAATGTAAGGGTGCTGGGGGATATCTGTCACAGATGTAAGGGTGATAGAAGGCATCCGTTGCAGAAGCAAGGATGGTGGGAAAGGCTAGTTTGCCACAGATGTGAAGATGAGGTATCAAACAACTGGCTTCTGCTTGTCAAAAATAACCAAACCTTTTGTTCCTTGCCATTGTCACTGGGGTAGATTTATCACATCCAGATTGTATCCTCAAAGCTTGCATCTTCAAGCCTAGAGGAAGGAGGATGGGAGGGGGATCACGGTTAGGGATCTATAAAAGAACCTGAATTTTCTGTGTTCAGTGCGCTCTGACACTGAGAGGACCCTTGGTGCTCTTGGTGCCTGAGTTGCCCTTTCCCATGGGATCATACTAAAATCTTTTCTATTTTCTACCTGAGGTGCCTCTGATTTTAATTTGTCAACTGTCCCACAGAGTAGTGACTGATGACTCCCGCCTAAGGGGGACTGAGATGGCCAGGTGTTGACCTTTCACAACCAGCTAGGAACATCGTTGTCTTCCTGGGTCTTCTACCTGGTATATGATGAAAAGCCTCTCAAGATTTGTAAACTTTGATAGCTACCACTCATTTTTGGTGACTTAGGTGGAAGCTAATGATAATTGCCAGAAGGAAATGAGAGAGAATCACTAGGGATTATGAAGAAACTAAAGATTTTAAGGACACACTTTTTATTATATAATTTTATAACCCCAATATGTTTTTGCTAAAGCTGTGGAATGCTAAGTTTGTCCTTTGGCTGTTTTTGAGAAACATAGCTCAGTGCTGAAGGGCTTGGCAGTTTGAGATGATGCAAGAAACCCTAGGTGCTTCCTTAGTCTCCCACCTCAAGATGGCTGAAGTGAGGGAAAGAAGTATCAAAGCTGCCTCAAATAGGCTTACCTACTAAAGGAGGAAGAATAGCCCATTCAATTGTCTTAAAAAAGAGTAAACCCACCTTGAATTCTCTCTTCCCACTGGCCCACAGTCAGTACTACTTGAGCCTCTCCCTGGAGGTACAGGGCTACCTCCACCCAGGCAGTTTGCTAATTACTCTCACCTGGAAACTAGGGCAAGGATTAAGCTAAGTGAGCTTGAGCATTAAGTGGGCCCCCAACTGCCATTTCTGCTTTGTATTTTTTTTTCCGTCTGGTCATAGGTGACTGAACAACAATTCTGAGATGGACTTGGTTGAAGCAGCAGCCTCAATGCCTCGGAGTTCCTGAGCTCTTCAGTTGATGCAAAGAAGAGCAAGACAAAAATGGCTGTGAGGATGCTGAATAGAATAGAATAAGTGAATAAATGGTTGGCTTAAGAAGATAACCCTTTGTGATTTTGTGTCAGCAGACCCAAATGGACTCTATTTCAGGATACTGAAAGAGCTAGTGTGTCTCTTCTAGGCCATGTAGTCTGTGGTGGCATAGATGTCAGTGTAAAGATGGCTAAGTCTAAGAATCACCCCCAGCTAATCCTGCAATGATACAGAAGTGATATCCAGAAACCTAGCCACAGAAACAGGAGTCTCCAAAATGAATTAACCCCAAGTTTCTGAGGAAGACACAAGCTGTGCTAAGAATAACAATAAACAGCCAATTAAAATTGACACCAAATCCATCAACACCCAGGAAGAGGCCATCAAAGATCTCAGCACAAAGGTGCCTGGGACTTAGATCCTTACATACATGATCAACAAAGCCATTGGTCCTAAAACTGTACCCAGATGTACCAGACTCAAGACCACCATCAAATGCACTGACCCCAAAGCTGCCATCTGCTGGCCCCAATATCATCCTACCTACCAACCTTGTAGTTGTCAGAATTCCTGATGCCAAGGCTCCTGAGCCCACTGACTTCAAAGTTGTAAGTACTAATATTCCAGGGACCAAGTCTCATGTCTATAGAAGATACGGTTGAAGACAGAAGAATTAATTTAAACACTAAGCTTCAGTCTTTCTTGGAGACAGCATCATTACTCACTATTTTTTGGTACAATAATGGAAAGGATGAAGTATGAAGGGGTAACAAAGGAGTAATGGATGTGATCATCTAGCTCTTGCAGGTTATCTCTGAAAAATCATGGAGATTGGGAATGGTGAAATGAGATTGCAGATTGGCAAATGGCATTCAAACTATTGGCTAGCGATCTTGAATTCAATGCAGGGGATAATTCTTGAGCATTCAGAAAGGGAAGTGTTAATCATTAAGAATCATCCTAGATTCCTCAACTACCAGTCATGCTAGCCATTTCCTTCATTGATTGGGTTTCTAGACTGATGGATCAGTACAATGCCATATAGAGTGTATCTGGGCTTCAGAAAGGCATTTGAGCCTGTTGGGAACAAGATGTAGACATGTAGGCTAGATAATATTACAGTTAGATGTATTCATAATTGGTTGAATGACCAGACACAAGAAGCAATCATTAACCAATCAATGTCTGCCTGGAGGAGGTCTTTTGCAGAATGCATCAAAAATCTGTCCTTGGCCCCAGTGCTGCTCCACATTTTTATTAGTAACTCCAATTTATTAGCGACATCAATAGTATGCTTGTTAAGTGTGCAAATAACACAGATTCGGGATAGCTAACACTGGACAACAAAACAGTCATCTGTTGCTAATAAGATGAAAATTATACAACTATGCAAAAGATCTATGATTTCTTCAATACAAGGATCTTGCCCTGTGAGAACTCCTTCCACTATTGTAGGTTATAATCCTCTATGACTTAGTAGCTAAGTCCTAGAGAATTGCCAGAAAGACATGGAAATTGAATGACTTGCCAAGTGACCACTTAACTAGCAAGTGTCAGAGGCAGGAATTGATGCCAGGTCTTCCTGATTTCAAGCTTAGGATTCTGTCTGTGGTGATGATGATGATGAAGATGATGATGATGATGATGATGATGACAGCTAGCATTTATATAGCATCCACTATGTTCCAGGCACTGTGCTAAGCACTTTACAAATGTTATCTCATTTGATCCTGGAAACAAAGACCTGTCTTTTTTCAATGTTGATGATGTCTAGGCACTTTCACAAGTATTATTTATTTTATCTTCACAACAACCCTGGGAGGTAGGTACTGTTATTATCCCCATTTTAAAGATGAGAAAATTGAGGCAAAGTTTAAATGATTTGCCCACGGTCACACAGCTAGATTTCAACTCAGATCTTCCTAACTAAAGGCCCAGTGCTCTATCCACTGTACCACCTAGCTACCATGCCACAACATTTCTAGTGGATGAAATTTGCTAGAGATAAATGTTAAAATCCAACATTTGCAGTTAAGAAAATCAATTGTACAAATCAACATAAGAGAAACGTGGTTAGACAATAGTTTGTGTGAAAAGATTTTGTTCTTTGTATATTAAATGTTTGTGCTTGGTGATAAGTTCATAATGAAAAAGAAAACTTTAAAAAAAGAAAGGAAAAGATCTGTGTCTCCTCATAGCTTTTAAGCTTAATCTGAGCCAAAAGCTGCAGTTAACACTTAATGTGATCTCAGACTGCATCAACAGAAGTGGCATCAGGAAGGGAAGAGGGGATGTTTGTACCTCCTACTCTGCTTGCCTGAAATGGTGTGATCAGTGCTGGGTGTTTAAGGCCTGTCAGGTGATTTGGGTTTGGGATTGGAAAAAAAGGAGACTATGCAATATTTGACAGAGAAAAGTTCGCTTTACAAGAGCATGGGAAAGATACACTACAAGAATACAGAATTGCCTCTGGTTGATGTAAACACTGCCTCCCCACTTGGCTACTATATGGAAGCATGTCTAGCCAGCATCTGTAATGGGTCAGATGGGTGTTAACTCCTAGAAGTTTACTCCTAAGTCTAAGAGGCACTGATCCCTCTTGGTCTGGACTTTTTATGTTCTGTGAATCCAAGAAACTGCATAAACAGCTCAAGCCTTAGCCCCTTGGACCAATTATATTTTGGGGTCCCTTTCTTGCCTTTTAGATAAACATTAGCTCAAACTATGAGTCAGGGCCTTCATATATATTGCTCCTATCACAGAGGGCAACCAAGATGGTGGTAGGACTGGAGACTGTGTTATATGAAAATGGGTTGAAAGAACTGGGGATGACCTGATAGCTGTCTTCAAATATAGAAACTGATGTTATGTACAAGGGGATTTAAACTTGTTCTGATTGATTCCCCAGTACAGAACTCTAAGAATGAGTGGAAATTAGAGAGGCCAATTTTCTTCTTATAGCAGTAAAAACTTCTTCACCATTAGAGATGCTCAAAAGCAGAATGAGCCACCTCCGGAGAGAGTGAGTTCTTTATCCCTGGATACTTTCTTTTTAATATTTTATTTTTTCCCCAATTACATGTACAAATAATTTTCAACATTTGTTTTAAATTTTTTTTTAAATTCCATATTCTCTCCCTCTCCCTTTCCTGCCCTCTCATTGAGAAGGCAAGCAATTTGATATAGGTCATACATGTGCAGTCATGCAAAACATATTTCCATGTTAGTCACGTTGGGAAAGAAAACACACCAAAGGCACCAATAAAAATAAAGTAAAAAGAAAAGGTGTGCTTTGATCTGCATTCAGGCTCTATCAGTTCTTTCTCTGGAGATGGAGAACATTTTTCATAAGCCCTGGACACTTTCAAGACTAGACCTGGCAATGTCTTATAAGTGATATTATAGATTTCTATTCAGTGGATTCAGAGGTAATTTCACCTCTGAAGATACTCCCAACTATGAGGTTTTATATCATGGATTATACATATTTTATTTTTAATTATTTTTAATTTTAAACTTTAAAACCAACAAAAAGCATAAACATACATAACAAAAATAATATTTTGCATAAAATTCTTTGTATTTACACAATAGAACCAAAGTAATTGTTGTTGTTGGGTCATTTCAGTCACATAAGTCTCCTCATGACCCCATTTGGGGTCTTGGCAGAAATACTGGAGTCGTTTGCCATTTCCTTCTCCAGCTCATTTTACACATGAGGAAACAGTTTAGTGTTATATTCTCATTTTTATTTAAATGTAATGCCCCGATTAGAATCACTCACCCAACACATGCCACCACTGTCTGGTTGAATTTCCACAGGGGTGGATGTTACTACTCTCAGGATCCTAGGGGTAACTCTGCGGGTGTCTGTCTTCCTAAACAACAGCTTGGTGTGCTTCTCCTTAGCAATTAGCCAATCAACCCAGTTCTTTAGAAAAGGCATTTACTTAGATGATACAACAAGAAGAGTAGTTACAAATAATTTCAGACTTTCCCACAAATATGCCCTGAGACTAGTGGGGGGGAGGGGCGGGAAGTGGTCATGGAGTTAAAGTGCAATGGTAGTGGTAGCGAGGTAGATGCCTAGGGGACCCATGGCCAAGGCAGTTAACTCACAGCTCCAGAACTGTCCTTGAAGTCCTATCCAGAATTGCCAGACTTTGAAGTCCTTTCTCTTCAGAGGGTCCTCACCAAGTTCACAATGAGTTTCTCTGCTATTCAGCTGTCTGGCTTTTTTGCAGGGCACAGTGTCTCTGCTGGATTGGTAGGTCAGCTGAACTTCTTGTATGGGCCAGTCTAGGCTGGATTGAGCTAATCACTAAATGGCTATTCTGGATCCTCACCAGGCTCCAGGGCTATGGGATGGGGCTGGACTGGGTTGCTCTCCCTCTGGACAGTTCCAGGTGCCTGGAGCTGGCCTGGTAGTTGCCATCAGATTGGGTAAGGCAGTCTGTTCTGCCTCTGGGCAGCTACTACTGGCCTGATCCAGGCACACTGCTTGGCTGCTGAGCTCTTCTTAGTGTATGATAACTCTGCTAGGTGGGTCTTTTTGCTAGTCTTCAGGGCAAATTCTTAGATAGATGGCTGGGATCTTTCCCCATAGTAAGCTACTGGCTTGATGGAGGAGGAGTGCTACAAAGCACTTTCATAGCATTTAGCACTACATAGCACTTTCAACTACATTTAGCTTGGGATCAACAGGAACATCTTTGACTCCTTCAGAGATTCAGCTTTGAGGTTGTTTTCCATCTTCTGGCAGGAGATAGGAGAAGTGTTGTCTCTCCTTTGGAAGATTTTTTCTCTCTCAAAAGCCCCTGGCTACACCATGTTCCCTTAGGATAATTAGTTTCAGTTCAGTGATTTTCACTTCACATATTTCTTTGGAAATCTTATATAGATGAATGGTTAGGGACAAAGGAGAGAACAAAGTCTGTGCTCCAGAGGCATATCCATTGCCTTTCTGGTCCCTTCATATGCAATTAAGGTATGGGCAATATGCTTTACACCTAAAGACATCTTTCAACCTTCAGCTTTCACTGAAAACTCACTGGGAGCACCCATCACCCCTACATTGAAATATCATGACTTTTCCCTTTTCTTAGAGAGTTTATTCTGTTCGTACTTAACTTATCATTGTTAGGTTTGATACAGAATCCTAAGAAGATGATAGAATTTTACATTTCTAATTTTTCATTTCTCTTAAACTTAGATCTTTACTGTATCAAAACAACATCAAATTTCTTCAAGTAAGTTCACCCCTAATCACTGAAATATTACAGCCTACAGCTGGAATTAGAGAAAACAGGGTCTCTGTGAAACTTTGGAAAATTTCAAGGACAACAGAATTTCTCAACTAAAGACGTGATAATTTAGGTGTTTGCCATTGCATCATTGATAAACATGTTGATAAGCTTGGACAGGGTCAAGTTTTACTAAGACCTTTCCCAGAAAGAAGAGCTGGATTCAACGGACTGCAGCACCATGGCTTCTGTTTTAGGACCTTATTATTATACAAAGGGGCAGTATTGGTTCAGTGAAGAGTACTGGATTTGGAGACAGAGGACCCTAGCCCTGCCCCTTGCGACCTGAGTACTAGGTACTTGGCAAATGTTATCTAATTTGATGCTATCTTGGGAGGTAGGTGCCAATATCACATTTTACAATTGAAGAAACTGAGGCAAATGGAAGTAAATTGACTTGCTTCAGGTTACACAGCTAGTAAGTGTCTGAGATTAGATTTGAACTCAGATCTTCCTGACTCCAGGCACAGCACTCTCTATTCACTGTGCTGCCTTGGTGAACTAGGTTAAAGTGAGATATTTATGAAATCTTTTGTCTTCTGACCCATCTGGGTAAATGACAGATTGCCTACTACACTTACATATCCTAGAGATTTTTTTTTACCTTTCTCTTTTGCTGGTTTCCTAATCCTTCTGCTCCTAATAAGTTTATGTTCCCCAAGACTTGGCCCTAAGCTTTTTTCTCTTCTCTCCTTCTCCCCACCCCCACATTCCATCTGTTCCGCAATGATTACCCCACGGCAGATGACTCAGTTCTATTTCTCCACTCTCCCCACTCTTGGTCTCTCTCTCAAGATTCAGCCCGGTGTTTCCAGGTACTTGACGTATTGAGAGAGCTTTTGAGATGATGCCTTGAATTATTAATCAGTGCCATCCCTACTTAGCTGCTGGCTCCACAGTGTCTGGAAGATAATAGGCAAAGACTAATGGGGGTCATGCATCCACCCTCCTAAAGGAAAACTAAGCTCTTAGAAGCGCTAACTTTAGTAATTTCATGTTAAGAACTTAGTTCTTCAAGCAGGTTAACCATCTCCTGAAAGAGAGGTGATGGAGACAAGGAGCGGAGACACATATTTTTGGACATGGCTGCTGTGCGTATTTCTTTTACTTGACTTATTCCTTATAAGGGTTTTTTCATCTTTCTATCTCTTAATATTTAATGGTGGGAATAAAGCTGGAAGGGGGATAGCAACAGTGATGCTAAAAAGAAAAAATATGCCTGATGAAATAGTTTTTTTAAATGCACAGAAGAAAATTGAAGGATGCTCAGAAGGAAGCATAGATAAGCAAGATGGTTTTGAAAGTAACATGTAAAATTTATTACATACTTTAAAGAATGAATTAAATAGAGATTCAAGGTTTTTATATCGATACTCTTTTTGTCTTCTGAAATGTGTATGGAAATATTCTTTTTTTTGGTGTTTAAGTTTTGGTGTTTAGATTCATGTTTAAGTTCACAACAAAAACAAGTTCAAATTTTATTGTTCAAGTTTAAGTTCAGAACAAAAATATTTTTAATAAAAACCAAACCAAATAAAACAATAAAATGAACCAAAATTAAAAAGAAAAAACTTAGGTCTTCAAAAGTCATTTGCCAGTAGAGATGTGGACAAAGGATATGAATAAGCGGTTCTAAAAAGAAAAATTACAATCTATTAAAAATCAAGAGAAAGAATGCTTCAAACCACCAATAATAGAAGTGAAAAATTAAAACAACTCTGAAGTTTCACCTTGTACCCAACAAATGTGCAAGGATGGAAATATTCAATATTGGAGGGATTGTAGAAAGACAGACATACTAATGCATTGTTGGTGAAGCTGTGAATTGGTATAACCATTCTGGGAAAGCAATTTGGAATTATGCAATAAATGATAAAGTGACTAAAATGTCTATATACACTCTGGCCCAAAGATTCCAATGCTAGGCACATATGTAAAAGAGATCACTGACAAAAAGAAAGCTGTCATGTAGACCAAAACATTAATTGTAGCCCCCCGCTCCCTTTTTTGGGAGCAAAAAACTAGAAATGAAGTGGATGCTCACTGCGTGGGGAATGGCTAAACAAACTGATACATGAATGTAATAGCATATTATGGTAAGAAATGGCAAATATGATGGCTACAGAGAAGCATGGAAAGACTTAAATGGACCAATGCAGCATGAAGTTAGAAGAACTAAGAAAACATATACAATGACAGTTACTGTGTAAATGGAAAGAACAAAACCACAAAAGAATTAAAATTGAATGTTGTGAAACTATGAAGAAAACAAGGTTGGCCTCAAAGAAGAGATATATGAAAATTGCTCTTCCCTCTCCTTTGCAGAGGTGAGCCTCCACAGAGATGGGATATTGCATATAAGGTTAGATTTTTTTTTTCCAATGTGTTGATTGTTTTGGCTGATTTTTTCTATTCTTTTGTAAGAAAAATGGTGGTAAGGTACGGACCTAGGAGAGGAGAGAAAGGGACATGTAGGCAACATACAGCTAAGAGTTACCAATAAAAATCTATTTAAAACATAAAAAGTTAAGTCTTATTCTTGAAAGTTTCTAACCTATGTTTTGAACCAACTTAGGAATTTCTCCACCCTTGCTTGATTGCTGGTGCTAGAAGGTTTGAAAAGGGAGAAAAGCCCAGAATCTAGGCAATGTGGCATCACTAGAAGAATGTTAGACTTGGAATCAGAAGAAAGACCTCAGATTCTAATTTTGATACTTAGCAGAGAATAAGCTAGGTAGTCCAGTGGAAGACTGTGCAGTGGCTGAGCCTGGAGGCAGGAACACCTGAGTTCAAATCTGGCCTCAGACATACTAGCTATGCGACCCTGGGCAAGTCACTTAACCTCTTTGCCCCAGTTTCCTCAACTGTAAAGTAGGAATCATAATAACTCCTATGTCCCAGGGTTGTTATGAGGATTGAATGAGGTAATATTTGTAAAGCCCTTAGCACAGTGTCTGACACATTGTGGGCACTTAACAAGTGCTTATTTTTTCCTTCCTTCCTTCCTTCCTTCCTTCCTTCCTTCCTTCCTTCCTTCCTTCCTTCCTTCCTTCCTTCCTTCCTTCCTTCCTTCCTTCCTTCCTTCCTTTCTTCCTTCCTTCCTTCCTTCCTTTCTTCCTTCCCTCCTCTTCCCTTCCTCTCTTTTTTCCTTTATGACTCTGGGCAATCTAACCTCTCAGCCTATTTTTCCATCTGTAATATGAGAAGAATAATATCTATAGTACCTACTGAGTGGGATGGTGAAGCCCTCTCATGGAATCTGGATCTCGGCCTTTTTGTGAGTTAAGTGGGATGAATGGGGGTGGGGACCTTTCGGCATGGCTCAGGGCTTCTGATTGACAGCTAGGCCTGTTTCGTGTTACTAAAATCACCTGAACTGTGTCCAAGCCAAATAAGGATAAAAGTGTTCTTAAAAATTGTTATTGGCTCAGCGTTTCTTTGTCCCTGGTACCTGGGTTAGATTTCTCACGAGATTGTGAGCCTGGGCTCCACCAATGAGAGTAAAAGGTCAGTGGTAGAGTGGGGTGGGGTGGGGGGGAGGGGTTTGTGTTAGGGTATAAAGCTAAGTTCTGCCCTCTGGGCGCCGCCTCTCCCTACCTATTGTCTATCGGTTCGGAGACAGACTTTCCTGCGAGATTGCAATGAAGAAGTTTTCTGTTTCTACTTTACTTCCAGAGACCTCTCACTCTTAATTAATTGCTAGTGGGTGGTCTCACCCCACACACTACCTTGCAAGATTATTGTGAGAATCAAATTAGATTATGTATATAAAGTGCTTTAAAAACCATAAATCCTTTATGAATGTCATTATTACTATACATTAAGATGAAGAGCCCACTATCAAATTAAATTGCACACTTGTCTTACAATGTTTTCTTAACAAACAAGCAGCAGTAATAATAGCAGTGCATTTACATAGCATTTTCAGGTTCACAGGTTTACAAAACGCACTTCTCACAACTGAAACAGCCTATAGGTATCCCTATTTTACTGAATTACAGCTCAGAAAGGTTAAGTGATTTGTCCAGGGTCACAAGGGACCATGGGGAAGGTGGCTTTCCTTATTAAAGTTACTGCATCAGGAATCTTTGTATGTTGCCCCTTGGTAAGTATAGGCATTGCTCAAATGAATGTATCTATCTACTCAGGGTGACCTGAGTTTCCTGTAGGAAGCATAAAATAGTAACTGCAAAGCATTTTCCCACAAAGCTCACTCCCGGGTTCAGCACAGCCAAAGGACAAGTCATTTTCTTGCTTGTGGGACCTGATGTGTCCTTCTGCTGAGTTTACCCACCGCAGAGCTGGGCTGCACTGGCTCACCAGGCTTGGCTGTTGAAGCTACAGCAAATTCTTCTATGGACTCTGGTCTCTGGATCTCTGGTAGTTCTTTTGATCTTTTGAAGTTCCCTAGGTCATTCTCTTGCTGATGCCAGGGTACAGGCCCAAGGGGAGACCTTTTTCCCTAACCCAAAAGAATCTGAGTCCCATTTGCCCATAGGCCCTGGGAACCCCCCACCTTGAACTCTCCTTGAATCTTCCCACTAGATCTGGCCATCACCTGAGGCCATAAGCCTTCCATTACGGCTGGGACCAAATCTCTGTTACTCTTAAACCAGCCTGGCCCAGCATTATCTGTTACCTCTCCATAGCCTCCGGCTGCTTCCCACCCTTGATCTCATCAAAATCCCATTCTCTTGGTCCCGGGAATCTGACCTCTAGTCACCTCAGTCCCATCAAGATCCTCCTTAGGATGAGGTTAAAGAAAAACGATGGTGGTAGGGAACCATAGGTTTCTAGGGGTGCTCGAGACCCCAAAATACTGACATGCTGGGTCCTGCCGAAAGAATTCGACCCAAGCCTTCTCAGCCAAGGAAAAAGACAAAGTTTATTAAGGATTCGACACAATGGTTTGTTTTAAGAAATCCCACACTTTGTGACGCTTGTTTTCACAAGCTGGCCATATTGAATCTGAGCACATTCGTGGAGGCAAGATGAAATTTATATACACAAAGATTGTAGGAGGGATCTAGGGTGGTCCTGGGGTGAGAGGAGGAGGGCTTTAGGGAGGGTCTTGAGGAGGAGTCTAAGGAGGAGCTTGATGGGACTGGGATGAGGTCAGACTCCAGGAACCAAGAGAATGGGATTAAGGATGGGAAGTAGCTGAAGGCCTGGATATTGATAGTATCAAGGGTGGGAAGTAGCTGGACAATAAAGGGCTAGGCTAGGTAGAGATTTGGGTCTAGATAATGAAAGGCTTGTGTCCTTAGGGAAGGCCAGATCTAATGGGAAGATTTAAGGAGAGTTCAGGGGGGTTTCCAGTGACTGTACCTTCATCACTTAGACTCCTCAAGATCTTCCCTTTAAAACCTCTCCTCTAGTCACCCCAGACAACTTGACCATCCCTCGATCCCTCCCACAATCTTTCTGCATATAAATCTCATCTTGTCTCCTTGAAGGGGCTCAGATTCAATCTAGCTCAGTTTAGATTCAATCTGGCCCGCTGGCATTAGCGTCACAAATGTTCAGACTCCCTTAGAGTCTACCCATTATTGGAGAATCTAATAAACTTTGTTTTTCTTTGGCTGAGAAGGCTTGAGTCGAAATCATTTGGCAGGACTCGATTCATCGGTATTTTGGGGTCTCAAGCACCCCTAAAAACCTGTGGTTCCCTAACCTCGTCACTGATATGCATTCTCCCTAGAATCAGGAAAGAATCAGCAACAGAGACAGAAGAAACAGAAGCTCTATGAGTCTGAGGCTTCTTTGTGGGTTGGGGAAGAGCTCCCCAACTCCAAAGCTTACAGCATTTCTTCCTCAAGAAGATCAGGAGAAAAGAGTCAAATTCCTTTGTAGTGTGATACTTGGAATTAAGATTGCAGTTAAGATCTATAATAAAGAACTCTGTTTTAGGACAGTTGTTGACCCCTCCCTGCATTATAGCACACATCCGTGTACCAAGAAGAAAATGCCTTGCCACACCTTCCTGTAATCCCCCAAGGGACCCCCACCCTCATGCTTCAACCTGAATTAGCACAAGACCCTGTCTCAAGGCTCAGGCTTTAGGACAAGGAACTGACCTAAACCCAGAGTGAGCAAACAAGTCCTGTTATGGGTATGTCCCTCAAGGCCTCTGCCCCCAAACAGTAAAATAATAATGTAACATGAATGCAGTTAGGCCTCGAGGGGTCCCCCGAGGCCTCTTCCCATCAGCTAAAAAGGATAAGGTTATGCAAAGATGGACATTTGCTAACATTCCTGTTCTTTGACCTTTTTTTCTGTAAAAACCTTGCAACAACCCATACAGTTAAGGGAAGTAATTAACTGCTGAACTTCCGCTTCTGTATCCACCTGCCTGCCTTAAAAGCTTCCCCTTGAGCTCTATTCCGGGCCACTCTAATTTGGGTTGCTTGTGCCCCAGACGGCTGCTGGCTAATAAATTCTCCAATTAAAACTTATGCTTTGTGATGTGTCTTGCTCGCTGCTGGTATAACAGTAGGAGCCTTTTATATGTACACTCAGCTTTAGCTAAACAGCCATTTTAAAGGTTTTTTTTTTTAACCACAAAGAAAGCTGATAAGAAAACAGTCACCTTTTCTTTGCAAACTCTGAAGCAGAGGGCAGGATCCTTCATTACACCTTCCTAGAAACCCTTGTGTGGGCTGGCAACAGGGAGAACACACTGTTCATGCTGGAAGAACTGGGCTTCTATTGGACAATCCTTCATTGCCTGTGTATTACATGTGTTTTTTTTTTAAATTGAAAATCTACCTTCTCTCCTCCCATATCTCCTTCCCCTCCAATTGAGAAAACAAAAAACAAACAAAACAAACAAACCCTCCTATTACAAACGTGTATAGTTGATCAAAACAAATTCCAGAGTTGGAGACATTTTAAAAAAAGGTTTAGTTTGCACTCTGAGTCTATCACCTCTGTATTTGGAGATGGCTAGCATGTTTTATCATGAGTCTTCTGGAACCATGGTTGGTCATGTTATTCAGAGCTCCTAAATCTTTCAGAGTGGTTTTTAATGGCTCCAGAGGAGAAAGTGAGGCTGGTGACTTTGCATAGCCCTCCCCCTCTCAAGTCTAATTCACTTGCAAGTCATGGCATCATCTTCCTGATGTCATGGTCCTCTTTGAGAATGAAAGACAAACCACAAAATCTTTATAATATTATTGTCATTGCATAAAATCTCCTGATTCTTCTCATTTCACTCTGCATTAGTTTATACAAGTCTTCCTAGGTTTTTCTGAATCCATTCCTTTTCCTTATAGCATAATAGTATTCCATAATAATTTACACAAAACCAAGATGCCTAGGACTGAAGCCTTGAGGGAGTTTGGGACTTAAAACTGGGACTGTGCTGTATAGGAAGCAGGATAAACTTTGAGCCTAAAGCTCTTCCTCTCCCCTATAGGCTAAGGTGATGCAAGGGAGGAACAGGGTTAAGCTTCTCTTGTGCTGGGGGATAAATCTATGCGTCAATATACCTTTGAAGTATTGCTTTGTAAAAGCTAATCTGACTGTTAAGTAGATAAATGGAAAGGAGGTGCAAGGGACCTATTCCTACAATTGAGAGAACGTCATTAATGGGGAGGGCAGCTAGGTGGCCCAGTGGATAGAGAATGGGCCCTGGAGTCAGGAAGACTCATCTTCTTGAGTTCAAATTTGGCCTCAGATGCTCACTAGCTGTGTGACCCTGGGCAAGTCACTTAACCCTGTTTGTCTCAGTTTCCTCATCTATAAAATGAGCTGGGGAAGGAAATGGTGAACCAATCCAGTATCTTCACCAAGAACACCTCCAATGGGGTGAATAAGAGTCAGACACAACTGAACAACATCAGTGGAGGTTAGAGCCATGGACAGAGAGCTATACCCTCCCCAAACCCCCTTAAGGTACCAGGTTTCTGTTTTGACCGTCCTTGGCTTAGGTATGAAAAAGAATATTTTTGTCATAGAAAGAATTTGGTAGGGCCCTTTTCCTCCTATTTTTTTTAAAGCAGGTTATATAATACTAGAATTAATTGTTCTTTAATTATTTGATAGAACTTGCTTGATTACACATGTATTTTTATAATGCTTCCTTGATGCTCTTTTTCTTCCTTTTTTCTATCATTATCACTACTCACCCCCTTCCCACACCTACAAATGGAAGCCCTCCCTCTCTTGTACCCAACTGGTCTTTGGCTAAAGTGGAAGAGGCATAATTTGGAGGCAGTGGCAAAGAAGCTGTAGATCCCCCAACAGTAACTGGGAAATATGGAAGAAAGGAGAGTTTTCATGGGAAACAATGAGTTTTCTTTTAACATGTTGAGTTTGAGATGCCTACAGGTAGAGATGTACAAAAGGCAGTTGGTGAGTCAGGACTGATTATCCTTCCCATCCTTCCAGCTTGAAGTGATCTTTAAATTTTTTTTTAAATTTTGAACTTAAAAAAAAAAAAAGGACAATAAAATGAACATTTCCATACATAGAGTAAGCAGTGAGGACCAGATGCGAAATTGTAAATCTCAATTACAGTCACCTTACATCTCTAAATAATAATAAATTCAATATTTTGCTTTTTAGAGTTGTCTTGCTTGTCTTTGTTGTCTTTTGAACTTTTTTCTGTGCATTAAAAAAACTTCAATGATCCTCTTTTCTTTCTTTTTTTTTAAAATAATACTATTGCTAATCCCTTCTTTCCCCCAAATCTTCTTCGCCAAATTGAAAAAGAAAAAAGAAAACACTTATAACAAATAAGTATAGTTAAGCAAAACAAATCTACACACCGGCCATGTCCAGAAGAGGTATGTCTCATTTTACAACTTGAGACTATCACATATTTGTCAGAAGGTTGGAGTGGCAATTAGTTATTTCATGGATCAAAATTCTTGAGTTTCTCAGAGTTGTTTTCTTTTACAATATTGTTATTATATAAATCTCTTGGTTTTGCTCCCTTCATTCCACATCAGTTTATATAAGTGGAAGTGATCTTTCTTTATCTGAACCTCCATTATACCTCTCATACAGTACCGATGACATTAGATAGAGCACTGGGCCTGCAGTCAGGAAGACTCATCTTCCTGAGTTCAAATCCTGCCTCAGACACTTACTAGTTGTGTGACCCTGCAGAAGTCACTTAACCCTATTTGCCTCAATTTCCTTATCTGTAAAATGACCTGGAGAAGGAAATGGCAAACCATTACAGTTTCTTTGCCCAGAAAATTCAAAATGAGATCATGAAGAATTGAGTATAACTGAACATCTTTCTTCTAAATTCTAAGATCCGTGAGATCAGGTACTACCTCCTGTGCATCTTTGTATTCCTTTCAGATAAAAAGTGCTAAATAAACAATCTTAAACTTTTTGATTTTCTGAACCATGCACTCTTTTATCATTATCAGGTGTATTTAATTTTATTGGCCATAATAATATAAACACTGTTTTTAGGTAAGGCTACTTAGTGTGGTTATCCACCTCAGTACCCTTTTTAAACACACCATTGCTATATTATCTGGTATTTGACAAAGACCTGAGAATACTAACATTGGATCCCAAACCAGATTTGCCAAACAAGCTTAATGAATTGTGAATATAGTTGACTAATGGTATGACATAAGGTGTTTTGGTTTTTTTTTGCCTTTATGATTAAGTATTCATGGATGGGTTGTGATCTGCACAGGTAGAAGATTTACCCATACTCATGAGCTCCTGTATACATTAAGCTATTGAAATATGAAAAAGGCTTACTGGATATTAACAATTGTTTTATTTTTTGAGGAAGGATAACATTTATCAATTCCTGGTTGACATGGTTGTTCCTTTCCCTTTCTCCTTCTTCTCTCCCCCGAATTAGTCTCGCTGCCTCCTACCTAACTGACCCACTGCATGTAGGAAAAATCTACATTATACATAATCGTATGACTTGGTTAAAAAAATAAAATTATCTCACAGGTCATTTAGTGAAGGCCCTCTTGTTTACAGACCTTTTTAGTCACTCAGAAATAGCCTGCAATCTTGAGTTTAAAACGTAACCAGACCTGGTAAGGCCATTAACCAGCTAAGTGTGTTTGTCCAAATATCATAAATCATCATCATCATCCATTTATCATCAGTTCAGTGAGTGGTCTGCTTTTTATTGCAATCATTTCTATAGTCTGGAGGTGAAAGAGTGAAGAGGGAGGGAGGGAGAGAGAAACAAAATTGTTGTTCAGTCATATCTGACTCTTTATGACTCCATTTGGGATTTTCTTGGCAAAGATACTGGAGCATTTCACCATTTTCTTCTCCAGCTTATTTTACAGATGAGGAAACTGATGCAAACAGGGTGAAGTGACTTGCCCAAGGTCACACAGCGAGTGTCTGAGGCTGGATTTGAACTTGTGAAGATGAGTTTTCCTGACTCTAGTTCCAGCACCCTATCCACTTTGCTACCTAGTGTATTAGCAAGGCAATAAACACAACATCGATGATAATTGTAAATATGCCTATGTAGTCTGTATCACAAAATATAAGAGACTCTCCAAATGGAAGATAGAAGGAGTAAAACATTTATTCAGACGCCAGAGAACCAGATCCTAAAACCAATAAGTCCAATCCATCATAGCAGCAACCAACTCCCAAAACCTGTAAGCTCACTTTATCATAACAGCAAAGAACTTAAAACATGATTTCACAACATGGAGCCTTGCCATCCCATAACCTTCTGACCCCCTGCTGGGGCCTTGCCACCAACAATCACTCACACCACAGCTAGCATGTCTGCTCTCTCCCTTAGCTCTAACTGCTTTCTCTCAGCATTTCCTGTGACACACTTTCCTTTTCCTCTCAGCAAGCTCCTCCCACCACATGTGACTTAGGCTTCCTATGAGGTAAGCAGGTCACGTGGCCTATTAATGGGTGGGAAAGATCTTCAAATCCAAATTGTTATTATATCTAGCTGCAGATAGACAGAAAAATGGAGACAGAGACACAAAAGAAAAAGAAACAGAAGGATGTAGAGAGACATCCAATGACAGAGAAGAGAGACAAGGAAGCCAATTATTAGGCTCTTGCAATAGTCCAAATATGTGGTGATGAGAGCCTGTACTAGAGTGGTAGCCGTGTGAATGAAGAGGAAGGGATATGTGTGTGATTTTATGTGAAGGATGAAGAGACTTGGCAATAGATTGCATGTATACAGGGAGACTAACTGTAGACTTATGGATGACACTGAAGTCAGGAGCCTGAAAACCAAGATAGTAGTGCCCTCAACAGTATTAGGGAAGTCCACAAAGGGGGAGGGGGAAGAGAATGAGTTCTGTTTTGGACATATTGGGTTTGAAGTGACTCCAGAACATCCCTTCTGAATTGTATAAAAGGCACTTAGTACCACCTTCATTTCCCAAAATATCCCCATTCAAAGAGCCATTGCTTATAATAAACAGAAAATAATAGAGAAAAAAGTAGTTCAGCAAAAAATAGTCAAAACATGAATCTAAGTTTATAGTACATACAATATTCCATTTCCTGTCATTATAAAGAACAGAAAGAAGTTAATCCTCATATTGCTTTTCTGTTTTAAATGACTGAACTTCACCATTATTATAACATAGCATCAAGTTTTGATTTCCATTGTTTTTCTTGCCATTTACATCACTATGGTCATTATATATATTTTTATTTTTCTTTATTTAATTTTTGATTTATGGAATAAAACAAGTGTTTCAATAATATCGTATAATAAAAAGATGATTGCATGTGAAACTGCAACTCTATTATGTAAAACTTGCTATTCCTTTTAAATATATAATAAAATTATCATGTAAAAAATACAAAGGCAGTTAGTGATTTGAGACTGGAAGTCAGGAGAGAAATTAGGGCTGGGTATATGGATCTGGGAGTCATGTATATGAAGGTAAATCCATGGGAGCTAAAAATCTTTCAAGGAAAGAGAGTATAGAGAGTGGTTCTTAACCTGGGGTTCATGAACTTGTCTTCGTAAGATGTTTTAATAACTATTTCAAGATAATTGGTTTCCTTTGTAATCTTATATATTTTATGTATTTAAAAACATTATTCTGAGAAAAGGTTCATAGGCTTCACCAGATTAATAAAGGAACCTATGGCATGAAAAAAAAAGTTTATCCCTGGCATGGAGGGAAAATGGAAAGGGTCTAGTATGAAATCTTGGGTGATATCCATGGTTCATGGGTATATAGAAGGTGAACAGACAACCACAAAGTCCTGGAAGACTTATAGTTCATGGTTTTATTGAAATGATAATTTAAGAAATGATTTATTGTGATTTCTGGTTGACATTAAATTGGTCGGTTAGGAGAGTTGAATTCCAGTCACAGCTGCCTATAAGCTAATTGGCTGCCTTTTGACAAATAGGAGACTAGATATGATTGAGTACCTATAATCTCCGGAAGAATAGGCCCTCAGAGAATCTGGGCCACTAGTAGTATGACATCAAGATAGTAACCATGGTGGTCTACTGACTATAATTCCCTACCTCAGTGTCTCAGTGAACATCTACCACAGATTTTACTGTCTCCCATTCTATTAAGAGCACACTGACCTGGATCTATACCCAATTGATTAGAGGTTCTTAATCTGTGGTCCATGGATACCTCCTCCCCACCCCCACCATGAGGTGCCTGTGCTTGGACCCTAATTCTAACATCACATTTCTCCTTAGTCTCTGCTTGAGTGCCTGTGCCTGGACCCCAGTTCTAAAATTATATCTCTTCCTAACTTCAAAGCATTGGCCCTAGCAGTTTCTCTCCAGTTTAAGGGCAACGTGCCTTAGCAAAACACTTATCTCTCCTCCTGATACTGTGGCCAGCTGCATCTATAGAATTTATTAGTTTGGACTCCTTGTGTATTGCTAATTGCCTGTGCACTGGGACATAACAATATTTACTGCTTACTGACCTTCCTGTTATGTATCCTAGACATAGTCAAATGTATACTCTCTTAAATTCATCTTGTCTAACAAGATATTTGATTGAAGCAACCTGGATATCTTCAGCCTGCCCTGACTAATAGTTGACTTAGTGACATTTCATGGTCAAAACTACACTCCCAGGTAGCCCCCCCCCCGGGCTATTTCTCAGTGAACTCTGGGTAAGATACCTGCGCAGTAGATACAAAAAGTGCGTGTTCCTTTAAGAACTGACCACCCCTTAACCACTCCCTAATCCCACCCCAAAACACCTAATTGACGTGTTTCACCCCCAAATCTTGTATTTAAACTTTTCCTGTGCTCCTGTATGGTTGCAGGTTCCCTAAGAACTCTTGCGCGCTGTAAAGCATAATACATCTTTGCCACCTTCATTTAAAGAATATTTGATATCATAAATTCATTCTGGACAGCCCCAACCCTCTCCAGTACTCAGGAGACCGTAAGCAGTTAGAGTCTGTAAAGGTGCTCCATCCTCAGGATCCATTCCTAAGTGGTTAGAGTCCATAAAGTTGGGTAAAACCAATTTGATTCTTGAATCCCTTGGTTTTTCCCCCTCAACACCCTCACCCCCAGGGGCTCATGGATAGATTTCAGGGGATCCATGAACTTAGATGGGAAAAAATTACATCCTTATTTCCATATAATTTGGGCTTTTTGGAGGGTAATACTATGCATTTTATTTTATGCATTTAGAAACATTATTCTGAGAAGGGGTCCATAAGCTTCATAGGACTGCCAGAGGGGTACAGAACAAAGAAAGACCTAAGAATTCTGGTACTGGATCCATGTCCCCTCTGGTGCTGGTGGAGCGGCAGGAAAGATTCCTTATGAAGGAAGTCTTTGAGTCTTTAAGATATAAAATATAAGGGTTACCTCCTATGCTTAATGGAAGGATTTTTGCTAATAAAAGGACCTAGGAATGAGTCTACCATCTTTATCAAGGGATGCTAGCCTAGGACTTCTGGGCTCAAATAGGATCCCTGGGTGGACTTGGCCTTTGCCATATATAGGAATGATGGAGATGAGTGCTTTAGTGACAGGAGTTCTTCAATTGAAGGAACTTTAGAAGAAACCATTACCCCAGGCCAGGCAAAAAGATTTATGCATATACCATAGACTTAATGAGTGAGGCAAAATAAGTCTGCTCTTACTGGTCATGCTTTCTGTAGGTGTGACCAAGGAGATCAAGATGCTAGTTAATGAAGGTGTGGTATATGAATGTAATGGAATGCTATTGTTCTATAAGAAATGATGAGCAGGCAGATTTCAGAAAAACTTTGAAAGATTTACATGAACTGATGCAAAGTGAAATGAGCAGAACCAGCAGAACATTGTACACAGTAACAGTAACATTGTGTAATGACCAACTTTGATAGACTTAGCTCTTCTCAGCAATGCAATGATCTAAGACAATTCCAAAGGACTCATGATGGAAAATGCTGTTCACATCCAGAGAAATATCTATGGAGTCTGAATGCAGATCAATGCATACTATTTTCCCTTTTTCCCTTTCTTGTGGTTTTTCCCCTTTTTGTTCTGATTCTTCTTTCACAACATGACTAATGTGGAAATATGTTTAACATGATTGTACATGTATAGCCTATATCAGATTATATACTATCTTGGGGTGGGGGAGGGAGGGAGGGAGAAAAAAATTTGGAACTCAAAATCTTGTAAAAGTGAATGTTGAAAACTATCTTTGCATGTGATTGGAAAAAAAATAAAGTGGGAAAAGGATGCTAATTAAGGCAGAAATTTCACAGAAATTTCTTCAACGACCCTGAAGAGATTTGCTTTGATCTTGGGACCTGCAGAGATTGGGCTTTGGCAAGATCTCCCCTCTGACTTTTGGACTGGTGAAGAAGAGTCTCAGCAGCCAGAGAGAAGGGCTTGGGAGATTGCTTGTCCCAGGACTCTGCTAACAAGGAGGTGTAGATGAATCACACACCAAGGCAGAGTATATACTGCCCAAATCAGTTTGGGCTGCAGACCAAGGCTGGTGAATATTTTTTCACCTTCCATTTCCCTCTCTCCTGAGAGAGTGAATGCCTGATTCTCATGTTTACCTAAGGTGTGGGAAGTGTTATCAATGTGTTTTAGAAGTTTGGTTGTCCATTCCGGAGAGCAATTTGGAACTATGCCCAAAGGGCAATAAAACTGTGCATACCCTTTGATTCAGCAATGCCACTGCTGGTTCCATATCCCAAAGACATCTAAAAAAAGGAAAAGGACCTATTTGCACAAAAGTATTTATAGCAGCTTTTCCTATGATAGCTAAGACTTACAAATCAAAGGGATACCCATCAATTGGGGAATGGCTAAACAAGTTGTGGTACATGATTGTAATGGAATATTATTGCTGCATAAGAAATGACAAACAGGATGATTTCAGAAAAACCTGGAAAGACTTACATGATTTGATGCATAGCAAAGTGAATAGAACCAGGAGAATACTGTACACAGCAACAGCAATGTTATTCAATGAAAAATTGTGAATGACTTTGCTATTCTCAGCAATACAATCCCAAAAGACTAATGATGAAGCATACTATCTGCCTCCAGAGAATGAGCTAATATTGATTGAATACAAACTGAAGCAGGCTATTTCTCACTTGCTTTCATCTTTTTCTTTTATTCAAGTCTTCTTGTACAAAATGACTAAGAGGGAAATGTTTTACATAATTATACACGTATAACTTGTATCTGATTGCTCACCATCTCAGGGAACAGGGAGGGAAAGAAGGATAGAATTTGGAACTCAAAACTTTAAATAAAAATGTTAAAAACTTGGAAAAAAAAAGTTTGGTTGTCCTTTTGTGTTTAAAAGTTTATTTTGCTTATTTATGCCAGTACATATAATAAAGTTATTGATCAAAGGATTGCTAAACTATGTGTTCTATTGCTTGAATATAGCACTGAGTGAGATGATTGCCAATGGCCTAGGAGGGAAGAAAGAGATCTGAAACTGCTAGATTTGACAGAGGAAAATTTCTGGCTGGTGGCCTAAAGCTGAAAAAGAGAAGAATTCATTAATTCGTCTGTTTGTTGTTTGTTTGTTTTTCCATGCATTCATTCATTTATCTATTAATTTATTTGCTTATTTGTTTGTTTGTTTGCAGCTTCCTAGTAGAAAGGGAATACTCCTAATGAGGACCCAGGGCAAATGACTGAGCAGTTAATCGACTGGGTTGGCACTGAGGCAGGCATCTGCTATTATTGCAGCTTGGCTAGAAGTAAAAACCATTTATCTAGTGGGAAAGGGCTGATGGTTAAGGTAGAGATAAAGTCTTACCTCTAAGAGAAGGGGTAATCTAGCTCACAAAAAGATGGGAAGCAAGGGTTATAGGATAAGAGTGATTGACAGGCAGCCCCTGCCTGCTTGCTCATCAGCTCAATGTATAGTCACCACCACTGCTCTTCCCTCTTGGGAAGGCCTTTGTTGCAGACCTCAACACTTGCTAGTCCCCTTTTGAATCTTGTAATTTCTGATTTTGCCTCTTTTGCTTTCTCTTCAGACAAGTTTTTCCACCTTTGGTCCGTTCAGCTCCATGATTTCTATGCCCAAGTGTTGACCTTAGTTTGTTTAAATTGCTATTCTATCCCTCTCCCTAGGTATTAACTTCTCAGTTAAAACTCTTCCCAGCCTTCTTTTTTAAAATTTTATTCTTAATTTATGGAATAAAACAAGCTTGTAATATGGAATAAATATATAGTATCGTACATAGTATAGTACGCAGTATGTACATAGTATTTATGTACTATGTACATAATATAGTACAATGAAAAAGATGATTGTACATGAAACTACAACAGAATATTCATTTAGAACTATAGAACTCTCTCAGCCTCTCCCAGCCCTTAACTAGATGACCCTAGCACCACCCAAGGGAAGGACTGAGGAAACAGGACCCAGAACTCTCTCCACTGTGCTACTCTTCCTCAAAATAGATAAAATAACTTACCCAAGGGGTCACAATTAGTTTTCTAGCACTTGGGACTAGAACCTAATTCTTTTGACCTACCAATTAAATATTAACCCTAAATTAAAGCATCTCAAATTTTATCATCTCAATAAAATAATAAACTAAAGTAATTTACAAAAATATCATTACATGTAGCCTTCAGGAACACTCCTATTAAATATAACAAATTTTCAGGAACAAAGGTCCTCGTAGTACCTACTTTGCAAGGAGATAGGCAGTTGTACTTGGCAAGAATCCCACAGAATGATAGAAATCGGAAAGTTCATCTAAAAGGCTGAAAGAATGTCTCATGATCTGTATTTGGTGAAGAGGATTGCATTTTTAAAAGTTTGTTGACTAAAGGAAGAAACAGACCCAGATAGATAAAATGAGATGCCCTAGGTCACTTAGGTATAGACTCAGGATTGGATCTCAAATACTTTGGCTCCAAATCCAATGCTTTTACCATAAACTGGGCTATATCACTCTTTCAACCTATTACAGACCAAATCTCATTACAAGCATACCTTGGAGATATTGTAGGTTCTGTTCTAGACCACTGCAAGAAAGTGATTATTGCAATAAAAAATTATACAAACTTTTCAGTTTCTCAGTGCATTAAAAGGTTATGTTCATATTGTATTGTCATCTAGTGGGTGTGCAGTAATACTATGTCTAAATATATACATACTTTGATTAAAAATGCTTTATTGCTAAATCATCTGAGCTGTCAGTGAGTCATAATCTTTTTGCTCATGGAGGATCTTGCCTTGATTTTGCTGACTGCTGACTCATCAAGTGGTTGTTGCTGAAGGTGGGGTGGCTGTGGCAATTTCTTAAAATAAGCCAAGAATGAAATTTGTCATGTCCATTGACTCTTCTTTTCCCTTGAACACTTACAGGCCCATTGTAGGGTTATTGGTTGGGTTGTTAATTCGATACTGTGTCTCAGGGAATAGAGAGGCCTGAGGAGAGGGAGAGAAATGGGGGAATAGTGAAGCAATCAGGACATTGATTAAGTTTGCCATCTTATACAGGCCTGGTTTTTGGTGCCATAAAACAATTACAATAATAACATCAAAGATCACAGATTGCAGATCACCATAATAGATATAATAATAATTTAAAAATTTGAAATATGGCGAAAATTAACAAAATGTGACACAGAGACACCACGTGAGCACACACTGTTGGAAAAAGACTTGTGCAGAAAGACTTGTTCAACACAGGGTTGCAACAAATCTTCGATTTATAAAAAGCTCAATATCTATGAAGTGCAATAAAACCAGGTATATCAATACAAAGAAACAAACAAGCAAATTCGAAACAGAAACATGTTCTCTAGAAAATGATCTAAGGTATTTATTTATTGTAACTTTGCTATAGAATATTCTTTGAAATTTTTGGATCTCATAAATTTTAAAATATCAATAGTAGAATTTTTTGAAGTAGTAAAGAACTAGAAACAGAATAAATGCTCATCAATCAGGGAATGGCTCAACAAATTGTGGTACATGAATGCACTGAAATATTACTTTGATTTAAGAAATGATGAATATGAGGAATTCAGAGGAGCATTGGATTTGTAGAAACTGATGCAGCATAGTAAAGAGAACCAGGAGATCAATTTACACAATGTTGAAAATAAAGTAAATGAAAAGAACAATATAATAACATTGAATGCTATATAATTACGATGACAAAACTTCATCTTAGGGGAAAAGAAAAAGAAATAAGCCTTCCTCCTTTCATTAAAGAGATGAGAACCCTGCCTAAAAAGCTGTATGGAACAGTGGAAAAGGAACTGGAGAGTGAGGCATGGGATGTGGGTTAGAGTAAGTCTATTAGTCTCTATGTACCTCAGTTTCCTAATCTGTAAAATGAGGTGGGACTAGTTGACCTCTGAGGCCTCATTCTAGCTCCAGTTATAACCCTATTAGCTAGGGGTATAGAATGTTGCATATACTGTCACTGGGGATCATCTTGTTGATAGGTTTTGTTTATTTTTTTTCTTTCTTACAAAGGAAGGTTGGGAGAAGTATCTAAAGAAACGATTGTAAGGTAAAAGCAAAAAGGATCCAAAAATGGATTTTTAATCATTTTAAATGAAACTTAAAAAGAAATAAGCTGCTAGCAGTGATTTAAAAAATCTGGTATTCAATGTAGTAGTAGTAGTAGTAGGAATAGTAATAGCGGTAGTAGTAGTTGTTGTGTCGTTCAGTCATGCCCACCTCTTTGTGACCCTATTTGGGGTTTTCTTAGCAAAGGTACTGGAGTGGTTTGCCATTTTCTTCTATAGCTCATTGTACGGGGGAGGAAACTGAGGCAAACAGGATGAAGTAACTTGCCTAGGGTCACCCAGCTAATAAGTATCTGAGGGCAGAGTTGACTCCAGGTCCAGCACTCTAACCATTGTCCCACTTAGCTGCCCCAGTAGTATCAGAGCATGAGGGAGGAATAACTAACATCTATAAGGTTTGCAAAGCATTGTAGATATTATCTCATTTGATATAACTTATAACAAAGCTTTGTTACTATCTGCCTTTCTTTTGATCTCTCTTCTCCCATTCTTGTTCTTTAATTTTTTCTCTTTAGTTTAATATTTTATTTCTCCCAATTACATATAAAAAACAATTTAAACATTCTTTTTTCAAATTTCGAGTTTCAAATTCTCTCTCTCCTTCTCCCTTTTCCCTCATTGAGAAGGCAAGCAATTTGTCATAGGTTATACATGTGTAGTCATGCAAAACACATTTCCAGGTAAGTCATGCTGTGAAAGAAAACACAGACCAAAAAACCCAAGAAAAATTAGAGAAGTAAATGAAAAGTATTTTTAATTTGCATACAGGCTCTACCAGCTCTTCCTCTGGAGATGGACAGCGCCTCTTATTCTAAGTCCTTCAAAATTGCCTTGGATCACTGTATTGCTGAGAATAGCTAAGTTATTCTCAGTAGATCATCATACATTATTGCTCTTACTGTGTGCAATGTTCTCTTGGTTCTGCTTATTTCATTTTGCATCAGTTCATGTGGGTCTTTCCAGGTTTTTCTGAGAGCATCCTGCTCATCATTTCTTATAGAATAATACCATAAAAATCATATACAACAATTTATTTAGCCATTTCCCCAATTGATGGTCATTCCCTCAACTTCCGGTTCTTTGTCACCACTAAAAGAGCTGCTATAAATATTTTTGTACATATAGGTCCTGTTCCTTTTTGTTCAGGGGTGGGGAACCTGGTGTCTCAAAGCCACAAGTGGCCTTCTAGGTCCTTAGCTGCAGCCTTTTGACTGAATCCAGGTTTTAGAGAACAAATCCGGAACAAATTAAGGGGATTTGTTTTGCGAAGTTTGGATCTAGTCATTCCAAGACCATTTAAGGATGAGACTGGAAGGAAGACAATAAAGAGATGAAAGATTGAAAATGTCTGTTAAGGTTTTCCTAATGAACTTTTTTTCACCATCAAGGACAGTTGGAACCATTATACTCAGTCTCTAATATCACAGTCTCAAATATATTTCTCGGAGAAGAGAAAATGACATAGAAAAAAACAAAGATGGGAAATGCAGCTTACTACATTCACCATGATGGGTAGAGGTGGTCGGTTTTGGAGACTACACAATTTTGTTTATTTTTTCTTTTTTTTATATTTTAATTTATTTTTAACATGTTTGGTTTTCAGCATTGATTTTCACAGGCGTTTGAATTACAAATTTTCTCCCCATTTCCTCCCCCCCCC
>CM053622.1:357472340-357489334 GCA_028646595.1 Phalanger gymnotis
TAGAGATTTATCTTGCCCTACAAGAAAGGAAGGGAAAGGGGGATGGGAGGGGAGTGGGGTGATGGAGGGGAGGGCAGACTGGGGAACAGGGCAACCAGAGTGTACGCCATCTTGGAGTGAGGGGGGGTGGAAATGGGGAGAAAATTTGTAATTCAAATGCCTGTGAAAATCAATGCTGAAAACTAAACATATTAAAAATAAATTTAAAAAAAAGAAATGTAAGGTGAGGAAAAGTGGGGAGTTGAGAACCCCAAGGTTACAAACATGGGAGACTAAAAGAATGGTGGTATATTCAACAGAAGTATGGAAGTTAGAGGGATGGGTTTTATGGGAAAAGATAATAATGAATTCAGGTTTGAACTTATCAATGTGTGTGTGTGTGTGTATGTGTGTGTGTGTTTCATTAGAACATTATGTACAGATGTTCTATACTCAGGGAAGAAGGGTGGGGAGATGTGTTCTCATATCTCTTTTTGGGAATGTCAGTCAGGCTGAACCGGCCTCTAATCTAAGGATAGCCAGAACCAAACAGAACAGTCTAGAGACAGAAGAGTCAGGAATCAAACAGAAGTTTACTTTCAAATTTCAAATTCCTTCAAAGTGAAGGAAACAGCTTGGGAGCAAGGATACATATTCCAGGGCCCCACCCCTGTTCCTGTATCAATCAATCAGGCCACAGCAGAAAGCTATGGTGTGAGTTCCCTACCTCCTATTTTTCTCATTCCCATTCTCCTCAACCATACAATATACATGTCCAACTCCAACCCTGTCCAACCTTTCCATAGTGCCCTCTTGGAATTCCAGTTCCATAGTTAAAAACCAAAACAAAATGCACTTCCCATTATCATAGACCTCATTCTCTCATACTTTTTACCTCTACTAGCTTCCACTAAGACAAGGATCCTCTGTGAAACACTATGTGCCTGACCCTCCTCTTCACCACTGGCAACACCTTCACCTACACTCCCTGACACATAGTTGCAGAGGGGCATATAGGTTACTCCTTATTCCACATTGTACTGTCATACTCTCGTTTACCACCATCTTGCAACAAACTCTTCCTTTGAAGTTCACAGTATCAACATTTTCTACCCTATCTAAATTGTGGTGGCTGTTGTATACTGATCCCAGGATTCTCCCTTCCTTTTCAAGGAGTTTAGAACCTGGCTCACCATCATTCCTATCATTCCATCTCTTTCTCCCTTTCTCCCTCAGCTGATGATATTGACTCTAACTTTACTGAGAAAATTGAGGCCATTCAGTATCAGCAACCTTTTCTCTTCGCCTTCAAATCTCTTGATACAACTCTGACTCTCTCCTCCTTCCCTGTTTATCCCTTCTTCCTCATCTCATAATCCCTTAACATCATTTCCTACTCTCTCTTCCCTCTTTCTCTTGTCTAAGGCCAAGCCATCTACCTGTACCCTAAAATCTCTCACCCTCTACTTCTCCAGCAGATTGGTCCTGCTATTGTCTCCGCTATCTCTCTAATCTTCTTATATATTGATTCCTACTTTACTTTACAAACATGTCAAGTATCCCCAGTCTTTAAAAAACAAAGAAAAACAACAACAAAGAAAAACAAACAAAATCTCACTCTAACTAGTTTGCACTATCCAGACTAGCACTGACTCAGCCAAACTCCTAGGAAAAAAAAGCTATCTATGCTCATTGCCTATGTCTTCCTTTTGCTTACTTTTTAATCTTTTGAAATCTGGCTTCCTACTTCACCACTTAACTGAAATTACTTTCTCCAATGTTACCAATAATTTCCAACTGTCAGATCTGATGGTCTTTTCTCAGTCCTCAACCCTCTTTTTTTTTTCCAACCTCTCTGCAGTTCCTAGATATGCTCTCTCTGGCCTTTTTTGATGCTTCTCACTCCTGGTTTTCCTCTCAGGCCTCAGTTTCTTTTTGCTGATTCATTATCTATATCGCATCTTCTAACTGTGGATGTTCTCCAAGATTCTGTCATGTGGCCCCTTTTCATTTCTCTCCTTCCTTCTCTTGGTGGCCTCATCAGCTCCCAGGTGGATTACCATCTCTATGCAAATTACTCTCAGATCTTTGTGCCTAGCCTTGGTCTCATTTTTGAGCTCAATTCCCACAACATCATCTGCCTTTGGGACTTTTTGAAACTGATGTTTCTGGTACAATTCCCTACCTGGAAGACACTAAAGATTAGCCTACCTCCAGGAAAGCCATGATGGCATGTAATGTAAGTGCCCTGGAAAGAATCTGGAGCAAACCTAGACATTCAGTAACTAGTTTCAGATGACTAGATGTATGGTAGACAGTAGACTCTGGCTGCAGGGGCAGAACTGGACTGAGGAGTGCCTTCAAAAGGGTGAACTTTGGCTGTACTCTAGATTGTGCCTTTTCTCTGGGTTTGATTCTATTGACACCATCTGATGAAAGGCAGAAATGTAAGGAAAGAGGCCTTGGGCTGTCTCCCCTCCAAGGCTGACATGTGGCCTAGTGACTAAGTGCTTTATTTCTCTGCCTTAGCATTTACTCTTTTGTTTTTAGATGAACTAAAAGTATCTTGAGAGTTTCAAGAGGTCAAGGGAAACATGAACTTGGAGAACATGGATCTGGGAGTTGAATGCAAGCTGAGTTTTGCTGCCAGCCCAGCATCATTGCCCCAGTGATCAAGGAGCAACATTTTGGGCTCAGACCAGCAGAAGCTGAGATGAGGACTTAACTGGCACTTATGCCTCATTTGGACATGAGCTTGGTAGAAGCAATGCTATGAAAAAACCATGTTAAGTGTGAGCCCACTATCTCCATTTTGGAGTGAGAGGGATGGTCTGGTCTGGCTTTATTTAAAGTAAGGAGCTGGGGCAGCTAGGTGGCTCAGTGAGTAGAGAACCTTGGAGTCAGGAGAACCTGAGTTCAAATCCAGCTCAGACACTTGACACATTTACTAGCTATGTGACCTTGGGGAAGTCACTTAACCAATTGCCCTGCCTTCCCCCCTCAAAAAAAAACACTAAGGAGCTTGAGAATGGGATGACATTACAATGGCAAAAAAAAAGAAGGCTGGAGAAGGATTAAATGGGCCCAACTCTAAGAGGGGCAGGGAGGGTTCTTCAGTGGTGAAGCAGGGTAGGAGAGGAATAGGGAAAAAGTAGGAGGGAGTGGGGGCAGAATGGGCACTAGATTCAAAGGGGAGGGGTATGAGGCAGAAAGCTAGCAAGATAGGGCTCAGGAAGGAGCATCCTGGGAAGCATGAGTGACTATCAGGGTCCGTTTCACTTGCTTATAGGTGAGAAACATCACTACGTTCCAGAAGCCCAAGCAGAGGAAGGAAGGTATGAGCCCTTTGTAGAAGGCTTAAAGTCCACTGGTACACTGGTCCTCCACAAAGTTCATGTGTCTCATCTTGACCATGTCCATGGGTGAGGCGATAATGGCAGTGCTGAAGCCAGCCCCAAAGGCTGATGTGATGGGCCCTCAGGCAGGCATCTTTGGTGAGGTCATAGCACAGTTGACGATAGCACTCTGGGCAACATTGGGTTAAGCTCCTTTCCATAGGTCCTGAAGACCCTCCTTTCAGGTGTTATACAGCTGAGATGAAGGGACCGTCTTTCACCATTCTTTGAATCCCCACCACTTAGCACAATGCCTAGTATATATTAAGTGCTTGATAAATGCTTATTGACTGACTGACTGTGTCTTCAAGGTATTAGGGGAAATATTTGTACTTATGTTCTTACTGCACCTTAGAAATAAATATCCCTTTGTAAAAGCTAACAGATGTTATTAATAAATAGAACTGGGGTGCTAGTTACTGGAAGTGAACAGAGTAGAAAACACTACTGAAATAGGGGATCAGGCCAGTAGCAGGAGAGAAGCAGAAGATGATGATGAGGCAGACTACCCACCTCCTAAGAGAGAGGAGATAGATTCAGGATAAAGAGGCACGTATTTTCAAACATGGTCAATATGGGAATTGTTTAGCTTAACCATGAATATTTGTTAACAATACTTTTATTTTACTTTTCGTTTTAGAAGAAGGAGGTGAGGAAAGAGCTGCACACACGAAAAAAGAAAAAGAGAAGATAAAGAAAGGATGGGAAGAGGCAAGATGGCAGAGTTAAAGGAGTCTTCCAGGTAAATTACCCAACATTCACTCCCCTCTAAACAACTTTAAAATAATGCAACAAATCAAATTCTAAACCAGCATAACAAAAAAAAAACAATGTCAGGGTGAGATATTTTTCTAGCCCATAATAACTGAGGAGGTTAGAAGGAAAAGTCTATGATACTGGGGTGGGGGTTAGCTGGGAGCACAACTTGCCTGCAATACCAGATGTAGGTCTGGGAGGCAACAGTGGCATCAGCAACAAGTGGAGCTTTTAGTGCCTGGGGATAGTAAAGGGATTGAACATCTGGTCAAAAAGAGATTCTAGGAGTGAGTTCATGATTACACATGTATAAACTATATCAAATTGCTTTCCTTCTCAAGGGAGGGGGCAGGAATGAGGGAGAGAATTTGGAACTCAAAATTTGGGGAAAAAAAAAGAGGTTCCAGGGGATTCCAGTGCTAGAACTGAGCACACAATCAGGAATCATTTGGCCACTCTATTGCACATTACCCAGTTCTGAGTCAGTCACAATTCCAGGGCAGAGAGGAATGCTTGTGGTAGCAAGAAAGCAGGGGCCTTAGTTCTGGTTCTTAGTTCCAAGGGGAAAAATAAGTTGTGGTTGAAGAGAACAGAGGCCCTAACTGGGTATGGATCAGAATGCAGACCATGAGAGTAGTGACCATACTTCTCCCCCAGATCACACCAATTTGGAAGTACCAAAAACTTACAAGCCCCTAGAACTATCTATGAAAAGATCAGGGTGAAAAAGCCTGAAGCTTGGGATAGTGACAGTAAGGTGAGGAGTTCAAAGTTAAGAAAAAAAGAGCAAACAACAAAAAAAAGAACCTGACCATAAAAAGTGACTACAGTAACAGGGAAGCTCAAGACAAACTCAGAAGACAATGATGTGAAAACAGTTACAAACAAAGCCTCAAAGAAAAATGCAGATTGGAAAAAAGCCCAACAAGAATTCCTAGAAGAGCTTAAAAAAATATTTTTTTAAAAAGCAAAAAAAAAAAAATTAATCAAATAAGAGTGACAGAGGAAAAATTGGAAAATGAAAAGAGAGAGATGCAAAAAAATTGAAAGAAAATTAAGAGTTTGGTAAAATAAACCCAAAAAAATACTGAAGAAAAGAAACACTTTAAAAACAGAATTGGCCAAATGGTAAAAGAGGTACAAAAC
The DNA here is from genome assembly GCA_028646595.1 of Phalanger gymnotis. Lineage (NCBI taxonomy): Eukaryota > Metazoa > Chordata > Mammalia > Diprotodontia > Phalangeridae > Phalanger > Phalanger gymnotis. The sequence goes on from CM053622.1 coordinate 357,477,617, forward strand.
CTCACTGAAGAAAATAACTTATTAAAAATTAAAATGGGTCAAGTGGAAGTTAATGATTCTATGAGAAATAAAGAAACAATAAAACAAAGTCAAAAATGAAAAAATAGAAGAAAGTGTAAAATATCTCATCAGAAAAACAACCTACATGGAAAACAGACTGAGGAGTACTAATTTAAGAATTATTGGACTTTCTGGAAGCCATGAACAAAAAAAAAAATAAGCCTAGACATTATATTTCAAGAAATATAAAGGAAAAACTACCCAGATATCTTAGAACCAAAAAAAAAAATAGAAATTGAAAGAATTTACCAATCACCTCCTGAAAAAGATAACAAAAGGATCCCAGGGAAATTACAGCCAAATTCCAGAACTTCCAGATGAAGAAGAAAATACCACAAGAAGCCAAAAAGAAAGAATTCTACAGTCAGGATAACACAAGATTTAGCAGCTAGCAATATAAAAAAAATGGAGGCCTTGGAATATGATATTCTGGAAGGCAAAAGAGCTAGGATTATAACCAAGAATAATCTGCCCAGCAAAATTGAAATTAAAAAAAAAACCAATGAACTAATACATAAAATTAAGAACTGATTTTGTGAGGAAAAAAAAATGGTAGGAGGAGCAAAAGGTCAAGAATATCAAGAGAATCAGTGAAATAAAAATGTGAAGGAAGAAGGCCTTGCAGTACCCAGATCTCAGACTATACCACCAAGTGGTAATCATCTGGTACCACATAAGAAATAGAGTAGTTGATCAGTGGAATAGATTAGGTACACAATATAAATCACCACAGTAATTTGTTATTGCTCAGTCGCTTTTTCAGTTATGTCTGACTCTTCGTGAACCCATTTGGGGGTTTTCTTGGCAAAGATACTGGAATGATTTGTCATTTCCTTCTCCAGTTTGTTTTACAGATAAAGAAACTGAGGCAAACAGGGTAAGGGACTTGCCCAAGGTCACACAGCTAAGAAGTGTCTGAGACTGGATTTGAACTCATAAAGACGAGTCTTCCTGATTCCAGGGCCAGCACCCTATCCACTGCACTACCTAGCTGCCCCTAAAATCTTTGTTTGGGCCTTTGTTATTCAGTCATTTTTCAGTCATGTCCAACTCTTTGTGATCCCATTTGGGTTTTTTTTTGGCAAAGATAATGGAGTGGTTAGCTATTTCTTTTCCAGCTCATTTTATAGATGAGGAAACTGAGACTTGCCCAGGGTCACACAGCTAGGAAGTGTCTGAAGCCAAATTTGAATTCAGGTCCTCCTGACTCCAGGCCCAGCACTCTATCCACTGTACCACCTAGCCCAAAGACCCAAGCTTTTGAGGTAAGAATTAGCTATTCAATAAAAACTGCTGGCAAAATTGGGAAGTAGTCTGGCAAAAACTAGGAATAGACTAACATCTCGCTTTACATACAAGATAAGGTCAAAATGGATGTATAATTTACACATAAAGGGTGATATGAACAAATTAGGGGAGCAAGAAAAAAATCGCATAGGAATAAGGGAAGAGTTTATGATCAAGCAAGAGATAGAGAGGATTGCTGAAAGTAAGATAGATAATTTTGATTATGTGAAATTAAAAAGGTTTTGCACAAACAACACTAAGGCAGCCAAGATTAGAAGGAAGGAAGGCAAGTGTGGGGATGGGAGAAAGGATTACAGCAAGTTTCTCTGATAAAAGTCTTGTAACTTCAGCACTTGGCATGTGAGTACTTAATAAAAGTTTGTTGAATTAAATTATTAGGGATGAGAATGTAGGCGTATGGATTGGTAGGTTCTTTATGTCTTCTTGTTCACCTCTTTTTAGTAATAATAGCCTCCAAGATTCCTTTCCCATTCTCCTCTTTGAGACATCTTCTCATTTCTAAGATATATTGAAAAGCAATCAGTTCCTAAGATGTTTTCAACATTGTCACACATGTAGCAGGAATCTCTTTTGTTGACACCTGGTCTACTCCAGACATTGCTAGATGTCATGTGACACTTCCACTTCTTCATATGGCATATCAAGTATCGAAGTAGTACAAATGTAGCGATTCGATCATCATCGTTGATCAAAACAGATCAGTATATATAAATGCCGGAAAATATTTCATTTTGCACATATTTGTTACCCTCCTTTCACTTCCACACAACACAGTCCAATGGAAAGAGTGTTAGATTTAGAGTGAAAGGGCCTAGGTTAAAAATTCAACGGCCACTTCCTATATATCCAATCTTTCTAGGTCTCAGTTTCTTTATCTGCAAAATGAAGGGATTGGACTAATCTATAATTCTATGTGTAAGGGGGTGCCGTGCCCCATTTTCTGAAAACTAGAAGAGGAAAACACTGAGATATTGAAATCGAAAAGAAGGCCTTTCAGATGTAAAAGAAAACATTTTTATATCTTAGAAAAGGTCAAAAGGCTCAGTTGGATACAAGAGGCCAGAGGTCTCTCCTATAATGGAAGTATTAAAGAAATATGTGCCCTGGAAGCAAATTCAATGATCCCTAATGGCCTTACCTCTGGGGCACACATTTCTTTAATACTTTTGTTACCAGTCAATTTGTTACCAGACAACCAGCTGTCCAGAGTTTCCACATGATTGCAATAGAAGCAAGGAGAGAGTATCTGTGCTTATAGGCCACCTATTACACATGATTTATAAATGTTCTTAGAAAAATCTGACTTGGTTGAGACTTATGTCAGACCTTCTTCAGGCTATCTGAATTGGATGCAAAAATAACAACACCTCCAAATGAACAAGGTGCTGGCTCTAAAAAATGGGAAGTGGGCTAAAGGCCAAAATTTGTACTCTGCTTTACATTATGCAGTTTAAGTTTGGCTCTTGCCTGTATCACATAAGACAGCATCATCCATATGGGAGAAACTGGGGACCATTTCCAGGAAAATGAAGAACTATAGCATGTGTAGACATTCTGCATTGGCCTCCCATGTGATTGGGAGGAGCCTTTTATCATTGGCTGCATAACTAGAACTGTCCATGTCTTTAAAATGGCCTGACCCTACCCTGGCCATGGCTTTTGCTGCATCCTTTATGAATAGACAGGTGGGTCCTAGTGTCTTGAAAGAATTCGCTTGGACAGTCTCCAAGTTAAGGAAAGGCATTTATTGGGGTAATGGGCCCAGCAGACCCTGCTTCCACGTGGGAGAGACAGAGCCATTAGCCAGGGTAAAGGTCTAGTTTAAATACAGTTTTGCAGAACAGGGGGAAGCACAGCAAGACCATGGAGGAGGGGCCAGCATGACTCTGGAATGCCTGGAATATCAAGTAGTCCAGGAGGTATCTTTGTCATACAGATAAGCAAGGAGAATAGGAAAGGGGGAAGAGGGGCACTGCTCTGGAGTCTATGAAGAGAAGCAAAGAGAATAGGAAAGGGAAGGGGAAGAGTTGTTCTGGAATGTCAAGTAATTGGGGGTGCTTTGTGAAAGCACACAAATAGGTCCCCAGTGGGGGCATCAATGCATAATCTTCTTTGACCACTTTCCTGGCTGGTCTCATCCTGCATCTTATCTCATATCTCACAACCTGCATCCTGCTTGCTCCATCTTCCTCAAGCATTCCTTTCTACCTCATCACCCTCGTATGAGGGAAAAGGTGATTCCTTCACTCACACCTTGTGGTAAAGGGCCTGAGGGCCTTCTTCCTCCTCATATGGTCCCCTGAGAAATAGGTCTGAGTCTTTGGCCTTCTTGTTAATTCTTTTCCATTCTAGATACAGACAGTGGAATCTCTAATCTCTGCCAGGAGCATGAGCCACAGAGATCTGAGAGTCTAGGAAGCCAGGCCAGGGGTTGCAGCCCAGTAGAAGACGACAGTGATGAAGACTTTGGACTTGGACTCACTGGGAACGGTGCTATATAGGAGGTGAATTAAATTGTGAGCCTAATCCCCCCACCACCATAGATAGAGGTGATCTATGGGGGGGATTGCCTTCCCCAAGTAATGGAAGAAATATTCGTATGTTTGTTTTTGTTATATCTTAGAAGTAAATATAGTTTGTAAAAGTTAATCTGATAGAGGTCTAACTTTACATTGAGTGTGCCATCTACTATCCCATGGTTTCTCTCATATGGTTAGTAGTGAATAAATTATGTTTTGGTTGATTGACTGAAACTTTCCTACTGCTGGACTTCTGCTAAATTGGCTACTACATCCCCAGAGAACTAGATCAAGCAGAGACTCTTCTTTCAGCTGCTCAGGATGAATTTGCTTATGATGTGAGAAAGTGCTGAGCATCAGAGCATTTACAAAATATTCCAAAATCCCTGGAAGTGATTGTGCTAAAATTAATCAGCAAAGAAATGAGATCAAGATGGTAGAGTAGCAAGAAAAAATACAGCAAATGCTTCTCCCCTCCCCAACTCCTCCAAACAGATTTAGAAAAAGCACCAAGCTGAGTCTTGTTGGGAAGTCAAAGAAAAAATCATGAGTTATTTTTCCTGACCAGGTTGGCATAAAGAGGCAGCCATGGAGGTCTGTGGACACTGGGGATAGGATCTAGCCAAGAGTACAACACACAGAGCATTCTGGCACAGATAGAGGCAGTGTACCAGAGCCAGAAGAGGTCCTAGATTCATCATAGAGCGGTCTACACTGGTATAGGGAGTAGGAACAGGTTCCCACGGGAAGCTCTTTTACCCCAGGTCACAGATACAGATAGAAGGAACCTTCACCTAGGTGTCATATCCAAGGTTTAGGAATTGAGGAATGTGGGAATTAGTTGAGGGTTCTAGGTTTTGTAATGAGGAAGCAAGAAGTTTAAAAGTAAATAGCAGCAGGGTGACTCAAACTTCAGGAGCAGAGTAAGGACTCAGTTCTAGCCACAAGTCCAGTTTGAAGCCTGCAGGAGAATAACCAGTGAGATTCCCAAATAAATAAGAAGCCTGAAGCTGTATGACCTTGGGCAAGTCACTTAACCCCAATTGCCATGCCTTCCCCCCTCCAAATAAAATAAAATATTAAAAAAAAAAGAAGCCTGAAGTTCTATCACTCTGGAGCAGCAGAGGTTTCCAGCTGGGTTATACTGACTGAGTCTAGGAACAGTCTACTGAATCTCCAAACAGAGCAAGCCCACACGCCTATTGCTCAAATCTAAACTCAGACCTGTGCAGAACTCAGACCAAGAAGGCAGTGGTCAGACTTTGCCCTGCATCAGACCACTTTGGGAGCACTAAAAGCTTGCAAGTGCCCAGCTGAGCTGTCTCTGAGATCCTGGGATAACACAACAATTAGTATCCCCAAGAAATCAGCAGTAAGATCAGCCAAGACGTTTGCTCCAGAATTCTGCCGAGCCATATCCTAACCTCAAGTTTAAAGTGAGGAAGCAGGCTAGAAGAATGACTAAACACCAACAACAAAAATAAAATCCACCATAAAAATCTGTCATGATGACAGAAGCACTCATCACAAACCCAGGAGAAGAGAATGATGCTAAAACATCTACAGGTAAAGACTCAAAGAAGAACATAGCTTAGGCATAAATTCAACTAAAATTTCTGGAAGAGATGAATGAAATGAGAGCAGTAGAAGAAAATTCAAGGAAGTGAGTTCTATAGAAGAAAGAATTGGAAAGAGAATTTAACAGCTTTACACAGGAGATTTGAAACCTTACCTAAGCAACAAACTCCCTGAAAAATAGAATGAACCAAAAAAAAGTTAATGACTCTATGAGACAACTAAAAATATTAGGACAAAGCCAAAAGACTGGGGAAAAAATGGAAGAAAATGTGATAGTCAAGTAATGTTTATTAGGCACCACTATGTGCTAGCACCTAGGCATTGTGATAATCATAGGAGATACAAATAAAGGCCAAAAAAAAAATCAAAACCAATCCCTTTTCTCAAAGTATTCACAGTCTAATAGGGGAGAGAACATGCAAACAACTATGTACAAACATTACATAAACAGGGCAAGCTGGGGGTAGTCTCAGGAAGATGGCACTAAAGTATCTTATAGCAAAAACAACTGACCTGGAAAACAGATTGAGGAGAGAAAATGTAAGAATCATTGGACTCCTCAAAGCTATAAACAAAAAAAAAAAGAGACTAGACATCATATTTCAAGGAATCATAAAAGACAACTGCCCCAATCTCTTAGAATCAGAAGACAAAGTGCAAATAGAATCTACCAGTCATCTTTTGAAAGATATTTCAAAATGAAAACTCCCAGGAATATTATAAAGAAAATACAGCAGGAAAAAAAAATACTACAAACAGCCAGAAAGAGAGAATCCAAGTAGCGAAGAGTCACAATCAGTATCAAACAGGAAAGAAATGGAGAGAAGATGCCCGAGAACTGGTCAAAAAATTCAAGTTCTCCACATTTCTTCCACAAACCAGACAAAATAGCACCTCAGGCTGAATGTAGAGCAGCAAAAACAAACAAGAGTTGGGGCAGAACAATGATCCTTCAGGAACAGCTAGAGAAGACTGGAGGAAAGAACTGGGAACAGCCCTTTGGCCTAAGCGAAGCCCAAACACTTCTAGTCTGTCTCCCCTGAAAGAGTAAACAAGAAACCCTGGGGGCACTGGATTGGGAAGTAGCCTCAGCCTCAGCCACAGGAATTCTTACCTCACAAATAGTGTTGCAGGTCAGATATCTGAGGAGGGGAGGATTGAAGGACCCTCTGTTGCCAAGGGAGGCCAGGCCCAGCTGTGCCGTAGAGACTAGTCCCCAGCTGTGGCTGAAGGTGAGAAGGAACTAGCACATGCTCGATGAGTGCAGAAGCAGTGGGGTGGAGACTTTGCTGGTTGTGGACACTTAGAGGACAGCTGAATTCTTGGTTTCAGTTCCAGGCCAAAGAGGAGAACTGAAGGTTTACCAGCTGGAGGGTCCTCAGAATGCTCAAGAGCATTTCCAGTGTATCGTATCTGGGGTCCTAGATGTGGCTGGGAGGGGGAGAGGAGAGCCAACGTTGGGTCCTGGACAAAGCTCAGAAAATAACAGTAAGAAGGACCTGAGGCCAGAAGCGCCATCGCCCCACACCCTGGGCTAGAGATGGCTATAATAACAAGCAGCCAAAAATTTAAAAAAGTAAATAAATGAAATGAGTACACAAAGGAGAAAGAACCCATCCATGGACAGCTACTATGAGAACAGAGAAGACCTGGGTTCCCTTTCAGAGGAGGATACTGAAGCCAAAAAAAGCCTCTCCTACCCCAAAGATCAACATCAAATGGTCATGTATCCAAAACAAGTTCTTAGAAAAACTTAAAAAGGACTTTAAAAATCAAATAAGAGAGATAGGAAAAATTAGAAAAAAAATAATAATTCAAGAAAACTAAAAATTTATGAAAAGAAAGTCAACCAACTGGAAAAAGATATCCAGAATCTTAAGGAAGAAAACAATTCCTTGAAAACTAGAATTGGGCAAGGGGAAGCAAATGGCATTACAAAATACCAAGAGATAATAAAAACAAAATGAAAAGAATGAAAAATCTCATAAAAAAACAACTGATCTGAGAACAGATCAAGAAGAAAAAATATAAGCATTATATTTATATATATAATATAAAATATATTATTTTGAAAATATGAGAGTATAAGACTTATTGGACTAACCAAAAACTACATTAAAAAAAAGAATCTTAATACAATGATTCAAGAAATAATTAAAGAAAATTGCCCTGAAGTTTTAGACTGAGAGGGGAAAGTAGAAATAGACAAACATCCACTGAGCACCACCTGAAAGAGATCCCAGGATGAAAACCTACAAGAACATTATAGCCAAATTTCAAAACCCCCATGTTAAGGAGAAAATATTAAAAACAAGAAGAAAAAAATAATTCAAATACTGGGAAGCCACAATTAGAATTACACGAGACCTAGCAGCGGCTACACTAAAAGACCACAATTTTAGAACATTATATATTGAAGAGCAAAAGAACTGTAGTTATGGCAAAAAATAATTTACCCAGCAAAGTTAAGTATAATCCTGGACAAAAAAAAAAAAAGAATATTCAATGAATTCACAGACTTTTAGGTTTTTGTTACAAAAAGACCAGAACTTAATAGAAATTTTGACATATAAGATCCAGGAAAAATATAAGGTAAACACCAAAGACCAATTACAAGAGATTCGGTAAGGCCAAACTGTACTTTTTATACATGGAAATGTAATCAGTATTCTTAAGACTGTCATTTGTACTTGAGTAGTTCAAAAGAAAGGTTGGGGATGAACTGAGTATGATGTCATTTTAAAAAGCAAAATTGTGTAGGGAAAGAGCAATTATCTCATACAGATGAGGCATGAGAAGAAGAACCAATGTAGAGAAGTCAGGTAGGGGTGGAGGGCTAGTGATGCTAGAACTCTGCTTTCATCAAAGTTTTGTTAAAGAGGGAACAACACATAGACCCAGAAGAGTATAAAAGTCTTCTAAATTTATAAAGAAATAAGAAAGTGAGGGAACAAAATGAGGGAAGGGGGCTAGAAAGGTGTGTAGATTAAGATTTAGGAGGGTGGGGGAGAAGAAAAGGGAGGGATCCTTAGAGGAGTGGGTCATATAAGAAAGAGAAGGATTAGAGGAGAAGATAAAGGAGAGTGTCTTCAAAAGGGTGTGGAATAGGGAGGTAGTGGTTAGAAGTAAACTAGAGGAAGGACAGTAAAAAGAGAGGCTAGAAAGGAAAATAGTGAGGAAAAATAGGATAGAGGGAAATACAGAAATAATAACTTTGAATGTGAATGGGATGAATTCACCCACAAAACAGATAGCTGAATGGATTAAAAATCAGAATCCAACAATTTGCTGCTTACAAGAAACACATTTAAAAATGAGAGATACACATAGAGTTCAAATAAAGAGCAAGAGTATTTGCCTCAGCCAATGCAAAAAAAAAGCAGGGGTAGCAATCATGATATCAGACAAAGTTAAAGCTAAAATAGATTTAATTAAAAGAGACAAATAGGGAAACTACATTACGATAAAAGGTACCATAGATAATGAAGCAATATCAATATTAAATTTATATACAGCAAATACCATAGCATCTAAATTTTTAAAAGAAAAGTTGAATTAATTATAGGTGGAAATAGATAGTGGTACTATAATAAGGCGGAACTTTAATCTTCCCCTCTCAGATCTAGATAAATCTAACCAAAAAATAAATCAGAAAAATAAATAAGTTAAAGAAGTGAATAGAATTTTAAATAAGCTAGATATGATACATATCTGGTGAGAAATGAATGGAAATAGAAAGGAATACTTCTTTTTCTCAGTTGTACATGGAACCTTTACAAAGATGAATCACATATTGGGGAACAAAAATTTTTATAGCTAAAAGCAGAAATATCAAATGCTTCATTTATAGACCACAATGTAATAAAAATGATATTTAATAAGGGACCATGGAAACATAGGAAAAAATTAAATGGAGACTAAACAACCTAATCTTAAGGAATGTATGGGTTAAAGAACAAATAATAGAAACAATCATTATTTTCATTAAAGAAAATGACTATGGGCTTTTTTCAGTCGGCGGCCGGCACTAGCGTGTTCACACGCTGCGCTGCTTCCCTACCCCTGCGCTCGGTTCCTCCGTCGCCGCCGCTGCTTCCTCCTCTTCCCGGTCCCTCCCACCACCACCACCACCAAGGGCTTTGGAGACCCCAAAACACCCGCGGGCCTGCAGCACCTCAATGACTTCCTGGCGGACAAGAGTTACCTCGAAGGGTTTGTGCAGTCCCAGGCCGACATCGCAGTATTAGAAGCCGTCTCCGGCCACCCACCTACTGACCTCTACTATGCCCTCCGTTGGTATAACCACATCAAGTCCTACGAGAAGTAAAAGGCAAGCTTGCCAGGAATAAAGGCGGCTTTGAGCCTGCTGATGTAGAAGATGCCACCGAAAGTGGAGCTACAGATAGCAAGGAGGCTGATGACATTGATCTCTTTGGGTCTGATGAGGAGGAAGAAAGTGAAGAAGCAAAGAAACTAAAAGAACACCTTGCTCAGTATGAATCAAAGAAACCAAAAAAACCTGCAATTGTTGCCGAGTCTTCCATCTTACTGGATGTAAAACCTTGGAATGATGAGACAGATATGGCAAAATTGGAGGAATGTGTCAGAAGCATTCAGGCAGAGGGCTTGGTCTGGGGATCTTGTAAACTAGTTCCAGTGGGCTATGGCATCAAGAAGCTTCGGATACTATGTGCAGTTGAAGATGATAAAGTTGGGACAGATATGCTAGAAGAACGGGTAACTGCTTTTGAAGACTGTGTGCAATTCATGGATGTTGCTGCCTTCAATAAGATCTAAAACCTAACATCCTCAAAAATGGCATTTAAATAAAAATATTTGCAAGCAAGAAAAAAATTGATAATAATGAAACAACATATCAAAACCTATGGGATACAGCAAAAGGAGTAATCAGAGAAAAATTTATGTCTCTAAGTGCTTATAACAATAAAAAAGATAAAGAACAGACCAATGGATTAGGTATGCAATTAAAAATACTAGAAAAAGAACAAATTTAAAACCCCCAATTCAACACTAAATTGGAAATCCTAAAAATTAAAGGTGAAATTAATAAAATTAAATGTAAGATAACCATTGAACTAATAAATAAAACTAGGAGTTGTATTATGAAAAAAAAACCAATGAAATGGATAGACCATTGGTTAACATGTTTTTTTAAAAGAGAAGAAAACCAAATTACTAATATCAAAAATGAAAAGGGTGAATATACCACTAAAGAGGATGAAATCAAAGCAGTTATAAGGAGTTATTTTGCCCAGTTACATGCCAATAAATTTAACAACTTAAGTGAAATGGAAGAATAGTCACAAAAATACAAACTGCCCAGCTCAGCAGAAGAGGAAATAGAATATCTAAATAGACCTATTTTAGAAAAAAGAAATTGAACAGGCCATAAATGAGCTTCCTAAGAAAAAAGCATCAAGACCAGATGGATTTATGTTGGGGGTCTCCACCACCCACCTCCCGCTCCTGACCAGCAGAAGGGAAGAATCTCACGGACAATGAATGAGGCGGGAGGCAAGATGGTGGCAACTCCGTTTATTGTTACAGCAAGCAGAATTTTTATGCAGTACTAGCCTTCGTATCTGGGTGCAAGCAAGCTTGTGCATGATCCTCTAAGCCTATCAGGAGCCCCAGGGCCAAGCATCATAGCTCGTGGACAACTTGGAAAGGGGGGCATGTTCTGTTCACAGCCTGCCTTATCAGAGGAGGAGGAGCTGAGCTGGACTGTGTAGCCCCAGATAATTCCTATTTCCCATGGGACTGTCCTTGGGCCTCAACTCCCAATCTCATCAGGCTCTCAAGAGCCCCCTACAACTCCTCCTTTTTGTTTTTGCGCCAAGTCGATACGTACTGAATCAATGGCTGTATACAGGGCCCTAAGACACCTACTCAGCACTAAAGAAGTGCAACAGGATAACAGAAGAGCAAGGCCCTCAACAATGGCCACAGTCTCTAAAACATGAGTAAGCCAATTGGGGGTTAAAAAGGTCTTAATATAACTCAGAAAGTCATCTATAACATTGTCAGGTTGTAAGTTCTCGTGTGCTGCCTTTTCTTCCTCAGTGGCCAATTGCAACAACTGGGTAATTTCTGCTGTAATGTTCTGATTATGAAATAAGGCTTAAACATAGTGTTCATTATCCTAAGGACACGAGGTAGACGAAAACTTATTATGACCAAAGAACATAAGGTACTGTATGGAAAATAGTCAAGAATACATTACGAAATGGGT
>CM053622.1:357489834-357508099 GCA_028646595.1 Phalanger gymnotis
AGCAGCTGTACTAAAAGACCACAGGTCATGAAACACGATATATCAAGGAGGAAAAGAACTGGGGTTGTGGTCAAAAATATCATACTGTACAAAGTTAATCATAATGCTAAATGAATAAAAATGGATAGTTGATGAATAGTCAGACTTTCAGGACTTTGTTGCAAAAAGACCTGAAATGAGTAGAAAATCTGACATGTAAAATCCTAGAGAAATATGAGGCCAGAATGGAGCTTTCAATCCTAACAAAGATGGGTTTGGGAAATGAATGGTTGGTAAAGACCATGATGAACACACAATAACAGAATTTTTAAAAAGAAACTGGAAAAAAAAAGAGCAACCCTTTTCAAAATTTGTTTTCTCCTTAACTTAAAGGAAAATGATCTTCAGACTAGGAAGGATAAAACAAAAATGATCAACAGATACTTGAGAAGATATTAAAGAGAACCTCAATGAATTCGGCTCACCATGTCCAGATCAAACAGTCAACAACTATTAAGTACCTACTGTGTGCTGGGCACTGAATGTACAAATATGATGAATGAAACTCCCTACTAAAGCAAAGAGCTTACTTACCTTCTAATGAGGAAGATGACAAAGACAAATACAAAGAAAATATAATATAAAAAATATATTATAATATATTATAAATTATAAAATATAATATAAAATAAATATATATTTTATTTCATATATTTATATATAAATATATACATTTATTTTATATATTAAAAAATATAATATAAAATAAATATATATAAATATAAAAATAAATATATATAAAAAATAAAAATATAATATAAAATAAAATATTATAATATATTATAAATTATAAAATATAATATAAAAATAAATAAAAATAAATAAATATGATGCTGTAAATACAGAGTAGTCTTGGAGAGAGAACATGAGCAGTTGAAGGGATTTGGAAAGGCTTTATGAAAATGATGGGACTTGAGCTGTGCCTTGAAGGAAGAGAGGGATGCTATGAGGTAGAGTGCATTTCAGGCATGGAGGATGACTAGGGCAAAGGTGTGGAGATTTGAGATGGAAAGTCATGTATGAAGAACAGAGAGAAGGCCTATTTGGCAGGAACACAACGTTTAGGAGGAGGGGTAATTTCCACTGAGGCTGGAAGGGTAGGTTGGTGGCAAGGTCGTGAAGGGCTTCAAAAGTTAAACAATAGATGAACCAAATCCTAAGGAAGAGGCAGCACAGTATAGTTGATAGAGGGCTGAATGAAGAAAAAACAAACCAGTAATCCTTCCTTTGTGTCCTATGTATATCCTCCCCGCTCTGAAAGCTGGTTGTTAGACATTAACCAGTACATCCCTGCTTAGTATGCTCCGAAAGAAGCCAAGTGGCCTGAACAAAAGGTAGGATGACCCAGTTGCCTTAAGCAGACCATATTCGGAGAGCTGCTGTGTTCAGCATTCACCACCACACTTCAGGGAGGTCAGTGCCATACTAGAATGAGACTAGGATGGTGAAAAGAATGAAAGCCATGCCATTTGAGAACTGAGAGAAAGAACTAGGGGTTTTGGCTTATGGAGGATAAGCCTTGGGGTCTAGGGAGGTAGAACATGGTAGCTGGTGTAGCATCTGACAGTATTTGAAGAGATACTATGCCAGCTACCATGTTCATGAGAGATTAGTCCTGTTCTGTTTGGCTCTAGGGGACAGAATTAGTAATAATGAGTAGAAGTTGTTGTATCAGTAAGGCAATAATAACAATGTAGATGATAATTGTCAAAATGCCTATGTGGTTCTGTATCGCAGAGTATATGAGACTCCCCACATAGAAGGTAGAAGAAGTAAACCGTTTATTCTGACGTCAGAGAACCATATCCCACAAGCCATTTACCCAATCCATCACAGCAGTGAAGCATTCGATACATAATATCACAACCTGGAGTCTTGCCATCCCCAAATCTCTCAGACCCCCTGCTGGGGTCTTCCCCCCAAAAAACTCACAGTAGGTTGTCACAGTCTGTTCAGCTATCAGCTTTACCTCCGCTTTAACCGTCACAATGGCCATTAACAGCCATAACGGCTTTCTCTCTCTCTCAGCATTTTCTCTTCCTTTTCCTCCCGGCAAGCTCCTTCCACCACATGTGACTTAGGCCTCCTGTGATGTAAGCAGGTCACATGACCTATTAATGGGTGGGAAAGATCTTCAACTCTAATTGCTGCTACAGTTGTAGGGACAGATTTTTAACATCCCTTGAATTAAAAACAACCACAACAACTACCAACCCTAACCCTAACCCAAAAAAACCCAAGTCACAAGCTCCAACTCCGACTAACCCTAACCCTAAAAGCCTCCAACTCTTAACTCTAACCCTAATCCTAACCATTTAATAAGGGCACACTAGGTGCCGGGTCTTCTCCTAGGTGTTCAGAATAGGACCTGGGATTTCATTTGTATAGGGGGCCCTTAGGTGAGGAATCTCCCTTTACCAATGAACCAAGTATCTTCTTCCACAGCTACAACTTTTATTATGCAGTTAGATGATTTTTCCAGGGTCACACAACCAATATGTGGCAGAGATGGGACTTGAATCCGGGTCTTTCTGACTTCAATAAATAGCAATGACAACTACAACAAGAACTGGTTCTCCATCCACTGCAACATGTTGGCTCTCCTTAGTGAGATGACAGATTCAAAAATGAATCAGTCTCCACCTCAGAAGAGCCTTTGTTCTACTGAGAGGAAACAATATACTGCTAGACAAGGAAATATAAAAGATATACAAAGTAAATACAAAATAACTTGGGGTCAAGGGAGAAAACACAAACAAGTGGAGGAGGGGGTGACAGGAAAGGCCTTGTGTGGGAGGTGGCCCTGGAGTTGAGCCTGGAGTTGCTAAAGACAGAGGTGAGGGGAAGAGGAAGACTTTTTCAAGCATGGAGGACAGCTTGTATAAGGGCACCGAGGCAGAAAGGAGGACCCTGTGTCTAGGGAACAGCAAGTAGACCAGTGTGTCAAGAACATAGGTTACAAACCTATGGATTGGAGTCAGATTATAAAAGGCTTTAAAAGGCTCCTCACCTTTTTGATTTTGTGCAAGTCACTTAAGCTCTCTGGGCCTCAGTTTCCTCATTTGTAAGATGACAGAAAGCAGGTTAGACTAGATACACTCAAAAATCCTTCCAGCTCCACATCTATGATTCTATGATCTAAACAGAGGAGTTTGTATTTTATCTTAGAGACAATAGAGATTCTAGGGACAATAATAAGGGTAATCAGATGAGTGACATGGTAGGACGTACTTTAGGAATATCAACTTGGTAGCTATTTGGAGGATGAATGGTAGAAAAGAGAAGCTAGAGACAGGGGCACCAATTGAGAAACTGCTAAAATAGTACAAGTAAGAGGTGATAAAATCTGAACTGGGGTGGTGACTATAAAATTGAAGAGAAGAGAAAGGATACAAGAAATGTCATGTAGGTAGAATTGGACAGACTTGGCAACATGAGGGGTGAGGAGGAATTAAGGATCAAGGCTGACCCTGGGGTTCTGAACCTGAGTGGTGAAGAGGGTGGTGGCACCAAGTAGAAATTAGGAATGGGGTAGGTTTTGGAGGGAAAGATGATGAGTTCTGTTTTGAATATGTTGAGCATGACCTGCCCAGGGACATCCCAGGTGCAGATATCCTATAGACAGGTGGTAATAAAGGACTGGATTTTAGGAGAGAGATGAAGGTGAGGGTGTATAGATTTGGAATAATTTTTAAACCTATAGCAGGTGATAAACTCATAAAAAGGAAATGGAGGGGGGGCAGGGAAGAGGGAGAGTGGGGAGGGACAGAGGGAGAGAGAGAGGATAGAGCCAAAAGGTATGACCACATATATAGGGACAGAAACATGGATAAGGAAGCATGAGAGTGTGGAGTGATCAGACAGGTAGGAGGAGAATCAGGAAAGAGTGTTGTCAAGGAAACTAGAAGAGTAGTCAGTGGCCAAGAGAGTCAAATGCTGTGGAGAGACCAAAGATGAAGACTAAGGAAAAAAAAAACACTGAAGTTTTATAGTGAATAGGTGAGAAAATGGAGATAGTTACTGTGGGCAACCCTTGGTAGGACTTGGGTTGTGAAACTGGAAACACAGTCTGATATGACAGCTTGAGGGAAAGGCAAGGTCAACTAGAGATATTTTGAGGATGGGGAAAATCTGAGCACGTTTCTAAGTGGTAGGGAAAGAACCAGTAGATAAAGAGAAATTGAAGATAAAAAAAAGAGAGAGAATGACGCAGGAGGCAAGCTTTAAGATATCATAGAAGGGGATTGGATTGCAAGAGTGCAAGTGGAATGGCTGATTTTGGCAAATAAAGAATGGTTACCTCCTCAGAAGCTACAGCAAAGGAGGAAAGAATTCAGGAAAGGTTTTGACTTAAGGAGCTGAAATAAAGATAGCAATTACAAGTTCTGTATATTAGGCCTTAGAGCTTGTAAGTGCACTTGCTTAATCACAGAAAGCTAACTAAAGGCCTTCCACTCTTATTTTTCCTTGCTATGGTGACCAAACTCTGAGTGACAGAGATAATTCAATTGCATGGAAATTACCCCAACTTATTTTTGTACCTCTGGACCACTCCTGTCCAACATGATGTAAGGGCAAGCAAAGTGGGACTTTTTGCTGTTTTTTTCTTTTGGAGTTCTAGTTCTCAGCACTAAGGCAATTAAGTGCCTTTGACTGAATTTTGCCTTTGATTGAATCAAGAGTCTTTGATGACCTGCTTAAGTCACAAGAAAGCCTAAGTCATATGAGTTTGAGTCACATGGTTGTGATGCCCTCTGACCCTGAAGAAGTGTACATATACTCCGAGATTAGCATTTTGCTGGGGGGCTCACTCATTGGGAGAGTATTCATGTGATTTGGCCAGACAAGACTCTGGGTAGCTATTAAGGAGTCCCCTGGCTGTAAAAACCCAAATGTTGGTGTTTCTCTCTCAACTATGTATGTATTGCTATGGACAGACAGGTAGAAGCCCTGTATGCTGATTTGTGTTATTTGCTCTCTTTATATAATTTCTGCTTATAATTTCTGTTTGTGTTTTCTCTGAAGTTCAGGGTGCTGCCTTTTTCCCCCAAACTAAGTGAACTATATATATATGTATGTATGTTTAATTAAAGTGAGATTGTAAACTCCTTTAAGTTGCTTTCCTTCAGAAAAGCACATAAAAGAACTTGTGTTAGCAGCCCTCCTGTGTGCTGGTGTTGTTTGGTTTTACACCTCCACAGCAGCTGCTAGCAACATTGGTGTTACACATGAGCAAGTAACCAACTTATGATCATCTTATGACCACTTAGTGGAGATGCTCCATGCTTTGCCTAACCCAAGACCCCCTACTTCAACCACCTTTTGGCTGATGCATCATTTTTAGCCCTCAAGATCAAGATCTATCAACCACTAAAATTCTGTGTTTTACCATGCTTCTTTTGCATATTTGGGTATCAAACCCTATAAAGACAAGGTCCTGGGGACCAAGGGCATCACAGAATGTGAGGAAGATCTGAGTTCCAATTCGTTAGAGGGAACCATGGACCCTTTTGTCATTGGCTTAGAGCTATGCCTCAGTGGTTCTTCTTACAGATTGGGTAATTATAATCCCCACACAGGTTAGTGCCTGGGCTGATGACAAAGGCCAGTGGTCCCTAAGGTACAGTATGTGGAACATGAAATATGGCAGCTTCAGCTCTAAAATCCTGTGGCCTTGTGCCCTATGTAACAAGGAAGTCCTACTTCCCTGGTTTATTTGTTAAGAAAACATTTTATGTGTATAGTTTAAGATCTTCAGAGAGAAGTCCTAGAAGTTGAGTTCTATCTTAATGCAGCCAGACTGTCCTTCTCTCTGTTCCTCACACATGACAGGCCGACTCCCTTATCTGTCCCTTGGCACCAGCAGTCCCACATGCTTGTAATGCTCCCTCCTTGTCTCCATCTCACAGAGTTCTTATCTGCCTTTAAGAGGAAGCTCACATATCTGCATAGAGCCCTTCATGGTCCATCCACTCAACTACCTTGCATTTAACTACTTTGTATATTTGTATCTACTTACTTGATATTATATGTTATTGTTCATTTTTTTTGAGTTGTGTCCAACTCTTCATGACCCATTTGGGGTTTCTTGGCAAAGATACTGGAGTGGTTTGCCATTTCCTTCTCCAGCTCATTTTACAGACAAGGGAACTGAGGCAAATAGGATTAAGTGATTTGCCCAGGGTCACACAGCTAGTAAGCATTTGAAGCTAAATTTAAACTCAGAAAGATAAGTTTTCTTGACTCCAGGCCCAGCACTCCATCCACCACATCACCTACCTCACGCATACACAAACACGTGCCGAGACATAGAGAGACAGAGAGATGGTAGATGGCACAGTATAATAATTGGTCTTTGAGTTTTTTTCCAGCACAGATCATCCTCTTAGTATCTGTATTTCTTCAATTTCAGGACACAAGTCAGAATTTTTTTTAAAAGTAGATTAAAGAACAGAACAAAAAAATCCATCAATCACCACCTCAAAGTGATCCCAAGATGAAAACTCACCAGAACATCATAGCCAAGTTCCAAAGCTCCCAGGTTGAGGAGAAAATACTACAAGCAACAAGAAAAAAAAAACAGTTTAAATGCTGTGGAGCTACAGTCCAGATAACACAAGATCTAGCAGCTTCTATATTAAAAGACCAAAGGGCTTGAAACATATTTTGAAGAGCAAAGGAGCTGGGGTTGAGTATGATGGGATGATTAAAAAAAACAAACACAAAATTGAGTAGAGAGAGGTAAAATGGAGCCATTATCTCATACAAATGAGGCATAAATGGAATTGTTACAGTGGAAGCAGGTGGGGGTGAGGGCTTGTGCTGGAATTTTATTCTCATTAGAACTGGGTTAAAGAGAGTGTAACATACATCTAGAAGGGTACAAGAGTCTTTTAAATTTATAAAGAAATAGAAGGCAAAGGGGCAGGAGAAGGGAGGGATTTTTAGAAAGGTATGTAGGTCAAGAAGCAGGAAGGTAGGGAAAGAGGGTAAGAGGGGTTCTTAAGGGGAGAGGATAAGGGAGGGATTCTTAAAAAGGGTGAGGATTAGAGATAGTGCTTAGATGTAAATCAGACCAATGAGGAGAAGTATGATAGAGAGAAATAAACAACTAGTAATTATAACTTTTAATGTGAATGGGATGAACTGAGCCACAAAATGGGGACAAAATTAGAATCTGACAATATGTTGTTTATAAGAAACACATTTAAAAATAGGAGATACACATAGAGTTAAAATAAAGGGCTGAAGTAGAAATTATTGTGCTTCAGCTGAGGCAAAAAAAGCAGACGTAGCAATCATGATCTCAGACAAATGTGAGAAACAGAAGGAGTTCTGTTTCCACAGGAGTAACGTGCACACTCCTAGCATTGCAGGAAAGATAACCAGATGTAACTGGTTCCAACTAGAGCTGTGACCTGGTAGAACTAGACCTCTGACTGGGTAGAAGGTCAGAAGCTTGTACGCATGCTTAACAAGCTGTTTAATATTAACCCACAGACTCCCAGGGTGGAGCAAACTAATTTGAATGCACATGCAATGCATGACAAGGGAGGGGAAACACATCTGTAAGAAAAACATGGAATAGCTGTCTCAGGAAGTTGTATCCAGCCAATGGGGAATGAGGGAAGGAAATTCGAGTCGGGAACAGGGAATAAATAGTCTTGTATTTGTCATATTAAGTGTGTTCCTTTAGGGGAGTTACCCATTCACAAGAATATAAGATAAAATTAGAGCTTTCTTGGCTTTAACAATGAGTGTTGTTCTTTCTAGAGTGAGTACATTTCTCACACAAAGTTAAAGCTAAATAGATTTAATTAAAAGAGATTGGAAACTATATTATGATAAAAGGTACCAGGGAAAATGAAGCAATATTAATGCTAAACCTGATGTGGTTTGGGGTTGCTGGGAAGCCCAAAATGTCAGGGTATAGGGCAGCATCCCCCTGGATGAATTCACACACTCAAAATGTCTTCTAGTCAAAGTGGCAAGGTTTATTGTAATGCCAATAGGAGTGGGCAGGGTTCCTAGTCAATCTGCAATTTAATGGGAGTGACTGATACTTATATACAAAAAGGGACAGAGAAAGGATCTGTTTCAGATTAAGGAGTGGTCCTTATATGCAAGTAGTCTAGGATAGGCCAAGTGAGACAGTGAAAGGAATGTCAAATAAGCTAATTTGATGATCTAGTGGGCTGGGGTAGGCCAGATATGGGCTGCTTAAATGTATGGGAAAATTCAGGGACTGGGTAGCTTTCAAAGACATGGTCTTTCCCTTTTATGGGTCCAGGTCCCATCACCCCATTAAACTTGTATGTACCAAAAGAATGCACGTATTAAGGAAAAGTTAAAAGACTTACAAGTAGAAATAGATAGTAATATTATAATAGTGGGGGACTCTCAGAAGTAGATAAATCTAACTAAAAAATAAATAAGAAAGAATTTAAGAAGGTGAATAGAGGCTTATATAAGCTAGATATGATAGCTATCTAGAGAAAACTGAACGAGAATAGAAAAGTACAACTTTTTCTCCATGATATGTGGTACCATTATAAAAAATTCACCATATACTAAAGCATAAAAACTGTATAGTTAAATGCAGAAAAGCAGAACTATTAAATGCATCTTTTTCAGATCTGTATCACCAAGGCAACATTCACAGTGGTTGCTATTGTTGAGTATGCTGGCATGGTTCTGAATTGCAAAATATAACAGACTCTCCATATACAAGACAGAAGCAAAACATTTATTCAGACACCAGAAAGGCCAATCCCAAAACCAGTAAGTCCAATCTAGCCAAGCAGCAAAGAAGTTAATACACGTTATCACAATAGGGAGCCCTCCCCATCCCAAAACCTTCCTTTTGTTGGGACCTTCCCACAAATAAACACTCACAATTCCCCTGCTGATTCCTTGCCTGTGTCCATTCCTCCCACCATTCTAAGTGCTCTCACTGCTCTGACCAACTTTTTTCCTGCTCCACACTCTCCTGTTCCACTCGTTCAGGAAGCTCCTCCCACCACATGTGACTTAGGCTTCCTGTGATGTTAGCAGGTCATAAGCCTATTAATGGATGGGGAAGATATTCAAATTAAGCAAAAATACATTATCAATACATTTGGCCCCAAGATCTTTCTTATCATACATAGGTCAATGGGGCAACTAGTGTCAACAGAACTTTACAACAATATAACAGGGATAACACAAACTAAGCACATAAAACAGTATCATCATTCTCCCCTACAATGAATGGGGCTCAAAATCTTGGAGTAAGGAGTGAAGGTCTTGTCCTCCATAGCTGTTTCCTGCTGAAATTGGACATAGAGCTGTCCCTGCCCCAAGAGATCAAGGGTCCCATTCCAGAGGTCAGTTCTTTAGCTGGCATCCAGAGCTTGATTGACACCAGGTCCAGGGGTGACATATCACAGTTGTGGATAGAGGATGACATCAGGGGGTGACATCCAGCTTAAGAGATCAGGCATTTGCAGGTGGAGGGTACTAAGCTTGCAGGAAAAAATCTAGCAAACAAGTTTAACAGACAAAAAAGCCAAAAAGAAACAAGGAGACAATAACCAGAAGCAGGGTAGATACAGAGTCAGCAGTGCTTCTGGAGTCCATGGACTTACCATCATAGTTTCATTCACAGTAGAATATATGAGTCAAGGGCACAATTTGGTAATCATCTTCTCCTGAATAAACAACAGTTATCATATTATCTTTCCTGTGTGCTATAATTTCTGCTGCCTTTGGAACATCATCTGGCTTCCATTTTACCCATACTTTAACTCCCCATTTTATTCTATCAGTAGAACCAAACCCTTCAGTTCCTCTGAGAATTATTTCGGAAAGAGGGTCAGTTTTCTTTTTTTTTCTTTTCTTTTTTTGGGGGAGGGAGACGGGGAAGGCAGGGCAATTGGGGTTAAGTGACTTGCCCTAGGTCACACAGCTAGTAAGTGTGTCAAGTGTCTGAGGCCGGATTTGAACTCAGGTCCTCCTGACTTCAGGGCTGGTGTTCTACCCACTGTGCCACCTAGCTGCCCTAGAGGGTCGGTTTTCGCGAGGGGTATTGTTTCACATGGAATAATAATCACTTGAACGATTCTATCATTTTTACAAAACTGTATCAGTTCTTCATCCAAATTTTGGAATGTCACAATAATTTCTTCTTGATAATTAGAATCTATCACTCTAGCCAATACATGTATTCCTTGAGCTGCTAATCCTGATTTAGGTAATATCCATCCAAAATGATTCTAAGGGATTCTCATACATATTCCAGTGGAGATTTTCCTTATTTCTTTTCTATCCAACCAAAAGTCCTCTAAACAATGTTAATCATAGCCTGCCGAACCAGATGTTCCTGGATATGGTACTGGGACATCTTCCCTCACAGTCCAATACCCAATATTTGAGATCTTATGTGTTTGCTGCTTTCAAATTTGCAGCTTCACGGTCATCATTCTGGCCAGAGGTGTACTTGCTCCCAATGGTCTATTATTCAAATTATGTAAAGCGGTGAACAAATTATCCTTCCAATGTTGATACAAATTATTAGAACTTAGCTTCCTTTACTATTCTTTCAACAATCCATTCGTTCTTTCAATTAACCCAGATGCTTGTGGATAATATAGAATATGATATATCCATTGTATATTGTTTAATATACAATATCTTTCCATTTCATTACTTTGAGGTTCCATAATATAGATTTATGATACCTAAGTTTTACAGGTGTTCTTCTGAGTTGCATTCTTAGAAGGACAAGTCACTAGTACACCTGAATAGGTATCAACACAAGTATATATAAATTTGCATCCTTTATCTTGGGGTAGGGGACCAATATAATCTATCTGCTAAATTTGGTCTGGAACTTTTTGCCTTGCTATCTCTCCAGTTACTACCTGAGGAATAGTTTGTTCCTTTTCCAATTGACATATATAATATTCTTCTGCTACTTGTTTTAACAATGAATGAGAGATACTAATACCTTGATCTTGTGCTCACTGGTGTGTGGCCTGGTCCCCTAAATGGCCAACCTTTGGTGGACCCATTTTGCTAGTATCAGATCATCAGTGGGTGTCAGAGTAGGGACAAAATGTTGAGTAGCCATCTTTGCTAGTCGATCAGCATGTGTATTGTGCTCACGTTCTGGTGTGATGAGGGCCATGTGAGCATCTACATGAAAAACTGACAAATTAGTAACCAAAGACACATCCCACATATCTTCTCATAATTCTTTGCCTCAGACTTGTTTGCCATGAATTTCCCAATTTTGATTTTTCCACATAGGCATCCATGTAGCTAACTCATTAGCTATTACCCATGAATTAGTGAATATACGAGACTGTCCTCCTTGTTTTGTTTTGATAGCTTGATGTACTGCCATAAGTTCAGCATATTGACTACTTCCACCAATCCCAGTACTTTTCAAAGTTCACCTAGTACATGGGTTATAGGCTACTGCTTTCCAATGTCTTTTATGGCCCAAATATTTTGCTGTCCCATCAGTAAACTCTGCATGTTTCTTTTGTTCTTCAGTTAATCCATCATATCCCTCATTCCATTTTACCAAGACTGTACCAACTCTTGCTTTGGTTCAGGGGCTTTATCATTTCCTTCAGCATCTATGTTTGCTATAGATTCATGTAGAGCAGAACCTCCACTTTTGCCTATTTTAGATCTATTTTGAATATACCATTTCCATTTAATTACGCTCACTTCTCATGCATGGTACTCATTACCCAAGTCATAATCGGGATTCCAGCCTTAATATTACTTCATGGCCCAGAGTCAGTTGTTCAGTCTCTACCAAAGCCCAATATATACAGCTAACAACTGCTTTTTAAAAGGGATATATTGAAATCCAGATGAAGGAAGTTTCCTAGGCCAAAATCCTAAGGGTACATTTAGGCTTTGTTGTTTTTGCCATAAACTCTAGTTTGCATATTCATCTTGTACAGTCACTTGTAATTCAACTAGGCCACTTTGCATAGGCCATAAATCTAGGACCAATTGTATAGTAACCTTGGCTTCTTCAAAAGCTTTACTCTGGTCAAGTCCCCAATCAAATTCATGTTTTTTCCTAGTAACTTTATATAAGGGTTTCAAAATCTGTCCTAAATGTGGAATTTGGTATTTCCAATATCCAAATAGTCTTATAAACTTTTGGGCCTCTTTCTTATTGGAAGGAATAGGAAAATCCTGAATCTTCTGTTGGGCTTGTGGGAAAATTTCTCATAGCCCCTTATTCCATTGTATACCCCAAAATTTTTTGGTTTGAGCTGGCCTTTGAATCTTTGCAGGATTAATTTCCCACCCTTTGCTTTTCATATGCTCAATTAAAAGTGTCAAACTCTTCTCCACTTCTTTTACATTTTTCCCCTGTATCATAATATCATCTATGTAGTGGGTAAGCTGTACACCCCTAGCTTTGATTCTTCCAAATGTTCAGCCACAATCCTATGACAAATAGCGGGGCTACGCAGATATGCTTGTGGCAATCAGGTAAAAGTATATTGTTGGCCCTGCTACGTGAAAGCAAACTAGTCTCACTGTTTACAATCTCTTGGGATCATGAAGAAAGCATTGGCTAAATCAATAACTATGTACCAAGTGCCATCATATTTCTGGATCTTTTCTATTAAGGTAACAGTATCTGGAACAGCAGTACACAAGGGATGAGTCACCTTATTCAATTGTCTATAATCCGCTGTCATTCTCCACGTCCCATCTGACTTTCATACTGGCCAGACAGGATTATTCCATTGAGTAGTTGTAGGGACTAACATTCTTGCCTCAACATATTCCTTTACAGTATTGGTAATTTCATCTTGCCCGCTTGGCACACAATATTGCTTTAAAATAATTACTTCAGAAAGTTCAGATACAGTGATTGGGTCCATTTTTATTTTTCCCATTAAAACTGTATTAATTCCTATCTTCCTTACTGAAAATTGGTATCTCTCCTTAGGTATATTTAAGATCATATCTCTCAATATATATTCCAATGATGTATTCAGGAATGGGTACAATTACCATGGTATATTCTTTTTTAGGTAATTGTCCAATTTTCATTGTTAGTTTGACTTGTCTGGCTGATATTTAAGCCCCTCCCAGTTCTATGATGATAATAGGAGTTCCATGTTTAAACTTATCAGGGTTTCCATATATAAGGGAGGCCTCAGCCCCAGTATCTACTAATGCCCTAGTTACAGTATTTGATCCATTTTTCCAATATATAGTCAGATTAAATCCCATCTGTGTGTTTCTTTTATCTGAGCTGGTGATTGGCCTATTTCCTACCCTCCCTGAAGGTGTGACATACTTGGAGACAAGGGTTCAATAAGATCTGTAGGGGTAGTTCTTACTTCTCTATTCCATCTACTTTTTCTCAGTTAAAAAAAAAAGCCCATTTTCTTGGTACATTTTGTATAGGTCATTAGTTGGAATACCATCTATACTTCCAAAATCTATCCTTGCTCTCTATAGAGCAGTAAACAATTCCCTTCTTGTCACTCTATTCTGACTTTGAATCTGCTGGCTATTCACTCTTCTCTTCCAAGAAAATTTTTCTTTGCCCCAGTCCCCTAAGTCACTTAACTGTGACATCTCATCCAGTACCTCCAAAAGAGGGTACCCTATCTCCCCAATTAGTACAGTCAGAACTAGGTGCTTATAAGAAGGAGGAGTCATCTTCACTATTATATTTCTATAAGAGACTCCCAAGGGAGTATCATAATAAAACTCAGCATTTCTGGTCATGATTGTTGTTTTCATTACTTCTCCTTTAACTTTCTCATACACTCCCTAAGTGAATAGCAGGGTCTATCTGCACTGGGCTACATAGAGTCAGTGGGATATTCTCTGTTACATCTTTCTACTGCTAAAGCTAACAGATTAATTATCCTGTTACCTCTTTGCAGATGGCAATCCCTAAAAGCTTGCTGCACAAAAGGATCCTTACTAATACCTATGAATTTCAAGCAATCCACAATATCTACCCATAGTCCTCTGGCCCCTTCATCACTGATTCTCACCATCCAAGACACTAATGATTCCTCCATTCTCTGGGGGAATCTCAAGATATCTCTGACCTCCTGGTGTGTAAAATCTTCAAGTATCTCTCTAAACACTGTACCGTCTCCCTGGGTCTCTTGCTTCCTTTGTTGTACTGGGTGTGCATCTGCCTGAGGAGCCTCATCTAGCATTGAATCATTTTCTGCCCACACACTCTCCTGGCAGCCATCGCCAGGGGAGCTAGGCTCACCCTGTGCAAAACTTGTATGCACCTTCAACTTTTTTGCTCTTCTTTTTTTTCTTAATTAAATTAACAGCAAAATCCTCATTCAAACAAGCAGTCTCCCAAATCTGTTCTTCTGCCACCTGAGATTCCCCCATCTTGCTGTGGCACAGATTCCCCTGCAAGCTAGTCAATTTTCTTTCCGAGTTTTCTCAGTTTGTCTCTGCTTTTACACATAATATGGTAACCTGTTGGTAAAATCCAACCTCTTCTAAATACTCTTTACAGTTCTTTCCCTGGTTTAATTTGAATTTCTTGCAAACATCTTTCTAAATCTCTATGTTCTCCCTTCTGTAGACTCTGCTCTCAGTTTTCACAGAGTCTGGTGCCTTAAGCCCATTCCCTTGCTAGGGAGGAATAAGGTAAATCCTCCCACCCTAGGACATCCATTTCTTCCTCTAAAGCCTTCTTGCCTCTAAAAAGAGATTTTATACCTTGAGATCCAAGATCACGATGCAATAAAAATTATATTCCCTAAGGGGCCAGGGAAATACAGATTAAAAACTAATTGAAGACTAACCAACCTAACCTTAAAGAATCAATGGTTTAAAGAACAAATAATAGAAATAATCAATAATTTTATTAAAGAGAATAACAATAATGAGACAACACATAAAATCCTATGAGATGTAGCAAAAACGGTAATCAGAGGAAAATTTATATCTCTATAATACTTATATCAATAAAATTAGAGAAAGAGCAGACCAACAAATTGTGTATGCACTTAAAAAACTTGAAAAAGAAAAAAAAATTAAATACCATGGAAAAGCAGTCTGGTTGAAATTGGGCATAAACCAATAACTTACACTATTTGCAAAATAATGTCAAAATGGATACATGCCCTAGATATAAAGAGAGATATAATAATATTAGAAGAACATGGAACATATTAACCCTATCAGACTTATGGGTAAAACAATTTATGAGTAAACAAGAGATAGAGAACATTGTGAGGTGTAAAATGGATAATTTTGATTACGTGAAATTTAAAAGGTTTTGTGCAAACAATGTAGCCAAAATTAGAAGGAAAAAAGAAAATTGGGAGAAATTTTCATAGACTGCTTCTCAGATAAAGGTCTCATATCTCAAATATAAAAAGAACTTTGCCAGATTTATAAGAATACAAATCATTCCCCAATTGATAAATGGTCAAAGCATATAAACAGGCAGTTTTCCAATGAAGTAATCAAAACCATATACTGTCATATGAAAAAATGCTCTAAATCACTATTGATTAGAGAAGTACATAAGATATCATTTTATGCCTATCAGATTGGCTAAAATGATAGAAGGGGAAAACAACAAATGTTGGAGGGAATGTGGAAAATTAGGACATTAATTCACTATTGGTGGAAGTGTTAAGTGATCCAACCATTTTGAAGAGCAATCTGGAGTTATGCCCCAAAAGTTATAAAACTGTGCATATTCTTTTACCCAGCAATGCCACTATTGGGTCTGTTTCCACAATGATTAGAGAAAATGGAAAACAACTTAAGTGTTATAAAATATTTGTATCAGCTCTCTTTGTGGTGGCAAAGAACTGAAAACTGCAGGGAAGCCCATCAATTGCGGAATGGCTGAACAAGTTGTGGTGTATAATTGTGATGGAATACTACTGCCCTATAAGAAATGTTGAGCTGGTTGATTTAAAAAAAAAAATGGAAAGATTTACATGAAATAATCAGAGCCAAAAGAACAGGGTGCACAGTAATAGCAATATTGCTCTAGTAACAATTTTGAGTGACCAAGTCATTTTGGGTATCATAAATACCCAAATCAACTACAAAGAACCTAAGAAGGAATATGCTCTCCACATCTGGAGAAAGAATTGATAAATAGACATATACATAGTATGGTTTTACATACACACACACATTTACCTATAAAGGTAGCCTTCTCTAGGGCAGGGTGGTGGTAGGAATAAAGATTAAAAGTGCACAGCAGAAAATGAAAGAAAACTTAGAAGGAAGCACAGAAAAGCAGGGTAGCTTTGAAAATGATGCATAGTATTTATTACATAGTATTTTTTTTAAAACAGTGTGAAATGGAAATTCACGGTTTTATATGGAATCCTCTTTTTATATTGTGCTGTATACATGGAAATATCTTTTTTATTGTCTTTGTGTATTTAAGTTCAAATTGAATAAAACATTTTTTAAAAAAAGTAGATAAATCAGTTATCAGTTTAGGACACAAGACTAGAGCTTTGAAAAGGCATAAATCAGATGGCACGATCCCACACAGGTTTTTTCTTTTCTTTTCATTTTAAAGTCTTGTGTTCCTGGTGATAATACCTGCCTCTGATGAAAGAATTAGATAACTGCAGGTGTCTGGTAGCAGCTTTTCCTTAACATCTCTGGTTGCCAGTTACTTGTCTGGTTTGGAAAAAAAACAACTTAAAAGATAGGCTGGTGTTGCTTTGCTTTATTTCCTTTTGTTTTGCCACTAGCAGTACACAGAACTCTATCTAGGACAGGGTGACCAAAGGCTTTGCCCCAGAGCACCAAATTTAAAAAATATATTTATTTATTTCTCATTTTCAACATTCACTTCCATAGGATTTTGAGTTCCAAATCTTCTCCCCATGTCTCCCCTTCCCCTACCCCAAGATGGTGTGCAATTTAATATAGGCTCTACATACACATTCATATTGAACCTATTTTCACATTAGTTATGTTGTAAAGAAGAATTAGAACCAATGGAAAAAACCACAAGACAGAAGAAACAAACAAAAAAAAGAAAAAAAGGAGAGCAAATAATATTCTTCAATCTGTATTCAGACTCCATAGTTCTTTTTCTGGATATGGACAGCATTTTCTATCATGAATCTTTTGGAGCTGTCTTTGATCCTTGCTTTGCTAAGAAGAGATAAGTCTATCAAAGTTAGTCATCACACATTGTGGCTGTTACTGTGTATAATGTTTTCCTAGTTCGGCTCACTGCACTCAGCATCAGCTCATTCAAGCCTTTCTAGGTTTTTCTGAAGTCTGCCTGCTCATCATTTCTTATAGCACAATAGTATTCCATTACATTCATATACCACACCTTGTTCAGCCATTCCCCAACTGATGGGCATCCCCATCCCCTCTATTTCCAATTCTTTGCTACCACAAAAAGAGCTGCTATAAGTATTTTTGTACATATGGTCTTTTTCCCATTTGTATGATCTCTTTGGGATACAATCCTAGAAGTGGTATTGCTGGGTCAAAGGGTATGCACATTTTTATAGTCTTTTGGGCAAAGTTCCAAATTGCTCTCCAGAATGATTGAATCAGTTCACAACTCCACCAACAATGCATTAGTATTCCAATTTTTTCATATCTTCTGCAGCATTTATCATTTTCCTGTTTTGTCATGTTAGGCCATTTGAAAGGTGTGATGTGGTACCTCAGAATTGTTTTGATTTGCATTTCTCTATTCAATAATGATTTAGAGCATTTTCCCCCATACAGATATCTTTAATTTCTTCATCTGAAAACTACCTGTTCATATCCTTTGACCATTTATCAATTGGGGAATGACTTGTATTCTTATAAATTTGGCTCATATCTCTATATTTTAGAAATAAGGCCTTTATCAGAGACACTCGTAAAAATTCTTTCCCAGTTTTCTACTTCCCTCCTAATCTTGGTTGCACTGGCTCTGTTTGTGCAAAAGTTTTTCAATTTAATGTAATCAAAATTATCCATTTTGCATTTCATAATGTTCTTTCTCCCTTGTTTGGCCATAATTTTTTTCCATTCTCCATAAATCTGAGAGGTAAACTATTCTTTACTCTCCCAGTTTGCTTATAACATCAGCCTTTATATCTAAATCATGTACCTATTTTGTCTTTATTTTTGTATATGATGTAAAATGTTGATCTCCACCTAGTTTCTGCTATACTGTAGTTTCCAGTTTTCCCAGTAGTTTTTGTCAAATAGTGAG
>CM053622.1:357508599-357534901 GCA_028646595.1 Phalanger gymnotis
CCCCCCCCAAATAGTGAGTTCTTATCCCATAAGCTGGAGCCTTTGGGTTTATCAAACAGTAGATCACTATACTTGTTGACTATTGTGTCTTACATACTTAACTTGTTACACTGATCTATCACTCTATTTTTTAGCAAGGACCAAGTAGTTTTGACGATTGCCAGAGCACAAAATTCAGAGGGACTGTGAACACTTGTCCTTTAGCTGTGTGGAAACAAGAGCTTAGAGCCTCTTTAACAACAAAAATGATTAGGTAAAGTAGGAAGTTACCAGAGGGTCACTGCTCCCTGACCTACCCCAACCTAGAGCCTTCTAAGAGACCTTGTGTCTCTTGTATCAGGCACAGAAATTACTAATTATAGCTCTGGCAGGACACTTACACATCCATATATTGCTCTAAAGGAAATGCAGTGAGGTGTAGTGCAAGAACACTAGAAAGAAAAGTGAAAGATTCAGGTTTAAATCCTGCTGTCATTTGCTGACTAACTGTACAGCCTTGGGCAAACCACAATCTCTCTGTCTGAGTTTCCTCATCTGTAAAAAGGGGGTCAGACTAGAGGACCTCAGAGATTCTGTCCAGCTACAAATCTGTGATCCCTGCATAAAGATGGTCATGATGTCAGCAAATGAGGTGAAATAGCTACTCTCCTCCTCCACAACATGGTTCAACACCTACTTAAAACAGATCAAAGCCACCCAAAGATCCTCTGGCCTTTCAGCTTTTCTCTATGACCCTTGAAGTTATTAGGGTTCTGAGAAGACATATTTTTTATCCCTCCATTAACATGTAAGCAAACAATTCATTCAAGGCAGCTAGGTGGCACAGTGGGTAGAGCCCTGGGCCTGGAGTTAGGAGGACCTGAATTCAAGTCCTGCCTCAGATACTTAATAGCTCTGTGATCCTGGGTAAGTCACTTAACCCTGTTTGCCTCAGGTCCTCATCTGTAAAAGAAATGACAAATAATTCCAATATCTTTGCCAAAAAAAAACCGTAAATGGTATCAAGGAGAGGTTGAAAACAGCAACAATTTATCCCTATGTATTCTATGTATTCTCTTTCAACTAAACAAATATATGTTCCTTTCTATGTTTCTCTTTGCACCTACATTTTCATTCCCAAAATATCTGTTCAATTCTGGCTGGGCTGCTGTGGTCCTAGTCTTTGGCTGGAGAATACCCCTTGTTATAGGGCTCTAGGGTCTCTGTCTGCTGTGGTGTCTTCCTGGGGTCTTTCCTCCCAGCCTGAGAACTAAGGGTCTCCTCTTGTACTGGACTTCTACCAAAGACTTCAGGGGCTGTTTAGGTTGGATCTGCCCAGAGCTTTTCTCCAGAAGCTTGGCTTGAATGCCACTGTGACACCCTTCCAAAGGGAAGGAGCCTAGGCTACTCTCTTTGGCTGGGCACTGGTGCTGTTTGGCTCACCCAGAGTGTCATGCTAGAGCACCCAGAATGCCCTAAAGTTGTTCCCATGTAGTCAAAGCCTTGGGTAAGGCTGGGTTTGCATATTACTAAGTGCAGACAGGGAGTAATGGAACTAGCCTAAAGGCCCCAGGGACAGATGCTCTCCATACGCTGTGCTTAGCTCTCGACCTGCACTGCTTGTCTCTGCAGGGCTGCCTCTGAATTTCTGGTTTGGGTAGGGGAGTGTAGAGCTGATTCTTCTATTCACTGAGTAGAGGTGGTACATCTTTGGGTTATACAGGGGTGTTTAGGGAGAACTAGCATCTCTGGTAAGAGGTCTGCCAAACCCTTTTCAGGGCTGCTCATCCACCTTTGGTGTCCACCTTTCACCTAACTCTCACCTGTGGCTCCAAAAAGCTGTAGCACATGCAGTGGCCACACCAAGGTAAAACAACTTCAGCAGAAGTGCTAAACCAAGTTGACAGTAACCAACAGGCCTCAAATCTATTGGTCCAATAGGGGGATGTCTACCCCAAGCATGTGAAGACTTCCTCCAGTGGAGTAGGAAGATGAGAACAGTTTGGTCCAATGGCTATGAAGGCAGCTGAAGCAGATGCAGTGCAGTACTTATAGCTTAGTCAGATATTGAAGATTCTAAGATCATCCACTGTATCCCAGGCCATCACCAGTCATCTTGACTTTTGTCTTGTCACTGGACTTGGGTGACAGTGAGAGAGAGAGTGAGGCTGACAACTTTATGCAACTCTGCCTCACTTCAATCCAAATCTAGGAGTGAAGACATCACCCCATGAGGTCATTGGTCCTCTTTGGAAATGGCGGCCAAACAACAGAAAAATGAAGTGGTTCATCTTTAAGCTTCAGTGGAATGTTTGTAGAGGACCTGAGATGCTCCGCGCCCTCACATGCCATCATTTTCCCATGATTCTTTTTTGCTTCTTTACCCAAACAATTCCATTATCCTGAATTTTGCCTCAACTATAAAGAGATCAGGGGTTGGATGGGGGTAAATATAAATTTTTATTAAGGCAAAGAGCCAAAACTCTACCTAAATTTAGGAATTTTCCTAACTGGAGGCTCTGTTTTTTCTTTTAAACTGTTCATTTGATATAAACTACATAAAACAACTGAGGATGAGATCATGTAGACCTGAGGAGCCATTATATTGCCCTCAGGATTATGGTAAACCCTAACTAATTCTAATAGGGTGTAGCTGAGTAAATTTCCAGAGATAAATCAAGTAGGGGAGAGTAAAGTGATGAAAATCACAGTGGCATCTAGAATCTCCTGTTACAAAAAGAAGAGGATTGTTCAAACATTTTAAAAAATGCCCAGAAAATAAAAGAAAGAAACTTAGAAGGAAACACGGACAAGCATCTTTGAAAGTAACATGAGAGAATGAACAAGGCTGGAGTAAATCTACAATTGTGCTGGTTACTTTTTAAAAGTCACATTCTTCAATATGAGCTCTCACTGCAGCAAGAGCAGATCTTTGATTCTTCCCTAATCCATTCCCCATCTCTCTACCTACAAAAGCCATCTCAAGCCTCTTCTTTCCTCAAGCTCACAACATCTTTTCCTCCCCTCCCTTCCACGCACACTTTGGCTCTTGATTTACTGAAAAAAAAAATTGAGGCCAATTCAACGTGTACTCCCTCTTCATATATCCTTAATCCCATTCCCTTACATCTTCTCTAGAAGATCAAATTCTCAATCAACCTCCTCGCTCTGTAATCTGCAACCTCCCCCTATCAACTGGTTCCTTCTCTGCTGTCTTCAAACATGCCGGTGTCTCCCCTTTCCTTAAAAGATTGTCACTAGACCCATCATCTCCTTCAGCTATTGAGCTATATCTCTTCTCCTTTTCTCAGCCAAACTCCTTGAAAAAGTTTTCTATGCTTGCTGCCTCTACTTCCTTTCCATTCATTCACTACTCAACCTTTTGCAATTTGGCTTACAACCTCATTACTGAAAGTGCTCTAAAGTTACCAGTAATTTCTCAGCTGACAGATCTGATGGTTCTTCCTAATCCTTTTCAATATACTTTTTGCTTTTGACACAGTTGACTATCCCATCCTCTTAGGTAATCTCTCTTCTCTGGGTTTTCATAACACTAACTTGCTGGTATAGGAAAAATGATTGATTATATTGGTCAGGAAAAATTTTTATACTGTTTAAATCAAATGTGATTAAAGGTTGTCCACACCCAGAATGTCCCTGACCCCAGAAACTCTCCAGAAATTCTGAAAATGACTACAAAGTATTTTGAGTTTCCCTAGGTCCTGGATCTAGAACATTCTTGTTTTTTGGTTACCACATCCAAAACTTTGTAATGGTTCCACCCAAGTTTGTATTTTGGGTTCTCTTGTGTTTTAGATTTGATAGGATGATGGGACACGGACCCCAAAAAGAAAAAGACTATGTATAAGACAGGAGCTTTCAAGCTCTGGCCTCTAGCAGGTACACTCGTGATCCTGGCAGCCAGAAGGACAGCAATGGAGACATAATAGAGGTTAATTTGCTTTATTCTTCTCAAGGGGGTTGTAGATAATGGAAGCACCAAATCCTACAGCATCCCCTAATTACTCTTCTCAAAGGGGCAAGTAAGAGTAGAAGTGGGAGCACCAACTCCTGTAACATCCCCTAAGTCTTGATGGGGGCCAGTTGAGGCAAGTAGACACACGCCCCTAAGCCTCAATTGGGGCTGGTAGAAGCAAGTACAGTATTTACATTCCTCACTTACTGACCATTTACTTGAGCACACAAAGAAGGCAATTCACCAGCAATAGTCTCAGAAGTTTACATTAACTTTAGCAGTATCATTGTGGCTTAAGCAGGATGTGGCTTACAACTTAACTCATATGTTTATATTATGTATCATTACATAATGATACACAATCTCAATGAGATTGTTTATGATGTGAAATCCTGAGAACTAGTATGCTGTTTATGGCCATAGATCCTGGGAACTAGTATCTTAAAAAGAAAAATCCACCTCACATACACCATGTCTCTGGAAGCAACCCAATCACAGAATTTTCCCATACATTTTAGAAACCCAGATCACTGGTGCCTCTGCCCAAGGCACTTGGGCTACCCCAGACTACTTGCATATACTGGCCACTCCTTAATCCCACCCAGATCCTTTCACTCTCCTTTTGTATTTTAGCATTAGTCTCATCAGTCTCAACCTCATTAGTTTGCAAGTTCCCTAGAATTTGGCCCAAGTTTTTTTTTTGGGGGGGGGGTCCCAGCAACCCCAAACTTCTTCAGATTCACCACATTTTATTGAATGTTACTCATATCTACCTCAATCTAACTTGTTTTCAAGTTGCCTCCTTGGTAAGTTGACTTAATGGTGTAGGTGTGGCTTGTATGTACATGGTGCACCCTTGTCTAAATCCTATACAACATAAATCTTCTGTAGCCTAGAGGAGAGGCAACCACGCTTCTTTTCCAGGTTTATTCCAAATAACATAATAAATTTCTTTCTAAAACTTTTTCAGATTTTGAGATTTCTTCTTGCTAATGGCACTTCTCATTTTCCTTTGTTGTTTCATCATCCACATCACTCCTTTAACTATGGGTTATTCCTCAAGGTTCTGTTTTAAATCCTCTTCTGTTCTCCCTCTATATTCTCTTTTGATAACCTCATCAGCTCTTATAGGCTTAGCTATAGTCTCTATGAAGATGACTCCCAGATCTCTATCTCAAATAGGGTCTGGTAAACACTATATAAATATTAGCTATTATTATTACATATCTAATCCATTTTCTTCCCCAAGCATCAATTCTAGACCACCAATTGCCTAGTGAACATTTCAAAAGTGTATGTCTGTATCAGCAAGGCAATAATCACAACACTGACGATAATTGTGAAAATGCCTGTATAGTTCTGTATTTTAAAATATGAGACTCTTCATATAAAAGTTAAACTTTTATTCAGACACCAAAGAACCAAATCCCAAAACCAGTAAGCCCACTTCATATTGCAGCAAGGAACTTAAGACACAATATCACAGCATGGAGCTTCGATGTCCCATTAGCTTTTCCTCCTGCTGGGGCCTTCCCATGAACACTCACAAATCCTAGCTGACTCCTTGCCAGTGTCCTGCTTCTCCCAGGGTTCTAACTTGCTCTGAGCATTTCCTACTCCACCCTTCTAGTTCTGCTTATTCAGCAAGCTCCTCCTTAGGCTTCCTGTGACTTAAACAGGTCAAATGGGCCTATTAATGGGTGAGAAAGATCTTCAGATATACATTACAACGTCCTGGAGACATCTTAAACTCAATGTGTCTAAAATTTGAACTCATTCTCTTCCCATGCCCCCCACACTCTCTCCTATTTCTGTTTCTGTCCCAGGCACCATAATTATTTCATTGTCTCAGGTTTGTAATTATGGAATCATCCAGAACTCCTCATTCTACATAGTAAATTAGTTGTCAAATATTGCTGTTTCTAACTTCACAGAATCCCCTTCCCTTCACTTAAACAGACACTAGCTTAGTTTAGTCCCTCATTATCTCTGTCTTAGATTACTACAAGTCTCCTAATTGGTCTCCCGGCTTCATGACTCTTCCTCCTCTTGTCCATCCTATACCCTACTGTTAAAGTAAAGTCCTTAAGGGCACATCTGACCACATGACTCTACCAACTCCAGTGATTTCCAATTGTCTGTAGGGTAAACACAATCATAGAGCACAACTTAGTCATTCCTCAACTGATGGGTATTACCCCAATTTCCAATTCTTTGCCACCACAAAAAGAGCTGCTATAAATAATTTTGTACATGTGGGTCCTTTTCCCACTTTGGGATACAGACCTAGTAGTTATATTGCTGGATCAAAGGGTATGTATAGTTTGATTGCCCTTTGGGCATAATTCCAAATTGCTCTCCAGAATGGTTGGATCAGTTCACAACTTCTGGGATAGTCTTGAAATTCGTGCTGACTCAGTCCCAGTGTCCCCATAGTTTCCCAGCTTTCTTGTCTTCCATTTACAAGTCAACAGATCTGTCTGAAAAGGCATCAAACAATCTGTTGGGAGAGGCCACACACGTGTACTTTGATCCATCTCCTAGTCTTTTTGCTTATGTAGGTGGGCTTTCATCCCAACCCCCTTACCTCTAATCTTATTTCCCTATGATGCTAAAAGGGGAAAGAAGCTGAGATGCTATGGCTCATCCCTTCTTGAAAACATGTACCTATCAGAATTATCTTCTCTTATTATGAAATTCAGCCCCCAGCTTGAATTTTAGGTACATAATAAACTCCCTTAATTTTTTCTACCCAAACTTGCTTCATTATTGAGGGTAAAGATGGCACAGTAGATATAGCATGCTGGCCCTGGAGTCAGGAGGACCTGAGTTCAAATTCAGTCTTACTAGCTGTATGACTCAGGCAAGTTACTTAACCTGTTTGCCTCGGTTTCCTCATCTGTAAAATGAGCTAGAGAAAGAAGTGGCAAACTGCTCCAGTATCTTTGCCAAGCAAACACTAAATGTGGTCACAAAGAGTCAGACACAATTGAACCACAAAGGCCTAAACAAAGATTTTCTCTGAACTACTATAAGGCTGCATAATGAATGCAGTGGAGTGAGCTTTGAATTTGGAATGTGTAATATTAATTAAGGTGGGACTTTTTTACTATTTTCTCTTTTGGAGCACTTATTTAATCAAGTGCCCTTGATGAGTCCAGCCTTTGTTTCTTTGATTAAATTAGGAGTCTTCGATGACCTCCTTGCCTCAAGGGAAAGCCTGGTTGCATGGGTTTCAGTGACATGTTTGTGAGGCCACAGGCTTTTAGTCCAAGTGGGTGCTTTTAGGTCATGTGGGTTTCAGTTGCACATTGTGACTCCCTTTTACCCTGAACAAGGTATATAAGCCTAGAGGTTGGTGTTCTTCCTGGGGGCTCTCAGTCACTGGAAGACTGGCTTGGGACTCTGAGCAAGGCATTGTAACTGCTCCTAGGCTTTGCTAACCCAGACCCATTGGTTCTTTGGTAACTACGAATTGTGATTTGGTCTGTGTATATTGTGTATGTTTGTAATCTGTTTGTATTTACTCTGAAGTTCAGGTTGCTGGCTTTTCCTGCTGAACCGAGTTATATATGTATGTGTGATTAAAATGAGATTGTTAGTCCCTTAAAGTTACTGTCCTTAGTAAAGCAGATCAGAAGAACCTTTGTTAGTGGCCTTCTGTGTGCTGGCTGTTGTAGCTGCTAGCCACATTGTTGCTACAGAATGTGACAGTGGGAAAAGTCACTTGCCCTCTCTAGATCTTAGTCTTCTTCTCTGTGAAATAGTAGGGTTGGATAGACGACCTTTCAGGTCTTTTCCCATTCTAAGTCCTGTAAGTCTATGAGACTATATAATCTCACAGATGACTTTAGCAAACATCCAGGAGTGTGCTGGAACCAGCTCTAACCAGCTTTTCGTTATTACATTTTTCATTGTCAGCATCTACAGCAGAGAAATCAGCAAACTCTGCAAATCGGGGCTTGACTTTTTTGTTGATTGTCTACCAGGTGGGGTCAGATCTGGCAGAAGCCTGTTTTTGTATGTCCAGCGAGTTAAAAGTGGTTTATACAATTTTAAATGAAGTTTCATTATATTTTAAAAAGTAAAAATCATTCTTAGCTCAGCAGGCTGTAAGGCCTGATTTAGCCCTCTGGCAGTAGTTTGCTAGACTCCTGCTAGAATTAAGAAAGTGTTAATAATGCAGATTAAATTTAAGAGTATGTGCATACATTCACCAGGACACCACCATATTGCTCTATAAATATTACTTGAGCCTAGCAAAAAGTGTGATAGAAGGTTCATGGAACTGAAGTCATCACCAGACTGGAGGCCTGCTGACTCTGGGCTAATAATCATACTCATAATAACTGACATTCATATAGCACCTTAAGGTTTACAAAGTTTTTTACAACCATTATTTCATTTGAGCCTTGCAACACCCCTGCAGACACCTTTCCAAGGTTAAAGAACTTTGGCAGACCCCAGATGTGAAAGACTCCCAAGAGGGAGGGAAGGTGATAGATATTAGAATGAAGAAAGTGTGGTACTATAGAAAAGATGCTGAATGTGGAGTGAGAGGACCTGGATTGGAATCATGGTTCTGCCACAATTGTGTCATTTTACTTCTCTAGGTCATAGTTTCCTCATTTGTAAAATGAGGAAGCTGGACTAGATGGGCTGTGAAGTCCCTTCCACTTCTAAATCTAAGATCATTACAAAGAGTGATAGAATTGGTCTATGAAACAATCCTGGAAGGTAGGTGCTATGCTATCCCATTTTGCAGCTGAGGAAAATGAGGCAAATTAGAGGTTAAGTGACTTGCCTTGGGTCACACAGCTAGCAAATGTTGGAAGCCAAATTTGAACTCAGGTCTTCCTGACTCCAAGTTCAGCACTTTATCCACTGTACCATCAGCTGCTACTGCAAAGGGCAGATTAAGTGACTTAATCAGGGTCACCACATTAATATGTGTGGGAGAAGCAGAATCAGAACCCAGGTCTTCTGGACTCCAAGGTAGGTCTTCTATCTGCTACCCTAAGCTGCCTCTCAGTAATGACAATAATTTATATCTTTATGGCATTTTGCATTTTCCAAATACATAATCTCAGTTGAAATTTTTACAAAACATGTGTAAGGTAGAACAGGAATTACTCTTGCCACATCACTGATAAAGAAATTGAGGTTCAGAAAGTTAAAGTGACTTGCTTAAGGTCACACAGAACAGAATTGATAGAATTTGAACTCGGGTCTCCTGAGTCTAAGTTTAGTGTTCTTTCAACTAGAAAACCAGTAGAATTGATAGGCCAGGCAATGGGCACTTAAAAACAGAATAAAGAACGCAGTCTAGTGAAAGTTGATCAGTATAACCACGTATTTTGTTCTGATATGCTCTTAATGATCTTTTTGGCAAATATTTACTGTGTGAGCATCATTTGAGAAGTTAATGAAGGTTTTTTTTTTTTTAAATAGAAAAGAATTTTTTCTGAAGCCAAGAAACTTGCGTTCAAGCCAGTCAGCCATGCAACCTTCTACTGCCACCTACTGGCCACTTCACATTGTAGTAGAGTAGAAATAAATCAGGTTGGTGGAGGCCTTAATGTCTGGGAAATGCCCTAACAAGTTAACAGTTAGTGAAAAACTGTGAAAGGAGACACCACAGATAACTAAAGTATGTTTACCTCTAAAATGCTTTAACAGTTCATAGATTCTTTTATTCACCAGAATGCAGTCTCCTGGAGGGCACAGTCTGTATTGTTTCTGTCTATGTCCTTAGATTCTATCACAGTTCCTTCTACCTTGCAGAAACTTTAAAATGTTTGTTGAATCAAATTAATTTAGCAAACATCTGTCAAGCAACTACTGTGTAAAGCACTGGGGATATGATAGATACATAGACCTTATTCTCAAGGAGTTTAAAATCTAAGTGGGGAGGGAGGAAGAAATGTACAAAAAACTAAATGCAAATTCTAGGCAAAATGCTGAGAAATTTGCAGAAGGGATCATTTTTAAATGGGGGGATCAGGGAAAATTCATGGAAGAAAACTTCAAAGAAGATAAAGGAAGGAAAGAAGGGAGGGTCTTCAGAAGAACAGAAGCAAAGGGGACAGAATAAACCAATGCATGTAGCTAGTAGAGGGCAAGACTACAGTGAGAAACGGAGAGTAGTCCAGTTTGAATGCAACATAGGGCAAGTAAAGAACAATAGTACAAGATAAGGCTGAAAAAAATAGAGTGGTACCAGATTTTGTAGGCTAATAATGCTAGCTAGGATCTGGAGTTTGTATTTATATCTAGTTCATTATCTACCTGGCAATGGGAAAATGCTGAAGGCTTTTGAGTAGAGGAATGACATGATCATAAAGAGCAGTGTTAGGAAGATTACTTGGACATGGTCACGAAGAAATGAATTGGAGAAGGGATGGACAGGAAGAAAGTAAACTAGACAGGTGGCTAAGGCGATGATAATGGTAAGAACAAAAGCAGTGGCCGTGGCAGTGGAAAGGAGCAGAGTTAATATGAATTAACTTCTGGGAGAGAGAAGAAAAAGTCGACTTTCAGTTTATGAGCCTGAGTGATTAGAAAGATGGTAGTACCATCAAAAGGAAGGAAGAAATTAGAAGGGTAGAGGGTGGGAGATGATGATGAATTCAGTGGTTGAGTTCATGTTGAATTTGAGGTGCCAGTGGTCTATCCAACTATATATCTCCATCAAAGTACCAGAAACATGGGACTAGAAATGTGCGTAGAGGTTGGGAACGGAGATGTAGATTTGAGAGTTATCTGAATAGAAATGAATTGAAATAATGAGGATCAATAAGCTCACTAAAGGAGAGAATTTAGAGAAAAGAGACAAAGGCACCATAAAAAAAATAAAACCTCGTTATGGCAAAGGAAGAAGGCAGATGCCAGAGAATTGATGGATAGAAGGAAAGAGAAAAGCACAGAAGAGGCCACTGAGAGTAAGGGGAGTGGAATAAGAAACTTGGTGGAGTGTATGTTAGATGGCCTCAACCAATATCCTGAAGAGAACTAAAACGTGATCTAGCTAGCATGGCCACGTAAGCACATGCATTTATTCCCCATGACCTATAACGATACTGAATGTTTCTTAACAGAGCACAGACAATAGGCCATACATAAGCCTCCATTCACAGAAATTCTGCCCTACAGTCCTTTTCAGGTTATGAACCTACCAGAATGTTCTCTTCAGGCAAAGGGAATGTTTTTCACTTTAGGTTTTATGGAAATTCACCTACTTTACTTCACTAACGTTTTGTCTTTGGCAGGAAGATTTATTCTCAGCATGCCATATTTTCCTTTTCCTGATAGTCCTTCCTCCCTTTCTTTCTTTCCCTGGCCCGGAGAGTCTCTGAGACAGTTCCTCTTTCAGGTAGCATCCTCTGCTCCAGCTCTCTTTCTTCTACTGCATTAAAATTTACCATCCCTTTCCATTGTTTACTTGCCTACTGTCCCATTTTCTCCATCTTCTATTAGATGACTTGTTAATTGTATATGTTCATGGCTGGTGATGGTTTAATGTACCTCTCAGATAACATTGAAATTTTGTCCACAATTACCTTTGTTTTTGCATTTGTAGGTCAAAACAAACAAACCAAGAGTGGGAAGATAAACATTCTGGTTCTTTTTTTAAATTAAATTTCTTTTTTCAATGGGTAAAAATCCATTTTCTCTTCCCAATTCTTCCAGCCTTGCAGAAAAAAGAGAGAAAAACAAACTTTTATTAAGAAATACAATCAAAACAAATTCCCATATTGGCCTTATTCAAAAATATATGCCTCATTCTGCACCCAGAATCCATCACTTCTCTTTTGGAGATAAGTTTATTTCCCCTTCTGGAGAAGAAAAGTTAAGATTTCTCTGTAACACTGGTAGTTGTGGGTGCTGCTGAGGAAGGTTGCT
Organism: Phalanger gymnotis; assembly: GCA_028646595.1. Classification (NCBI taxonomy): domain Eukaryota; kingdom Metazoa; phylum Chordata; class Mammalia; order Diprotodontia; family Phalangeridae; genus Phalanger; species Phalanger gymnotis. Next base: position 357,520,457 of record CM053622.1, read on the forward strand.
ATTGGAGGCTAGTACTTCTCACCAGGCTGTCCTTTGTACCTTTTTTTTTTTATCAGTAGAGATTTAATCAGACACATCTTACTACACAATTAGCTCTTTATGGTTGGACAAAATTCAAAACACAAGTAAAAGAAATATCATAGCGTCAGTTATTGGACAGACGAGGGAAAGGAAATTGGGAAAAGTGCAGACCTTTTCTTTGGACTTCTCTCAGTCTTTGATGAGCTAGTACAGTTGTTAGCTTCATCCCAGGTCTTCTGCCCTGATATACCTGTAGGGAGCTGATAGCAGTCTTGCCTTTCTTTATTGCAGCTCGGTCCTCTTTTCCATTTCTCCTTCTGTTCTGTACTTTCTGCTTCCTTTTCTGCCTGTTGCCCTGTGCTATTTATTCTTTCTGTCTTGGCTCATTAAGTCCTGGGTAAGGCTAAGGAGGTGGACTCCTATTCATTTTTCTCTCTCTCCCCTCTTCTCACTCCCCCTCTCTCTAGCTACAAATGTCCCTTTAAGAACACTTGGTCACGACTCAGTTTTGCCTTTTGACTCAAAGCTCTCAATTGTCACAAATCACTCTCAGAGCTGAGGGAGAATGCTTGTCATTCTGAGCTACCAATGCCCACCAATTCTCAAATACATATTACACTGAGAAGAAAGATTTGTGATATAAAGTTTACGAGAATCTTTGGTCCCTAAGACAAGGTAAATTTTCAGGAGCAGGGAATGGCAAGAGGTTCGTAGATGACATTAGTGAATAGGTCAACTACTACACTGGGGAAATGACCTCCAGAGCTATAACTAGGGTTTGCCCCAGGGTAAGAAATGAGGACAAAGTATCAGAGAAGTAGCCCTCTTCCCTGCTCTATCCCAGCACTTGCAAGTCCTCTGAAAGCTCTCCCTGCAAAGAACTCTTGCTTGTAAAAACCACATACAGTCAAGCAAAACAAATCAACACAGTGGTTGTTTCTAAAAATGCAGATCTCATTATAGACCTCTAGTCCATCAACCTCTGCCAAGAGATGGAAGGTGTCAATAATAGGTGTCTTTTGAAATCACAATTCATCACTGCTTTGATGAAAGTTCAGAGGTATTTCAAAGCCGTTTTCTCTCATTTTATTATTATTATTATACTGTACCAGGTGGCCTTTCTCCACCCTTTACCTCCTCTTGGGGGTACATACTGAGCTCTGCCCCATCTGCCACTTCAACCATTCTTCATTTCCAACCTGCAGCCACTGGGTTGAATAATTTTCCATCCTCTTCCCACCTAACTCCTCTCAGGGGTAGCCTGAGATTCCTGGACCAGGAAGATTTCCTTCTTTGTGACACCATCTCCTCTATTCTTTCTTCCCAAGGAGCTAGATAAATTTCACTGCACTCAAGCTGGAAGTGGGGGAGGGGTACTGTCCCATCATCTAACTTTTTGTTAGGCACCATAAAAAAAAACACCTTGTTATGGCTCAGATTCTCTGAATTGTTTAAAGCCATTCTCTGTGTTGTTTAAAAAGAACTCATACCCCCAGTAGGTGTGCTGTAGCTAGCTCATATTGGCTCAAGAAAGCTGATTGTTAAATTTTCAATGCAAGCATTTTCACTTCAGAAATCAGCAAACACTACAAATTAGGGTTTGACTTACTGTTTTGTTGACTGTATACTTTTAGGAAAGTGACAGAGAAAATTTTAATAATAAAAATTAAGCTTGAAATATGTCATAATACATTTTCTTCTGGAGACATTAAATATTTATTTGTTTACCCCCAAAGACTTTGTTGAATTAAAAGTATAGGTATATTCCCCATACTTATCAACTGGGGAGATCTCAGGAAGCAAAAGATTTGGTTTTTGGTGAACTTTAATATGTCCTGTGAATCAACTTGAATTATTCTGATTTTTGAGGGGATAGGACAAAATGCATACTTCTCCTGACTCTATCCTGTTGTATTATTTATTAACACATATACTATATTTTCCCTCTGAAATACATATTTTATGATCTTAGATGTGTGAGGGAAAGAGGAAATAAGTACCAGAGATGGGTACCAAAATACAGGGCCAGTGTGGAAAGAAGGGGAACAGGTACTTAGGATTTGAGTGGGGTGGAATTCCGAGATGCCAAATCCACTTAGGGGTTGAAAAAGTTTAGGAGGTGAGGTGCCAAGTTGGACTTTAGCAATCATAGAGGTTCACTATTTCCTAAGTGAAGCAGTAGAAAGTGATAGCCCTGTGATGTAGGAGGCACAAGTCCTTGGCCAGGTTCTAAGTAGAATACTAAAGCCCTGGAAATTTATATAATTTATCCAGATCTATGGTTCAGGGTTAGAACCTTCTTCAGTGGGACACATTAAATCACAGTTCAGTAAAGGCATTTGTGTGATGAACTGAGATAATGCTGCTGAGATATTTTGCTTTATAACGGCCTAACAAAGTAGGGTAAAGGATTTGAACGAAACTTTCAGAGACATTGGGAAGCTAGACCGAGCTAAATTGTTCAGAACTCAGTTGAAACACACACCCCAGCAAACTTTTCTGAATGAATTAACCATTGATCACTCCCATGTGTGTAGGTATGATAATTGAGAAGAGTTAGGAAAAGAAGCTTAGTTATTAAGGAAGCTTTTTATTATTGGAAAAAGGATCATCATGAGAGTATTTTGTTAATTATGTACCATAATCTTTCATTTCAACTCTCTTACAGCTGACAGAAAAGATGCAGGGGTCTGGACCAAAAAGGGAAAGGTTACCTAGTCAGGAAGGTCTTTGGGTCACAGGGATGATGTGGCAAAGAAATATATAAGAGTCTGTCTGGTCATGTTTTGGGAGTGGTGGATCACCTCTGGACAGCCATTGTGCTTCTTTGGTGCCCCCACAATCCCCAGAGAAAGGCCTCCTGAATGATGAATAGACCCTTTGTGGCGTATTTATCGGAGGACAGGGACAAAAATCATACAGGTTAGAAAATCTTAGATGGCCTTAGAATCCTTTGGAGAGAGTGCCTACCCTGATGAGATCACAGGCATTGACACAGTAGAATATTAAGGTTCATAAAGCGTTTTCCTCAGTTGCCTGGTAGTATGTGTTGTCATCTTCATTTTATTGCTGAGGAATCTTAGACTTAGGTTAAGTGACTTATCTTGGGTCACATTCCTTGTTAAGTATAATAGCAGAAAAACAAACCCATGTCTTCTGACTCTGACAGTCTCCCCTTGGCTGCAAGCTTATAGAAAACACTTATAAAAAAATACTGACAATGATATTTTTCTAAGGTTACTACAGCTATGTACCCCAAAATAACATTTTATCCATCACCACCTTGTTTTTCTCTAATATTCAACCCCACCGTGCGCCCTGACTCTGATATGCAAATCTACCAGCTCTAGGGGGAATACCCAAAATCAGAGTACCAGAACCCCACTCTTAGAAGGGTATCTTTGAACAGGCTCTTCCTGAATGGACCTGTCTCTGTGCTCCCCAATGCAGCACCACTCTTAAATGACTTCTTATACTGTCATTGTGTATGCCCGAATTGTATAGTGGGTTTGCCTTTCTCTCTCCCCTTCCCTTTCTTCCCCATTGCTTACAATTTAGCTTTACACTGAAATAATTTTCATTATCTTACAGGATATTTTTGGCATCCCAAAATCATTAATGGATTATTTTCTCCATGTCTCTTTCTGACCTGTGAGCCTCTCCTTAGACATGAACTGGGCACCTAGACAAGAACTTTCCCTGTTTATAAGCACATGTACACTGGAGGAGTATGGTGCTATGGGTCCAGTCATAGAAAGCAAGGGTAAATAGGGGCACTGTATGTTGCCCCAGGATGTACTCCCTTATGCCAGAGGGCTGTCACAAAACAACTAATAACATGGAATGATGATTGCTGTCTTTAAAGCACTTCCGGATCTGTAAAATATTTTATATATATTAACTCACTCAATGCTCACAATAGTACTATCAGCATTATTCTCTCAGATTTTCAGATGAAGAAATGATAGATCAGAGCAACTAAGTGATTTGCCCATGGCCACAAGGCTGGTAAACTCCCAAGGTAAACCTTGAACTTAGGTCTACTCTGGCTCTAATCTAACTGGCTTTTCGCTACCCCAAACTGCCTCACTACTTATGCAGTACGGTTTTTAAAGTATCTTCTTAACAGCCTTGTGAGGCAAGTAATATAAATATTTCCCTCTTTATAGTTCCATACAGCATGAGTATAGGCAGGTTTTCTCTCTAGGGAGCACAAGGAAAGTGATACATCTCCTGCCACTTGATAAGGATAGAGGTAAGAGAAGTGTTAATGTCATAGCACTCTTTTATTCTTTGAATAACTCCATAAAAATGGAGCACCATAAGAGATAGGAAGAAAAGTTGAAATGCTTCACCCCCACAAGACTCCTCTATGACTTCCTCCATATTGACCCATTCTGAACTTTGGAGAGACTGGGGAGAAGGGAAATGAAGAAGAGGGAGGGGAAGGAGAGGTGGATGTAATGCCTGCACTAATTAGTGGTCTGCACTAATTTGAAAGCAGAGCTGTAGAATTAAACTTTCCAAAACAATAAGTGCCAGTATCAGGACCACTGCCAACCCTTCTAAGATCCCAGGTGAGAGGCCATTGGGACATTGAGTGGTGGCTTATAGGCATCAGCAGCCTGGTAGATTACAGACATGAGTATGAGGGCTGGAGAGTGGAACAGCAAACTTCCTAAAATATCCCTTTAGAGAGAGTTCTGAACTTTCAGAACTTCCCAGGTAACTCTCCATTCTTCATCAGCAGCTTGTGCTATGATTTCCAAGTGGCCTCCCCTAATCCCCCTTTCAGCTTCCTCTTATGCACTGTCTTCCCTCATCAGATTGGGCAGGGACTATCTTTTTCTCATTTGTATCCCCAGTCCTTAGCACAGTAGGTACTTAATAAGTGTTTATTGAATTGAAAAGTAGGCAGCTAACAACAACTATGGTACAATTTGAGGGATGCCAAAAAGCCATCCTATTCTGGCCAGACTAAATCATTCTGGTATCCTAGGATTAGTTGATAAAGAGGGGACCTGTGATTTCACTGGTAGAAAGAATTCTCAGATGAGGAAACTCCTTCTGTCAGTGCATCTGCTCAGCAGTTTAGAATTTTAGAGAATTTGTATAGCACCGAGAAGTTCAACTGGCCCAAGGTCACACAGCCAGTATATGTCAGAAACAATACTTGAACTAGGGTCTTCCTTGCTACGAAGCCAGCTCTCTCCACTATACTATACTGTAACTAAGAAGCTATGACAAATGTTAACTCCACATAGTATTATAAATCCAGAGCTGTAAAGGGCCTCAGAGCTAGCTATTCTGGGCACCCCATTTTACACATAGAGAAACAAAGGCTCGGAGAAGTTAAAAGATTTGCCTAAGGTCAGACAATAAATGTCAGAGGCAGGATTTGAACCCACATTTTCTGGACATAAAGGACAACTCTCAACTGACTACACACTGACATGCTATTGTTTCTGTTTCCAGGTTTTCTTCTGGATTCTTGTTGGCTTCTCAAGGTAGCCAACTTTTGACTTAATTGTATACTGTATTTCATGCTCCAGACCTTAACATCCTGCTCTTCCCAAATGACTCCATATTGCATCTTGATTCCCCCTCTTTCACATATTAGACTTAAACTAGGTTGTCTCTAGCCTCTATGAGCTGGCATGGTAATCCCTTCTCCCCAGAGCATCAGGTCCAGTTTAGGAAAATGTGCAGCAGAGAACTGAGGGCTCTTTTGCATTTATCAAGTTCCCTCTCCTCCAAATTAAAAATACAAAGACTAATACTTATATTACAGATTAAGAAAGCAAAGTAGATAATTACTGTTGGAAATTTGCCTGTGGCCACAGAAGTAATAAAAGATAGAACTGTGGTTTGAATCCAGATTGCTTAACTTCTTATTTCAATGCTCTAACTAGTGGTATACAGCCTTTTTTGTTCATATCCCTGATCAGTAAAAACATAACAAACAAAACAAAAACTTTTGGACATATACCCTTTATATATATGTATTTACCGTGGTAATAGCAATTCTGTATGTTAAAAACAAAAATAGAAATTAAGAAACTAAGATGAAATAATATTTGATCCTAGAATCAACAGAGGACCACTGAACTTTACTGAGTAGATAAGTCACATGATCAGAGCTACACTTTTGGCAGCCATGTAGGGGAGGGGCTGGAGCCGGGGAGGCACAAGACATTGGAGACCAATCAGCAAACTATTGCAATAGTACAGAGAAGAGGTGATGGTGGCCATGTGAGTGGTGAGAAAGCGATGGGTGCAAAAGCCATCACATGGATAGAAATGGCAAGATTTGTTAGTTGATTAGTTAGATATGTGGGGTGAGAAAGTGTAGAGTCCAAGAATAACACAGATTGTAAACCTGGGTGACTGAAAAGATGATGGAGCTTTCAAGAGAAAGAAGGAAGTTTAGAAGAAAGGTGAGTCTGGGGAGAATAAGTAATATAATTCAAATCCACCCATGCTAGCTCATCTTATGCTATTCATTCTTTCCTATGGAAAAATGAAAAGAGTGGGAGGAGGGCTTATTCAACTGTCAGTGCCCCAGAGCTTACAGCGTACCAGTGACAAAACAGCAGGTAGACAGAGGCTCACTTGAGAAGCTGCTGTAGGTGCCTGGGTAAAGTTAGGTTATAATTTTCAGGGGCGCCACATAGGAGGCCAGTGGTGAGAAGAAGTACAGTGGGAAAATGTTCAAGGTTAAGGGGGTAGTTATATTAGAGACAAGCCTGTGAGTTGATATGGCAGTGTGGGTAGAGAGAGGATAGGTCCAATCTTCCTATTCTCCAGTTGATCATATGCACCTTGGAGTCAAGCCATAGACCCCTTGGGCTCATTCCTTGGCACACACTGCTGCCTCCAGGAGCCCATGGCTCCCATTTTGGAGACTACTGCACAGGCCAATAGTTGGTACTTAGGAATTCTATATCAAATCATAAAAACCCCAGAATATAATCATCTCAATAGTATGTATATATTTATATATATTTTTTCCTCAGTATTATTGGTCAGTATAACTCCTACTCCATGTGTGACAGTTGCCTGAGGCAAATAGAGCTAAATGACTAGGTGAGCATCATATGACTAGAAGGAATCTGAAGTCAGGTCTTAGGATCATCAGTCTAGAGCCAGAAGGGACTTCAAATTCTGTCTAGGCCAATCCTTTCATTTTAAAAATCATGAAAGTGAGGGCCAATTAAGTTAATTAATTTGTCCAATATCAGTTTCAGAGGTTGGGATATGAACACAGGTCCTCTGACTTTGATACCAGTCTTCTTCCTGCTGTCCAAGATTGCTTCTCTTTTCTTGACTCCAAGCCTGGCTTCACTCCACACTGCCTCAAGGTTACTTTTTATTTTCTTAGCCATAATCAAAAATAGAATATGAGGTAAGTGCACAGTCATGTGACTCTCTCTTAGGTATTTATGTATAGTCACATACATGAAAGGACATATGAGCATAGTAAAGATTATACAAGTGTCAAAAGTTTTAGAAAACTTCTTACTAAGTCAGGCATTTGAGAGAAGAGAGTTGGTTATTCCCATTGTCATCTTATCCAATACCACTAGAGGTTGCTCAAAAGTTGTGGAAAATTTCATTCAAGACACAAGAATGAACAGGAGAAAAATAGAGAACTAGAAAATTTGGCTTCCATATGAATGGATAAAAGAAGAAAATGTGTCTGGTTGGTTTAAGGTTAAATAGCGCAGTCACCAATGCACTCCTTTGTGCAGACAAATTAGGAAACTTGAAGCCAATTAATGAACAGTATTATGATTAGTTTTCATATTCCTCATTCTCTTCATCACCAATTAATACTTACGTGTTGGACTCTATGAAGGTGGAATTGTCACCTTTGCTATAGGTAGTTTAGCTAATATATAGTAATGAAAGGGCTGAGACAGAACCATAATTTCTTCCCTAGCTCCAGTGTTCAAAACGGTTCCACAGAAAATAAGCATTATCTCCATACAATTGTCAGGCTCTCCAGTTTCTTGTTTTCTGATCAGAACTAAAATTTGAAGACTGAGCCAGGAATTGATCACATCTTGAACCAGAGACAGGACATAATCATCTCCACCCTAATTCACAGGCTGCATTTATGCGATATTTGGGAGGGTTAAATGGACAACATGAATATTGCCAAAAAAGGAAAATAAAGTTAGTCCTGCATGATTTGTTCCTTTTAAACAACTTTAATTTTTATTGCTATCTTTTTATATTACCTTCATTTCCAAATATTTCTCTTCCCTTTTGCCGAGCCAGTGAGCCATCCTTTGTTATAAAATGTTATAAAAAATCACTTCAGCAAAAATAACCAAAAAATCACTTGAGTCTGACAATATATACAATGTTCCACACCCATAGCTTCTCATTTTCTTATTTCTATTTCAGGAACAAGTGTGATCATTATAATTTTATAGCATTCACTTTTGTTTTTGTTGTTTTTTCTTTTATGTTACGGCAGTCTGGCATTTTGTTTTCTTGTTTTCATTTACTCCACCTTGTATCTGTTCACATGAATCTTCCCATTTCTGGAAAATATCCATATATTCATTGGTTTTTACCACATCAAAATATCCTATTACATTCATATACCACAATTCGTTTATACATTCCCCAATTGATGGATGTCTACTTTGTTTCCAGCTCTTTGCTTTCACAAAAAGTCTTTGACCTCTTAGGGGTATATATGTCTAACAATGACATTTCTGAGTTAAAGAATATGAACATTTTAGTCACTTTTTTTTAGCATAATTACAAATCTTTTTCTAGAGTTTTCTACCAGTTCACAGCTCCAGTAAAAGTACATTATTGTGCTTTTCTTTTTATAGGTGCACTAATCTGATCTTTTCTCCTCTTTGTCAATTTATCAGTTGTTAGGTGAAAGCACAAAATTTTAAAAATTTTTCTTATTAGTAATTTAGAGCAATCTGTCATAGGGTTGATCTTTCTTCTGGGAACTATTTGTTAATATTCTTTGACCACTTATCTACTAAAGAAGAGCTCTTGTCCTTATATATCTTTAATAGTTGCCTTTATGGTTTGAATATCAAAACCTTCCCAGAAATATTTCATTACCTTAGAGGCAGCTATGTAGAGCAGCCTCCGCTGCTGGGCATGGAGTAAGAAAGACCTGAGTTTACATCTAGCTTCAGGCACTTATTAGCTATCTGACCCCAGGCATCGCTAAACCTGTGTCTGCCTCAGTTTCCTACCCAGATAAATGGGGATAATAATAATAGCTACCTCCCAGAGTTGTTGTAAGGATAAAATGAGATAATATTGATAAAGTGCTCAGCATGGTGCCTGGTACATAAGTAAGCATTTATTAAACGTTTGTTTCCTTCTTTGGTGCAGAAGTTTTCAATTTCGGGTAGTAAAAATTATTTGTTTTATCTTTTACGATTACCTCAATACCTTGTTTAAAAACTTCCCCCTGTTGATAATCATAGTCAGTAAGTATTTATTGAGTGCTTCCTATGTACTAGGCACTGTTATAAGCATAGGGGATACAAAAAAAATGGCAAAAGACAGCTGTGAAAGGTATTTGATCTGGTTCTCTTCTAAGCTTTTTTTTTTTAATGCTATGACCTTTAATATTCAGGTAGCACTGCACCTAATCTGTGCTCGTCATCAAACTTCCACATCCTTTGGCTCTTATTAGTCATCACTGCTTCCCTTTTCAAATGCTCACAAACCATCCCCTTAAATAGTCAGATCTAGACTTAGCAGGAATGGCAAGTCAGACTCACTGGCCTATAGTTTATATATTTTGCCTTGTCATCTTTTTGAAAATCAGTCCATTTTCCCTTTTTCCGTCACTTTTCTCATTCTCCACGACCTTTCAAAGATCATTTCCCCCAGTTTAGCAATCATGTCTTCCAGTTCTCTCAGTATCTCTCGGAGCTATAAATGTAGCACATTTGCCTCTGGTGACTTGAACTCACCAAAATGCAGCTATGCATTTTATCGTTTCCTCACTTATCTCGGGTTTCAACTCCCTGTTAACTAGTTTTATTTTATCTTTCTATTTTCCAATATAATTTTCCTTGGGAGAGAAAATGTAAACAAAATAAGATGAGCTGTTTAGGCTTCTCATTATCACTCATTGTCATCATCATCTCTCCTGACTCCAGCATATCTTTAAAAAACCTGTTTTGCTGGCCTTAATATTCTTTGCCACTGTTGGCTCATTCAGGCCTTATTGCTTCTAATGCTATTGTTTACAGGGGCATAAGAATAATCTATTTTTTCTTACTCTGTTAACTTTCTTTGCATTTATTTTCCAAACGTGTTTTATAAATTTAAGTTGGTCATATAAGCTCCCTGTGCAGTCACATCTGTCTAAATATTTAGGTAGTTCCCTCTTTTCTTCCTTCTAATTAGAATAGTTTCTGTTTGAATCTTCAGAATTTCATTCATTAGAGTTGTCCATTATCCATATGTTAATTTTCTCATAAGAATATTATTAGGTAACTGGATCCTACCTATCTTTTCTCTGAACCCTTTGAAATCTGGTTTCTCCAAACCAATGATTCATTTTAGACTAATCCTGGCCTGCTTCTCTTTCTCTTTCAAGAATTTTATGAAAGCATACTATCATTGAAGAGTTTCTGATGAAGACATAATTTATTTATAGCAGGCTTTCTCTTTTTTCTTCCTACTATCAGCAGAAATCAATGAGGAAGGCCAGCCAAAATGGCCTTTTTGATATTCCTGACACAAGAAACTCCATCTTCTGGGAATCTGTGAAGAGATAAAGGGAAGGGCCTCCAACTGACCCTGCTTTTTTTTCCCCCTAAAGTGAGGTCTGAGTGGCCCAGGATGGTCAGTGTCAGGATAAGGGAAAGAGACAAGGGAAGAGAAAGAAGAGGCTTTATTTGAATCCCTAGCTCTTAGCACAGTACTTGGTATATAGTAAATGCTTTTAAAAATGTCTTTTCATTCACTCAGCACCTTGTTGTTGTTGGTGTCGTTGTGTTTGTCCTTCATTCTCAAACAGGACCATGACATCAGAAAAATGATGACATGACTTGAAGTTGATTTTGATTTGAGTGAGGGAAGGCTGTGCAAGGTCACCAGCCTCACTCTCTCCTCCAGAGCCATCAGGGTCCAGTGGCCTGACATTCATCAGGATGACTGGAGATGGCTCGGGATGCAGTGGGAGACCCTGGCCCTTTTAGGCTAAGGCCTTTTCAAATTCTCACCTTGGATGAGGTAACACCCACTCAGTGAATAAGCCTCTTTAAAAAGTCAGTCAAGGGATGGCCACTTTAATTAGAAAAAAGAAAAAAATCAAACTGGGAAGGGAAGACCCTCAGGGTTGCTACTAAAAAAAGTTACCATTGACATTCACTCTGAGCCAAGAGGGCCCAAAATATAGCCATTCAGCACCTATTATATGCCAGCAATATACTACGCACTGAGGATACAAAGTCAAAAATTATGATATTCCCCTCCTCCCCCCAAGGAGTCTATATCAAATTGGAGGAAATAACTTGCACAAATATAAGCATATAAAAAATAAATACAAGGCAATATTGGTGGGGTATTAGCAGCAGAGAATGAGAAAGTCTTATGTAGGAGCACTGAGCTGAATTTTGAGGTAAGGCAGGGATTCTAAGAGGTAGCTATAAGGGAATAGATTGAAGGAATGGGAGACAGCTTGTACAAAGGCACAGGCATAAGACATGAGCTGTCATTTGAGGTATATCAAGAATGGCCCTTTGTCTAACTATAGAATGTATGATCAGGAGCAATGTATAATAAGCTTGGAAAGGTAGGTTGAAACCTGGAGATAAAGGATTTTAAATACCAAACAGAGGAGCCTGTATTTAATCTTAGAGGTAATAGGAAGCCAGTAGAGTTTATTGAGGAGGGGAGTGACATGGTAACACATACTTGTGCTTTAGAAAATCACTTTGGTAGCAGTGAAGAGAACGGATTGGAGAGAGCTCAGACATGAAGCAAGGAGAGCTAGAAAAAGACCATTGCGATAGTCCAGGTGGGAAGTGATGAGGCCCTGAATTATTGTAGTAATTGTGTGAGTAGTTGAAAGGGGAAGGGTGAGAATGATATTGTGAAGGTAGAATGGATGACTTGACAGCTGATTGGATGTGTGGCCAAGGAAGAGTGGGGAATCAAGGATCACTCAGCTTGTGAGATTGAGTGACCTGACCTACACTCATCAATAGTGGTCCCCTCAATACAACAAGGGAAGTTTGGAGAAGGAATGAGTTCTTGGGCAAAGATGATTTCTGTTTTTTATATAGTGAATTTGTGATGTTTATAGGACAACTACTTCAAAATGTTTAATGGGCCATTTACAAGACTGGACTTCAGGGAGAGGGACTATAGGATGGTATAATTTGCTTAACTACCTCTAATTAGCAATTAGTATACTCCTGCCATGCCCTAACACACACAGAAGATGTTCTGCAATTAGGAATCCAACTATCAAATTATATAATTAAATTGGCTCTAATTACTCTTATTTCTCCTTTGAATTCCAGATGCCTCCCTGGATACTTTGTTCTCCTTGAACAGGGCCTGAGCTGTTGTCTAGCCAGGAGACTGACTGGGCAGGTTCCACTGAACTAATAAATGCTTTCCCTTTCTTTTTTAAAAATTATTATTTATTTTTTGTTTTCAACATTAACTTCCATAAAATTTTAAGTTCCAAATATTCTCCCCTACTCTCCCCTCCCACTCCAAGACGATGTGTAATTTAATATAGGCTCTACATATACATTCATATTGAACCTATTTTCACATTAGTCATGTTGTAAAGAAGAATTAGAAACAATGGGAGAAGCCATGAGAAAGAAGAAACAAAAAAAAAAGGGAAAGAGATGCTTCGATCTACATTCAGACTCCATAGTTCTTTTTCTGGATGTGGACAGCATTTTCCATCATGAATCCTTTGGTATTGTCTTGGATCCTTGCATTGCTAAGAAGAAATAAGTCTATCAAAGTTAGTCATCCCACATTGTGGCTATTACTGTGTACAATGTTCTCCTGGTTCTGCTCACTTCACTCAGCATCAGTTCATTCAAGTCTTTCCAGGTTTTTCTGAAGTCTGCCTGCTCATCATTTCTTATAGCACAATAGTATTCCAGTACATTCATATACCACACCTTGTTCAGCCATTCCCCAACTGATGGGCATCCCCTCTATTTCCAATTCTTTGATACCACAAAAAGAGCTGCTATGAGTATTTTTGTACATGTGGGTCCTTTTCCCATTTGTATGATCTGTTTGGGATATAGATCTAGAAGCGGTATTGCTGGGTCAAAGGGTATATGCACATTTTTATAGCCTTTTGGGCAAAGTTCCAAATTGTTCTCCAGAATGATTGAATCAGTTCATGATTCCACCAACAATGCATTAGTATTCTAATTTTCCCACATCTTCTCCAGCATTTATAACTTTCCTGTTTTGTCACCTTAGCCAATCTCATAGATATGATGTAGTACCTCCAAGTTGTTTTGATTTGCATTTCTCTAATCAATTCAACCCTTTTTCAATGCTGGGAATGTAACAGAAGTTCTAGCACAGGTGAAGTTTGAGTATATTAAGCAACTATCAGGAGTTAGGTGAACCTATCCCTTAGTTGGAATGAGTCAGGGGAGCTTCAGATGAAAGCAGAGTCAAAACCAGATATTCACAAAATGCAAGAGGAAATTAAATGAGAGCAATATGGTACTACGGGAAGAGCAATGGCTCTGAAGTCAGATTACTTAGGTTCAAATCCCACTGGGCTTTCTACCCATGTGATTTTTGCCAAATTTCTTAACCTCCATGGGCTTCTCTTTCCTCATCTGTAAACTACAGTCTTGACTCTGAGGTTTCTGAGGTCCTCTCCAGTGCTAGATCTCTGATACTATAAAAAAGTCTGGGGGTTGGGGACAGAACCAAGATGGCAGCTGGAAAGCAGGGACTAGCATAAGCCCCCCACCAAGTCCCTCCAAAAACCTATAAAAATGGCTCTCAACCAATTCTAGAACTGCAGAACCCACAAAATAGCAGAGGGAAGCAGGGCTCCAGCTCAGCACAGCCTGGATGATTGCTGGGTGAGGTCTATCCCTCATGGAGCTGGGAGCGGAGCAGAGCAGAGCAGAGCCCAATGTGGTCTGCGTGGACCAACTAGATCAGGAGCCAGGTGGAGCAGGCCCTAGTGCCCTGAATCAGTGAGCTGTAGCAGTTGCCAGACTTCTCAACCCACAAACACCAAAGACAACAGAGAAGGTTGGTGGGAAAAGCTGCTGGGGACAGGGTGATAGAGTTTGTGGTTCAGCCACTGTCCCGGGAGCAGCAGAGGTGGGGCAGCTACAGAACTACACCTGCAATTGCTTCAGGCCCCAGGCCCACCTGGTGGGAGGAATTAAGTGGCTGATCAGAGCA
>CM053622.1:357535401-357545481 GCA_028646595.1 Phalanger gymnotis
AGGGGAGAGAATTTGGAACTCAAAGTTTTAAAAACAGATGTTCAAAAACAAGGAATTAGATGATTATTTTATGTGATATATAAATATATGTACATATATGTATATATATTGAGTTCAGAGTTGAATGACTTGTACACATATGATTTGCTGGTGTTGCCTATTTTTCTTTCCCAATTTTTTAATTAAAAATCTTTATGCAACAACAACAAAAAAGTCTGAGTTTTAGACTACAGTATTTCAAGCTTCAAAAGATCATTGCTGGAGAATAGATGAGGCATTGAATTATACAAAACATGTCATCCACTATCCTCTGCTTCTGTGTCTGGCATCTGCTGAAACTTCAGCTTCTAGAGTTGTCACCTGCTGAAACACCCTTTTCTACCACACTCACCCTCTGAAGCTGTAGCTCATTGCTTTTCTGCCATGCTGCTATTCCCTGATACTCTGCCTTATTGCGGCTTCCTAGCCCCGTTTCATGCTGCTACTTTGGGGAAGTACCACTGCTTTTTACTGTGAGATTGCCTGGGACAACATGCCTTAGAACAAGTCAACACATTCTCAGCTTTATTACTGGTTGGCTTTATATCTCTACTCTGACATACAAATGTCCAATCAGATATAAGACTTTGTGAGTCATACTCAACACATCATCTCCAGTTCTTAGCCCTCAACACCCCCCTACCCTGCTTAGAAAACTCTGCAACGTGGATTTGAAACTGGAAGGCTTGGTTTGCTCTGCTACTTGCTATCTGTATGACTTTGGAGAAGTTTCTAAATCTCTCTGTGCCTCAGCTTCCTTACCTCCAAACTGAAGAGGTTAGATTGTATGACCTTTGGGATTCCTTTCAATTTTAAAACTGCAATCCTATGATCCTAGCTGAATTTGGGCAAATTCCTCTCATCTCTTCCCCACCACAGAGTATATGCAGATGTTGCCCAAACATGGTCAACATCTCCCACCAAATCTTTCTGAAAGGAAAAACAAACACGTAATTCTCTTTCTATTGCTATTTCAATTCTCCACATGCCCCTTGGTAAAATATGCAATATACAATATACAAGACAACATGAAAATTGTCTTGAGGCTTCAATAGGCTTTAAGAAGGCACTGAAAACAGAAGCTGCCACATTCCTGACGTCATAGTAAAGCCTCATGACCCTTGCAGTACCATAGAATCTAATGTGCTGGGCAGAGTGAGCAAAAACAGCCCCACCTCTGAACCATCAATGGTGGCTCCATGGCCTCCATGGCTCCAAGGCTGTTGGTAGAAAGAGACCTAGGCTATAGATCAGAAATTGAGGAACTTGTGGGAGGGAAAGGGGGAGATTTTGATGGGGATGTTTGGTGCTTCCCGTTGGTGTAAATCCTTGGGACACTTCCTGGTACTGACATTTCTACAATCCCTAATTTAGTACGGGGTTTGTGACACATGAACCTCAACTCCTCTGCATATGAGGAATTTAAGGATTTTGTGCTTACTGAGCCAAGGAGGAAATTGACTGACACCTCCCTCCCCAAAAGAGATCTGGGCCAAGTTACAGGCTATGGCATTATCCATAATTTATCCAAATCAATATTTGGGATAACAGACCTAATAAAAATAGACCCTGGGGCTTTCAGATAAAGAAGGCTGTATTTCCAAACTAGATACTCAAATGGATCCATTTGTTAAGAAACACACTTTCCTCTGAACCACTTGTGCGGACTTATGACCAGAACTTTCAGCCTGCCTTGCCCAGTTAAAGTTTGCTTTCCTTCTTGAGTTTGAATGGCCTGGGACTTGGACCCTCTCTCTCATATTCTGTCCTACTATTTCTGCTGTCACCCCTGCCTATATAATCATATCCATAGCCTAACCTCTGCCTATAAGCAAGACCCATGGCAACCTCCACTCATCGATCTATGCCTTCAAGTTATGCCTTAGCCCACCTAGGCCCTGGTCTCTTGCCCTGGTTCTATTGTTCAGAATAGACAGAATACTGGCTGTTCTCTTTTCATTTGTTCAAAGACTAGTATTTATTAAGTGCTTCTTGTTCAATCTTTCAGTCACATCTGACTTTTCATAATCCCATTTGGAGTTTTCTTGACAAAGATACTGTAGTAGTTTGTCATTTCCTTCTCCAGCTCACTTTACAGATGAAGAAACTAAGGCAAACAAGTGACTTGCCTAGGATAACATAGCTAATAAGTCTGAGGCTGGATTTGAACTCACAAAGATTAGTCTTCCTGACTCCAGGCCTGGCACTCTCTCCACTGAGCCACTTAGCTGCCCTACTATGTGCTTACTATTTGGCAGGTCCAGTGCTAAGCATAGGAAGATATAAAGCCCAAAATGAAATATTCTTTACCCCTAAAGAGTTTATATACATGCATACATATATATGTGTGCATATTTTTTCTGGCTCCAGTAATTGCTCCCTTGTTCTCTTTCAATTTCATGATCTTTTGCTTCAGAATAAAGTTTCTTGCCCACCTATTCCCACCACCAGAATGGAGGGTCACAACTTTTTCCCAACTCATAGATTATAGGAAAGTGAAGGCGTTTACTCTCAAGCACTAGATTAAAAATCTTGCCCACCTTTACCACCACCAGAATGGAGTGTTACAACTTTTCCCTAACTCATAGATCAGGGCTGTCCAAAATGCGGCCTGGCCTGCGGTGTGATTTATGTGGTTTGCCTCAAGCATAAAAATTTACATAAATGCTTTAATAAACGAAGCCAAGCTACCACAGAGCTCTCACTAAAATGGCAAGTCAAAATATATTGTCTGTTGCTTCAATAAAAACCAAAGGCTGGACAAAGGGCATTCGATTAATTTTCTTTGGTTGTAGATGGCACAACTAGAAGCAATGGATAAAAGTTGCAGAGAGATTGATTAAGGTTTGTTGCAGGGAATAATCACAACAATTAAAGCTGTTCAAAAGCAAAATGGACTAACTTTGGAGACTTCACTAGCTTGCAGAAGAGTTTTAGGTGGGGTTATGAGCACTTTCATATATGTAAAGAAGAATTAATCTTATTTAATAAAGCTGGTTTTCAAAATGCTTCACATATTATTGTTGTGTGACAAGTGTTACAAATATTCCCATTTTGCAAATAAGGAAACTGAGGCTAAGAGAGATTAAGTGACTTGCTCAAGGTTACAGAGCTATTAAGACTCCATGGTAGAATTTAAAATTTAGAATTCCTGATTCCAAGTAAATCCAGGTTCATCCACTACGCTACCAAGCTGGCTAGTGAGCTAAGACCAATGGATAGAAGTTGGTTTGATATAAGGGGAATTTTTTTTTCTTAAAATAAATTCACACTGTCTAAAAGTAGAATGAGCCAGCTCTAAAGGTAGTGAGTTTCCCACTGCTAGGTTAATTCTTCAAGTGGAAACTGAATAATCGTTTGTGGAGGACATTGTAGAGGAAATCTCTACTCAGTCACACGTTCCATTAGATGATCTCTGATGTCCTTTCCAACTCTTAGATGCTGTTATCCTAAGCCATTTGGAAATCTTAGCTCTTTGGAAGCCCCGCTTAGGAGGAAGTTTGTCAGCAATTTAGCCTACAAGCTTTTAACAGAGACCTACTATTTATTAACTTGTACACTAGGAAAGACATTAGAAAGGAGAATCAATCAATCTACAAGCAGTGTCTATGTTGTGGTAGGCTTTGGGAAAACAGATATTAAGAATGAAACCATCACTACTCCGAAGGAGCTTAATAGAGAGACATGGGAAATTGATGAAAGATTGGAACAGGAAAGAAAAAGTCAACATCACATCTGGATTCATGTTAATTATGAACATATCACCCAGCACAATTTATCACTGCCAAGGCTGGCCTGCATTGGAAAATATCTTGTGAGATGATTAATGACTGCTGAACTTCTGAATAGTAAGTATTAGAGCAATTCTTCCCTCATTAAGATGTACTAGTATGTGCTTGTTAGGAAGATGAAACATTTCAAACAATGTGGCACAGCTGTTGATTGCTTAAAAACAGTAGCAGCAGGCAAACTAGTCAAGCTCATATGCAGCTATAATGAGAAAAGGACAGATCCAAGTCAGAAGCAAAGTTGCAAAGAATCAGACCTTTCCTTGAAAGCAATTGCAGCCACAAACTGAAAGGTCATTCACCAACAAAATACTTCCTGAGTATCTAACATGTCTAAAATACTACGAGGACTACTGACAAGTTAAGTTTAAGCGCTGGATTCGGGAACCAGAGCAACTCGAGATTCGAGTCGTAGCGTGTGATTTTGGACAAGTCCCTTATGCTGAGTCTCAATTTCCTGAGAGTATAATAGTAATAATGATATTTGCACTATCTACTTCACAGGGTTATTAGTGGTGATTTACTTTGACTATTACTGCTACTAATTCATTTCTAAGGTACTTTAAAGTTTGCAATACACTTCTTGAAGACTTAATGAAATAATACGTTCCTTTGTGTCCTCGATGAATTAGTAATTACACTGCTGCCCCCCACTAATTCGAACTGTTAGCACCACCCCCTGGATGGCATAACTTGGAAAAACTTGTCATGGCGTCAAATGAAAAAATGCCCAGGTTGCCCTGCCCTGTGACATAACCTGCTCTGCCCCCTGTATGACATAACTAGGAAAATTACTCTACCCTTCCTGTGACAATCACATGGGAAATTCTCTCTCTTCCTAGTGACATCATGGGGATTTCTTCATCCACTAAGAGAATTTTTGCTTCTCTTGCAAGGGCATTTAAAGACTGTCTAGTGATCTAAAGCTGCTTCTGCCACTCCTGCCTGGGAGTTGTTGCTTCTGCATACCGACAGAGCTATTCTCCTCTTTTAAGATTTAAAAAAAACCCTTTTTCTCTTTGGGAATTCTAAGTAGATCTGCCTAGGTTTTAAAATTTTAAAAAATTATCTCATGCTGAATTTTATAAGGTTGATCAGCCTTCCCTGTAAATTGTAAAAAAAAAAATTTCCTTTTGAATTTCTGCCAAGTTTATCTGCCTAGATTTTTTAAAAATTTGGTTTTGGGTAGGAATAAAGTTTATTTTGTATCTGAGGCTTCACAAATCTCTCCTCAGAGGTTTATTTTAGTCAAAAAAAAAGAAATAAAAATGAGTATTTCCCTGGAATCCAGCAGAAGAGAAAGAAAATGGTGGCTGACATCGACACTTTTAGCTTCAGAAGTTTCATGTACTAGAAATGGCTCTGAAGATGAGGTGCTAGAGTTAGCCTGTGAGCAAGACATGGATAATGACCTTTTTGAGGAACCTGTTCCAAAATTACAGCTCATTGACTGGCATCTCTGGGATGAATGAGGAAGATGATGAGATCTGTATTCAGTGGAGACAGTTCCTGGCACAGACTTTGGACTGGGCTAGAACCAGGACCATTCGAATTGCAAGTTTTGGGGTGGAGTTTATTTTATATTTTAACATTGCAACAAGAGTATGTCTTGTCAATTCTGCTGTTGTGTCCACCTAGTGGTAGTGCAGTGGGCTGACAAAGGAGTAGGCATTAGGAGGAACATTCTGTCACCCATTATTTGTATTTTCCTTCCCTCTTGTTATGCCCCTAGGCTGGTACTAAATGTGGATGAGTCATAACATAAGAGGAGTCAGCCTGTGAACAAGACATCGGTGATGGTCTCACTGAGGAATGTCTTAAAGGGCAATACATTGTCACCTGGAACATCTTGGGACAAATAAAAAAGATGAAGATCTTTTGGCAATGTGTCAGGCTACTAACCATTTAGTTCTGGGAATAGGAGCATTACGTTTAGGCATATTGGGGGGGACCCCAATAACTTCTGTATCTTCTTACTGGTAAGAGGTTTATGGGAAGTGTAATTTTTCTCAGGTAAAAAGAGGAACTGAAGAATCATGAGAGATGAACGTCTCCTGGAACAAGGGAATATGGGAAACTTTTGCTCTGTAGAATGGGAGGGTGGTCATTGCAAAGCCAACGGCAAAGAGAAGCTGCTACCCTGAACTGAATGTAACTGTGAGCAAGTGTAGTTTTGCCTGGCTCACTGGACCCACTAAAAAGTGATCTGCTTCGACAGAATTTTTGTTTGTCTGGATGTATTTGCTTGCCATACCGTAGTACATGGCGAAGTTAGCCTCTATTCTTTCTCCTGTCGCCTGGTTACCTGCCCAACTGGCACATCTACCCTAAGGGATTCTCCAGTCCTCATTTTAGCCTTGTCCATTCTTGTTGATGTGCTATATGTGTCTTTATGGGGGAGGAGGGAGGAATATCTTCAGATAAAGATTAGCTTGTCTTTGTTGCATTCTGATGGAGTATTTGTTAACAAGGAGTAGACTATGCAATGGAGGGAAGGTCAAGAGGGAACCTGAGCCTAGATGCCTCAGATTTAACTATGAGCCTGTATTAAATGACTGTACAAAATAAGGACTTCACTTTCTAAGTATTAGAGAGCTCTCTATAAGTTTATTACTTCTCCCCTTTACCCAGTTAACTAGGCAAAACTTAGAAAAGGGTCAATGATCATTTGAGGACAGGGACAGCGTGTTATGTTGAGAGTGGGGGAGGAGTTCAAGCCCAGATTGGAACAGATATTTGCTCATGTTCCTAATAATTCTGAAATTATGGGATTCTTGGATTTAGAGCCCAGACACTGATCCATGTATATTGTATTTGTGCCAAGATCAACAAGATTCTATTCATAGCCACTTTGAAGAGAAAAGTTCAGGTTGTGTGGCAGGCAATTTATCATATTTAACAATGATGCCAAATTTGTACAGGTGCCTACAATTGGACTTTGCCATTCTGTGTGTTCTGGGATGTCATGTAACTTTTAAAAGCACAATTCTTTCTCCCCCACCTCTTTAGGCTGCTCTTGAAAGTTAGATATTTGAATGTAAATGATTAGAATACATGCTTAATTACCATATCTCATTCTGATGATTTGACAGAAGGGATTTTGAAGGCGGATAGTCCTGGCAGAAATAGTGGCCTCTTCTTGGGGGTATTTTCTATGTGGTTCAAAATGATACAAGAATGTCACTTTGATAAATGCTCTCAGAAGGGAAGGGGTGAGGTGTTGTAGGTCCATTGTTCAAGAGAAAACAAATAATGTTCAAATTAGCAATGTAACTTCAATAATAGCACTGGGACAAAAGATAGAAGTATTGAATGTTTCCATTGAGACAACTGGTTGAACTGCTAAGATAATTAGCTATGATTCTAAGGCTATCTCTTTTTATACAATTAATCCAAATGTTTTTAACACTCAAGATACTTTCCAAAATCCAAAGTTTTATGCAGGGCCTGTGACACTGCAGTCCGTTAGACAAAGTTAGTCAAAGAGAGAGAAATAGTCTCTAGAGATCCATTTAAGATCGTCTGATAAGTCACTAACATGTCTTTGCCATCATATGTAAAAAGAGCAATTCTTGATGTTCTTTAAAAACAGGAAATTAAAACTCAGCAAACTTCCGTCTCTTGCCTTTTGTAAAAGTGTTGGTGAGGAGTGGTTTGAGAGAAATTTAGTGGGTTTGAATTGATCAGGAAATAAAGTGGGTCCTAGTCAGGGTTCTGCACAGATGTGCTCACCGAAAAATGGGCAGTGTCTGCTATTATATTAAAAACATTCATTTATGTCCCATGTTGTAGTCAGGCATGTAACGAGATTCAAAAGGGTAGATTTTAATTTTTGTAAAGATATCATAGAATTCTGGGCAACTAGGTAGTGCCATGGAGAGAGAGCCAGCCCTGGATTCAAGAAGACCTGAGTTCAAATTTGGTCTCAGATACTTCCTCACTGTGTGACCCTAGGCATGTCACTCAACCATATTTGTCTCAGTTTCCTCATCTGGAAAAGGAAATGACCAACCACTCTAGCATCTTTGACAAGAAAACCCAAAATGGGGTCATGAAGATGAACATGACTGAACAATAACAACATGGAATTCTGCATCCATCTACATTCATGCATCTATTCATCATGTCATTCAATGCATGAGCTGCCTGGATGCCTTCATCACACCATTATTGCAAGAATCTGTTCTGGTCCCATTTATGCAGCTGAGAACCACCAACTCCAGCACACAAAAGCAACAGTAGGACTCTCTCCTTTTCTAATATCTGGATTTTCTTTTCAGCTATGGCCTGAGTCATAAAAACCATAGCCATATTTTAAAAATTAAAGGCACTCTCACAGGTTGGAACTCTTTTATGGTAATCAGTCATGATGTGAGAAAGAAGTAACACTCTATCTTGTCTAGCCGTGCGATTTTTTTTTTATCTGACGGATTTCACTGGTGTAGTGAGTTTTTATCAATGCAGATCAGAACTTGCCCTATAATTTTTAATCTTCAGAGAGTTGCCTGGGGACACTGTGAGGTAAGGGATTTGCTCATGGTCGCATAGCAAGTATCTGCCAGAAACTGGACTTAAACTCGAGTCTTCTTGATTCTGAGGCTAGTTCTCTCTATTTAATACCCTTGCTGCCTCTTGACCATGCTATAACTATTTTTCTCTCCTCCTTTTTCTTTCCAAAGACATTTGTTAAGTACCTATTGTGTACAAAACATTATGCAAAGCTCTAGGGGAAAGTATATTAAGATATGGAATCTGTCTTCAAGAAGCTTATGATTTGTAGATATTATATATTAGAAGATAAGCAAAGGATACTTTTTCTTTGGTTGCATGCTTTTCTCACCCCAGTAATATTATGGTTTTAAAAGAAAATGAAGTCATGAATCCCCATAAAACTCTGATGGTAGTCAACAGTGCTTAGTAGTTATGTTCAGATATCATCATAATGTTTTTCACTGAGAGATGCTCAGTGTCAAAATTATTGTAAGATTCTGTACCCAGGAGACTTGCATTTCCACTTTTAAAATTTTTTTTTTCACAGCCTCCTGGTACAGAGCTAAATTATGAATAACAACAATAGCATATATTGTGCAATCTAGCAGGGACATCTTGCAAGTATCCTGGGGAGAAGGGCATTATAATTAAGAACTAGACATGTCTAGACATCTAATTTTCATTTACTGAATGCAAAGTGTTTTTGCAATCATTCTCTGCTGATTTTATGGACTTCATTATAAGATGCCTCTTCAGTAGTTTACAAGAAAACCACAGGTGTCACAAGCAACTCTCTAGAGGATGTTCATCACCAAATATTAAGGATATAATATAATAATTTCTTACATTTGTACAGCACTTAAAACTTTTCAATGTACTTCTCCAGCTATGATTTCCCCTTCTTATAAAATTTAATTGTGACTACTATTCAGATAAAGGCATACATTGGTCTACAATTGTCTACAATCAGCACATATATAAATGAATTATACTGCAATCTTAGGTTTCTAGGCAGATACTACATCAACAAATAACATTGTGCACATCTGCTTTCAGAAAAATTCTCATTTGGAAGTTATCAAATGGAGATCACCTACGTCCAGGTTTTCAGGATAAACGAACTAACAATATTTCTATAAAATAGTTTTTTTCTTTGAGAATATGATTCCTTTGTGACTACAGTTTAAAACCTGTCTGTTGTGCCAAACATATTAATAAGCTGATAACAAACACTGTATATAGTGTTTTATGGGTGAAAAATATTAGCTGTCTTGAATGGCTCTTTCTGTCAAATCTAGGACCCTAGGGGATAGGGTTAACGATTATCAATGATAAAGGGCAATCAACAGATCTCCAAGGAAAAACTATTTTGGGAAAAGGACACAGTTCTTCCACACAGTCCAACTTGTGATCAAAGATAATAAAACCAGGAATACTTCCAGGTCAAACAAAAGTTTATTGAAATACAAAATTCAAAGTTCAAGTAAAGAAGGGAGAAATGGAGTTCATAATCAAAGTTCCAAGGTCAGAGTTTATATACAGCCTTGAGGGTGAGTGACTGCAAAGGGGAATAATTCCTACCTCTGTAACTTAACTATTTGTGTGACCTTGGGCAAATCACTTAACCTCTCTAGCCTTCAGCTCCTCATCTATAAAAGGAGACTGAACTAGGTGACTTTGTATCCCTTCTAGTTCTAAATCTCCATTCTATAATTTGCATGTGTGAGATGAATTATTTCACACATTCATTGTGCCACATTGC
>CM053622.1:357551252-357585832 GCA_028646595.1 Phalanger gymnotis
TTCGAGGGCAGCGGAGGAGCAAGCGCGCGCCGACTTTTCTGGGCCCCACCCTCGCCTTGGCAGGGAGCCGAGGCATGGACGCACGATCTGACTCAGGCTCTTGCTCCCGCCTTTTCCCGGACACCCCACTCCTTCTCACGAGGAGCTAAAGGCGAGCAATCGCCGCGAATTCCCGCCCTCGCCTTTTTTGCCGGACGCCGAGGCGTGGGCGCGTGCTCTCCCTCTCCCTTCCACGCCCCAGCGTCCTGGGCTGGGCGCGCGCGCATCTCGCCACGCCCTCCTCCCTCCTCCCCGCCCCACCCCCGGGGCTCTGTCCCTCGGCGCGTCTCGCTGCTGTGCTCGAGGCTGTCGGTCACCGAGGGGCCTGAAGGGAAAGAGGAAGCAGAAGGGCGGGATTTCTGGGGCGGGCGTGGAGGAAGAATCGGCCCGAGTGTTAGACTGGGACTGTGACGAGACGGTGGTGGAGGGGTCGGTGACCGAGAGCGAGCGGGAGGATGAGGAGCTGCCCCTGAAAAGGTGACGGCCCCGGCGGCGCCCGCCCGCCCGCTCCCTCACCCTGCGGGGCCCAGGCTCGCCCCAGGCAGGCGAGGACGGCCCTCTCCGGGCCCTCCGCCCCGTTTGAGGCTCTGCCCGGAGTCTCGAGTCTCTCCCCTATCTTCACCACGCTCGGCCAGGCTGTGTAGCTGGCGGAGGCTGCCCCCTGCATCGCCACCGGGCGGGGGAGGGGCTGCAGGCGCAGGAGCTGGGTTCAAATGCTGCCTGAGAACCTGAGGCTAGTCATTTAATCTCTCTGGATCCCAGTCCTCCTCTTTAAACTGGGGAGAGGGAGGGAGGTAGCGGCGTTCCCGGTGTGGACTAAATGGCCTCCGTGGTCCCTTCCAAAGCAATGGCTTATCGAGGAGGGACGCTTTCTGCTGCTAAATTTAGGGCATTGTACCCCAGTACAAGACATCCAGAGTTTTCCATTGAAGGATGGGAGAAGGTGGGGAATGGGGGTTAAGGGTGACCATGTGCAGAATGCAGATCTAGAGCATCATCTCATAGCATTTATATATCTCCTTAATGTCTGCAAAGTGGTTTATAAATAATATCCTATTTTACTTTCCAAACACGCACACAAACGCCCGAGAGGTAGGTGCTGTTACTCCTGTTTTGCAGATGCTAGTTAGGGTTCACAGCTAGTAAAGGTCTGAGGACAGATAAACCCGAGCTAGGAATGATGGGTAAAAAGTTGATAGCATCAAAGACGAGCTTAAGAAAATGAATAAATTGGGGAAAAAGGACATTAATGGTCACGCTCTAAGATTTAAAAAAAATAAAAAGCAACATCCTTTTTTTAAAAAAACTTAAGAATAGAAAATCGAAAGAAATTTATCTTAGCATTTAGGGTTGCCGACCTGCCAATGATGAGCCGCCCAGAATGCAAAGGATCTGGTATTGTACTTGGTGACTTTCTAACTTGCTAAAACCTATAAAATTTTGTGCTCCTCTGGTATAACCTTTGAGAAGCAAAAGTAACCTCCACACTTCAGTGAAGCAAAGATAGAGCAGAGAGGAGAATCTAGGTCATTTTGTGCTATATGAAACCTTGCTGCTTATGATGTATCAAATCTCAGTATCATGACTTCAAACTAAAGCAGACTCCAGTAGCGTGAGGATTGCCAATTACGTTAGGCATTACATGTTTTTCCTCTGCTAAATTACCATTCAGCATGACTGAAAGCTTAGTTCCATGTCTAAGGTTTGCATAATATTTTGCCAGTAACTCTAGCTCATCATAAGTGAGTTCTACAGTGCTTAGCTTTCCCAGATGCTGCTGTCTGAAAAGCAGTTATTGGTGGTAAAAAAACAAAAAAATAAGAATAACCCCTTAGAGCAACTGGCAATAGTACAATGGCAGGTATCCTAATAATGAGTGTCGATTTATAGGGTTAGAAAAGACAAAATTATTTTATCGAATGACATCCGTCAGCCCTATTCCCTCAATGCTAAAAATTGAGTGATACTGAGAGATGCTTTGATTTAATTCTTGCGTAGGATAAGCACCCTCGTTGTAACAGAATTAATTAGGACAGGGGTTTGCCTGCACATTTTGCTTAATTGTGTCTCCTGAAACAAAGGGGCATAAAGGAAACATCTGATAGAATAGGTTAATCCTCTACCTCAGACCTTTACATAAGGAGATTATGCTGTATCCATGTGTGTGCTGTTTGTAACAGTCTTCCACGAAGGTGGTTGTTATACATTTAAAGGAAATGAGAGATAGGATAATTTGCAAACTATAAGAAGACTTAGAATTAATAATCAAAATAAATCAACTAAATGAAGCAGCCTTGGGGGCAGGGAGGTAAAAGTCAAACTGAAGGATTTTGTACTGATTAAAATGCTGCTGCACACTATTTTTAGAATTATCACACTAAAAAGGATATTTTAGTTATACATTTTCTTTAACTCCAGTATTAGCATAGTATGAGCACTGTGGTACTATTGTGATTCGGATGAGATTTGAAACTGAAGTACTTTAAAAAAATTTCACTATTTTTTTCCACACATAAATTAAAATGGTCACATTAAAATAATGGGTCATGTTTTGCTAGGTCTTCTCCACCCCCATCCCTCCCCCTCAAAAAAAAAAATCTTCTCCTTTTAATGATGACTAAGCACTACTTCTATAACCACTGCATCACCTCATTGCTTCAGTATGATTTTCACCTAAGTTAGAGAAATAAAAGGAGTGTATTTAAGTGGACAAGAATAAAGAACAATTTTTAAAGTGTGATACTAAGAAAATCAGTATAATTTTATGATTTTTTTCTCATAATAAACATTTAAACTTTATAAATATCAAGAAAATTTATATCTTAGAAAGAATGGTTCACTAGAACTTTGGGTTTTTACCAGAAGAAAAAAATAGAATAAAAAACAGGATAAAAGTTAACTCATAAATGGAATTTGACAAAATATGCCTCCTAGAGTTTTTAATCTTAAAATTTCCCCAAAAGATTCCTGTGGTATTGAGAAATTTGAAGGAAAAACAAAAAAAAAATAGGAGAACTGGTCTTGTTGGTACTCGTGCATCCTTTGAAAGAATGCCCTTCTCTCTTCCCCAAAGGTAGATATATTTTGTCACCTCCTTCTATGAGTAGAATAGCAAGAGATTTAAAAAAAAAAAGATTATTTCCACTCTTCTGTATCTCATCTCATTACAAACTAATAATGGAGGTATACATTTCTGAAAAATATTTCAGAAAGGAAATCCTTATACCAAGTTAGCTATGAATTTTTGTGACTGTAAAATGAAAAATATTAGTTGTAATAGTAGACTTTGATTACTATATTGCTTTCTTATTAATCTAAGAAAGGTAGAATAATTTGTGCCTTTTGTGTTGGTTAATTTTTGCTCAAGATACATCTTTTAAATCTGATCCCAGTTTTGATTGTGGTTTCAGAGGAATGTATGAGGGCAAGAAAGGATTCTTTTAGTAGGCAGAAACTTTTGTTCTTATTGGTACTTTTGAAAAAGTTTATTAATTTGCTGTAACTTTAAATAGTCTGTTTTCTTAGAGGCTTTTGCAGGCACTCCAGATCAACCCACATTCTACGTAGACTATTTTTACAGTGGAAAACATTTTTAATATACAGCCTCTTTTTCCTAGTCTGAATGGAAGGTCTATAGGAATGCCCTGCATGGGGAAAAAAGTGTCTATCTCTTTACTACTTCCTATACTCACTGAGCAATGAAGTTATTTTAAAAATGGCTACAATTCAACTTATTGACTAATGAAATGGGGGGAGGGGAGAGACTTCAAAAAAATTTATTTTTCTAGTAGCTAATTTATTAGTAGCTAATAATATTATAGGCAGCTTTCCAGGTCAAGATTTCTTCCTCTGACTTTTGACATCATGAACTTTAAACCATGTGGAAACAACTTTCCTTAAACACTTGTGTCTTTGACTTCTTTGTTTTCTGCTCTCTCTTGTCTCTATCCTTTGTCTAATCCCTGTCTGATCCTTGGTGGACAGGATTATTCAAATATGTTGGAATAGCCACTGAATAGGCTTCAGCAGATCAAGGTGGCAGTCCTGAATCTCCCGATTGTGAATTTTGTGATCTTGTCTCAGATACTTATTCAACAAACATTTGTTTGCTATATATGCAAGGTACTATCAGTGCTGAGAATACAGACAAAAGCATCTGAAAGAATCCCTGTCCTCAAGGAGACTACATTCAACTAGGGGATGCACCATGGGCATCTATAAATAAATATAAAATATATTCAAATTATACAAAGTAATTTCAAGAATGAGAGAGCACTGCTATCTGGGAGAATAATGAAGGTGGTGACAACTTGCTTGTTGAAGGAAGATAAAGTTAAGAGGTAGAGTGAAAAGGGACTGCATTCCAAGACATAGGGATCTACCTAAGCAAAGGCATGACAATAGGAGATAGAATTTTGTGCAAAGGAGCACTTATTCGACCAGTTTCACTGCAATGGAATGTGCATAAAGTGAAACAAGACTACAAGGGTAGGTAGGAGCCTTACTGTTTTGGTTTTTTGAGTGCCAGGTTGAAGATTTTCCCATAGAGGGAATTGGGAACCACTGAAGGTATTTGAATAGGGAAATGAAATAATTAGATCTGTGTTTTAGGAATAAAGAAGATTTAAGAGGAAAGAGATTAGAAGCAGGTAGATCCAATTAGGAGGCTACAGCAGGAGTCCACGCAAGTGGTGATAAAGATTTGAACTAGGGTGAAGAGCATGGGATTAGAGAAGAGACGATGGAAGAGATGTCTTGGAGATAGAAGACTTGGTGAATGATAGGTTATAGGGGGTAGGTGGGGAGGAAGCAGAAATACTGAAGTGCTAAAGTTGTCAACATGGGTAGCTGGAAGAATGGTTGTATCCTCAATAGAAATAGGGAGGTTTCAAGGAAGGGTGAGTTTTGGGGAAAATTTCTGTTTTGAACACATTGAATTTGAGATGGATGGGTTCAGGAAGAAATTGATAAAAACCTTAATTTCATTTTTTCTACAATGGGGTTGATAATACCTGTCCTGTTTACCTCACAGCGTTGTTCTGAGGAATAAGATGATATATGTAAAAATAATTTTGTAAAACGTGAAGTACTATACAAAGTATAGGTTGTTATTAGTTTCATAGTTAAAGACTAGGGTGAAGAATTTCCATGAACCAGATTGGGCAAACTCCCAAGGTTCCAGACCACTAAACATATAATTTTAGCAGACCACCTTCTGTTTTTTGCAATGAGGCAAGAGGTGAAGAAGTACAGTTTACCACATAGCCTTGATTGCTTGTCCAGGGCAGTTCAACCCTCATATAACAAGATGATAGAAAAGAGACTTCATTATTTAACAAGTTTATTATAAATTGCTTTTTAGTTTTTGAAAAATTTTGGAACTTGTATAACCATTTACCTTGGTTAAAATATAATTTTGATTACTATAAGGTCATGGGCATAGTCTCTTTGTGGATATGTTAGCATAATTCTGTTCTGTGACCATTCTTAATCCCAGCCAGCTCTCTTAAAAAATGCATGGATTTGGTTTAAAGAAATAAAAAGGAATTCTAGATGGGGGAATGAAGTAATATTAACATGACATAATCCATGTCCATAGCTGGAAGAACAATTTAAAGTACTCATCCTACTGGTGGTGAATCAGTAGCATTTTTTTTGCATCCTCTTTAAAATTAATTATTGAAGAATTCGTTTTGAATATCCCTTCCTATAATGACAACATAGGGTTAAATTATAGTACTGAGCCATTTTGTACCAATCTTAGCTCTTGGGGCAGGATTGCTCTTCTCACAGGAAAGATGCTGGGATCAGCCACTGCCACTGGGAACTGCTAACACCACCCTTCCTTTGCCCCTTCCCTTTTTGGAAGATCTCTAAATAGTTGCTATGAGCAATTTGTATGATCTTTCTCAATTGCCCTAGAGGAAGATGGGAGATAGAATGACAAAAAGCTGGAATGACTTTCTGTACCCCCCAAAAGATTTGTTTGGATGGTGTAAGGTGAGAGTACACACAGGAGACACCAACTATACCAACTGTAGGGTGGAAGGTGACACAGGAGAGCTTCTAGCACTAGTTTGCCCTTGATTGGGACAGACAAGAAGACAGGAACATATAGATATAATATAATAATATATATATAATAAAGGGTTAATTAAGCTTATTTTATTTTAATCTTCTGGTGGGGGGGTTGGAGCACAACTCCTACAGCATCCCCTAATTACTCTTTTTGAAGGGGCAGGTGAGAATGGGATTCCAACTCCTGTAGGTCCTCTAAGTCTCAATGGGGGCCAGTCGAGACTAGCACACTTCAACAAATTCCCCCTAAGCCTAGGTGGGGGCCCATCAAGGCACTGATGTAATTAGAAAAGCATTCTTCCCATAAACCTGAGGCAGGAGGGGTATGTGGCATGGAAACACAGTTCCTGGACAGAAGTGAATTCAAACAGTCATGCAATAGAAGCAGCTTCAAAGAACATGACTCCTGGCGATCAAGACTGGGATTGTGGAGAAAAGCCAGTTCTGAGAATCCAGCCTGAGTCTTCTATGAAGAGAAAGGAAAAGATTTCAAGCCCCAAAGTACCAGAAACCAATGCATGTAATCTAAACAATTGCTTTATTATCGTTGTACTTCGAGTTTGATCCCACTTTGTGGGACAGCGTTCCTCAGGTTTATTGGGAGATTGTTTTTGTATTCTTGCCATGCTGTCTTAGTAAATGCTTTTGCCAAGAGTTAATTGTGTTTACTGCCATGATGGTTCATTGGAAGCACACTGGTAGGGGCATATGAGCTATGGATTATCCCAAGAACCTGAGGGAGTAGCTACCCTTTTAAGACTCAACCCTTGAGTGCATATGCAAGTTGGGGGGGTAGTTTAAAAGACTCCATAACAATGACCCCTACTGGGAAAGGAGAACTACAGCAACAGAGGAGACAGGAGAGTTGATGGTGAAAGACTAACGAGATAGAGAGTACTGACAGGGAGGACCAAATTTTGGCCTTACCTTCCTGCACTTCCCTTGGGATAGTAGTGTATGACATAAGAATTGTCTAACTTCCTTGCAGGGCGATGATGGCCTCTTGATTCTCTATGGACTTGGGACCAAGACCTTTCTATGTCTTTTATTTTATGAATAAAAAAAATTCTGTGTTTAAAGATTTGTGATTCCGAGTACTTCCAAAGGGAACTGATGTCCACTCTTGGGGAAGTGCCTGATACTGAAGTTCTTAGTTTCTCTCTGGGTGGGGACAGTGAGCCAAATAAGTGAGAAGTGGAGCTCCAAATGTACCTGAGCCCTTTATGCCATGATGAAGCCTTTCATGTGAGAATTCCACCTATGTTAAATGTATATTTATAAAAGTAACATAAGCTAATGAAAGACTATCTTAAAGCTGTTAGATGGAAAGAGGAAAATAAGCATTTATGTAGCACCTACTATGCACCAGGTACTGTGCTAAGCACTTTACAAATATTTCATTTGATCTTCATAACAACCTATGAGGCAGGTGTTGTTATTATTCCCATTTTTTTTTTTTACATTTCAGGAAACTATAGCAGGCTCATATAGCCAGGAAGTGCCTAAGGTTGAATTTGAACTCAGATCTTCCTGACTCCAGGCCCCAGCCTTCTATCCACTGGGCTACCTAGCTGCCTCATAAACAGATAAATAGCATGATATAAATATTGCAAATAGATAAATGACTTTAGATAAATGTTAAATACTAGCCTTTAGTTTTGTTTTTGTCTTTTTGCTACCAAGTAGCACATAATTTTTCCCCATACTTTTTGACATGAAAAAGTTTATGCTGACAGCTGTCTTACAAGGCTATACTGGAAGCATGATAATTGAGATTAAGTTTATCTTTATTTTAGTCATATAGTCATCTTAACTTTTTAAATGCCTTTTGAATGTCTGGGACAGATGGCCCATTTTTTATATCCCTTACCTCCTAACTAATATAATTCTAGAGTTTGACATTCAAAAGCACAATTCCTAAGGAATCGTGGAAAAAGTCTTATAATTATTTCTAGTCTCTTAACTGCTGTTCTAGTTTATTTATTCATCTCTTCAACTATACTATGAATGCCTATAAGAATAATATTTAATCAAGCATTAGCAAGAATTTATTAAATTTCTGCAACATTCCTAGGACTGGGTAGGAACTGGAGCTACAAAGACAAATGTGAAACAATTCCTGAGTTCAGGGGTCTTACAAATGAGATGGGAAGACAACTTATATAAGTCAGCAAAGAAAACTGAGGAGTAGACAAAAAGGTAGGACAAGAATCAGGAGAGAGTAATGTTTCTAAAACCCAGAAAGAAGAGAGTTTCTGGGAGGAGAGTGTGATCAATATCTCATACTGCAGAGAGGTCAAGAAGGATGAGGATTTAGAAATAGCCATCCAATTTAGTTGTTAAGACATCATGGATAACTTTGGAAAGAGCAGTTTCAGTTGAGTGATGAGGTTGGAAGCCAGACTGCACAGGATTTGAAAGAGGAGGGGAAATAGAAGTAATGAGTATAAGTAGACCTATTTGTTTTTAAAGGAGTTTTCCTGAGAAAGTAGGGACAGATGAGAGAAGAAATGGTAGGATATAGAGAAGTATTTTTTTAAAAGATGGATAAAACTGGGTCACATTTGTAGACACCAAGGAAGGAAAGATGTACAAGATAGTGACACTGAAGATGAGGAAAGAGAGAGAATGCTTGTGGGGGCAATATGCTGGAGAAATTTGGAGCAGGTGGGATTGAAGGTACATGTAAAGAGGTTGGCCTTGGTGAGATGTGCCAGTTCTGTAGAGTAAAGAAACAGACTGAGCAGTAAAAAGGAAGGTAATTTTTTTCTGTGGCTATATCCAAATAGAACAGGGTCGGTTTGCATAGAGTAGGGGAAGGTAAAGAACTATGTGATGGGTGCAGTATCTAAACATTTATTTTTAAAGCCAGTTTCATGTTACAAATATTTTGAGAAATAATGATATACATTTATATGCTACTGTAAGGGCTTATAGAACCCTTCTCATAAAAACCTTGTGAAGTAAATAATACAAATAACAGTATCCCCGTTTTTCAAGTGATAAAATTAGGACTCAAGGAGGTTAAGTGATTTGCCTAGGATCACATAGATACTAAGAGTCATAATCAGAATCTTCCTAACTTCAAGTCTAGAGCTCCTTTCACAACAATATAATATCTTTTGTATTAATATAATTTTCCAAGTATGACCAGAGGGAAATGAATGAATGAAAAAGCATTTATTAAGTGCTATGTGCTAAGAACTGTGCTTAATCATGGAGATAAAAAAAGACAATCCCTGCCCTCAAGAAGCTTACATTCTAGTAAGGGAGGACAACAGGTATAGAGGTATGGTGACAAGAGAAGACTGTTTTGGGCTCTGAAGTCCAATGCACGGATGGTAAGGGGAATCGTTTAGCAAGCGATTGAAACATTTCTTCCAGGAATGGCAGTGTTGATTTGATTATCATTTCCGGAGCTAGAAGTAGAAGGGAAAGGGAGAGAGACGTGGTTTGTACCTGCTGAAAAGACAAAAGAGTAATAATAATTATAATAATAGCTAGCATTTATATGGTGCTTTAACGTTTATAAAGCGCTTCATAAATATTATCTAATTTGATCCTCGTAGAGGTAAGTGCTATTATTATCCCTATTTTAGAGATGAGGAATCTGAGGCAGAGGTAAAATGAGTTGTCCAGTGTTAGTTTTTCATGACACTATAATTTTATCGCATGATTTTTTCTCTTTACCCTTATTCTTTCTTCATCCTCATGGTTTCACCCTTCTTCTCTGTCTATGCCTTTGAGTGGCACTTGATTTCAGAGTGTTCAAGTCATTTAAGAGCTAAGCATATTGCTGACTTTTGACCCAATGTCAACTCTGTACTTAGCTGGATTTACAGCTTATGCTGAAATCTCAGTGATATACTCTTTTGAATGCATGCACTAAGGTGATACAATACCAGGGAGCAGTTTTACGTATATAACTTTTTTATAATATGAAAGGTATTTTAATGTTTTCAACCTCTAGATCTTCCTTTGGATGGGATTTGGGGTGGGGCAGAGTGGATGGTAAGGTGAAGTGGTAAATGTTTAAAAAATTATTCATGACACATTTTTAGGTTTAAAATGCGTCATTAACACTTTTTCCTTACTTTCTTTAGACAATCTACAAAATAAAAAAATCAAGTCCTGATTAGTTTTTGAGATTTCTGAGGTGTAAATGCTCACATTGAAATTTAACAGTGGCCCTC
The DNA here is from genome assembly GCA_028646595.1 of Phalanger gymnotis. NCBI lineage: Eukaryota > Metazoa > Chordata > Mammalia > Diprotodontia > Phalangeridae > Phalanger > Phalanger gymnotis. The sequence goes on from CM053622.1 coordinate 357,561,563, forward strand.
AGAGCCTTTGGTACTGGTTTGAGCACACTCCTGCATAGATCTTCAACTGGGGTACTACTGTCATGTTGATCTCCTAGTATCACTTCCAAATAACAAATATCCTGGGGAAATTTTTCCTACGTGTAATTTGAAGGCACTGTGTCCTCTGAAATTTTCCTCCTCAATAGAGATTCTTACAAATCAATCACAAGTTTTTATTGGGCACTTGTACCAGGTGCTATCTTAAGCACGGGGAGATACAAAGACAAAAGTAGCAAAGTTCCTCACCCTAAAGGAGCTTTACACTGTAATGGAGGAGGCAGTACAATAATAAAAAGGCATATAAAAACAACTGAGTAGATGGAAGATAACCTCAAAGAAGGGACTAGCAGCTAGGGGCTCTAGGAAAGGTCTCCTGCAGAGGGTGGCAGTTGAGCTTAGTGATTTAACCTGTTAATGTTGCCATCATTATTCAGGAAGACCAGAGACTTGATTTTTTTTTCTCAACCATATTATGAGAGTTTTAACCAGTGTTTTTTTTTTTTTAAGTCATAGCGACTCGCAATGACCAACTGCTATGGTCAGTTCAGTCATTTTTCAGTTGGATCTAACCCTTTGTGACCCCTTTTTGGGGCTTCCTTGGTAAAGATACCGGAGTAGTCGGCCATTTCCTTTTCTAGCTCATTTTACAGATGAGGAAACTGAGGCAAATAGGGTTAAATGACTTGCCCAGGGTCCCACTGCTAGTAAATGTCCAGATTTGAACTCAAGTCTTCCTGACTTCAGGCCCAGCACTCAATTCACTGGGCCGTCTAGCTGCCCTAACTTAATGTAATGGTTCTCAAATTTTTTGGTCTCAGAACCCCTTCATATTCTTAAAAATGGTTATGGAGATCATATCTACATTGCTATATTAAAAATGAAAACATCTTAGTACTATTATGAAAAGAGTTTTCACCTCATGGACCTACTAAAAGTTTCTTGGGGACTCCTAGGTATTCCCAGTTCACATTTTGAGAACCTCTGTGCTAAGGCATGTAGGGGTTGCAACCTACATTCATGGAGGGGTACCCAGAATGATGAACTCCTGGGTCTTTAGAGTATAGAAGTGTTTAAATAAATAGCTGTGCTAACATATGTTTGGAGTTTGAACTAGGCCCCAAAAATAGAGCCCAAACATACTGTTTCCTCTGAGAAATAAATCTTCAAATATTGAAGGACACAGCTCATACGCCTTTACTCCAACAGAAAGATAAAGTACTTAAAAAAAAAAGAAAGAAAATAGCTAACAAAAAAAGAAAGATAAAGTACTGAGACTTCACTTTTGTTTATACATGTCTTCCTGGTCAGTGATTAAAATTTGGTTATAGAAAAGTGACAAATCATGGATTACAGAATGAGTTTTTAAAGTACTTGGGAGCGATGATGAATTATTTGGGTCTCTGTAAGAAGGAAGCAACCACATTGTAAATGATTTTGTGTTTGTGTCATTATAGAATCATCCTCTCCAGAGATTCATCTTGTGGACAAACTCAAAAAGTAACTACAAGAGCAGATGAATAAGCACTTGATAAACCCAGTATGTAGAGAAATTTTATTGCTATAGATACATAGGACTGTTGCTGAAATGTCATTAATTAATGTTTTGAAGCACCAAGTGATATTTTCTCTTAGGATGGAAGATGGAGAGTGAAAGTACTTTCATTCTTTACTATTCTTGTCCCCCTTTCTTCCCTCTTGTTCAATTTTCTTGCTTCCAGAGCCATAAATAAATGATCTTTGTGCCTGGAAGAAGAAACATTTGCCAGGGCGGGAGGAGGCTGAGGAGGAAATCACTTGGGATGTGGCCACTATTGAAAGGAATGGTGTCCTGAAACACTGGAAAACACTTTTGGGAAAGCTACCACCTGGAAGTGGGGTCATATTGAGGAAGAGTTCATCTATGATATGACTACTTGGGAGAGGAAACTCCTAAAGCTCCTCATTTTAATTTTTTTCAAAGCTATACTGAAAGTGCTATCATTGCCCTCTAAATTTCAAAGTCCTGGGGCCAAAGCCTTGGTCACCCTATCCTAGTTATGGCTCCTCTTGCTCCTCTATTCTTTTTCATTCCATTCTCTGTGATTACTTTGTGAAAACTTACTATCACTTTGAGAAAACTTGTAGAATAAGATGGCGAAATATTCTTTTTTTTTCTTCTTATCTTTGTTGGGAGAAGAAGAATGGAGGTGGTGCAAATGATGTTAGGTTATCATGATTTTTATTCTTATACCTTCTCAAAGTCATAACTGACCTAATCTGCATGTGTAGCATATGTTAGATATGTTTTGAAGGGTGTGACTAGAGAGGAAGGAAGGAAATAAGATTTTATTAAGTGACTACTAGGTGCCAGGTGTTGTGCTGTCTTTAGTAGTCCTCTGAAAATATAACTATCCCCAGTCTTTAAATAAGAATTTAAATCAATAACACCTAAGCATGATTTTTCCCAAACATTAGCACACCAGTCCTCTTCCTAAGAGTTAAGTATCTGGACAGGTAAGTTTTGATTTGGGGGCATAAAATAGTTCTTTAGGCAAGGGAGCAGGAAAGTATATATGTTTACATATTTGTTTACTAACTAGAATTCTTTTACATTTGATTATATATCATTTACATTGAAAAATCTTAAGTGATATTATACCCGCACTGTGCAATGAATATCATTGTTTAAAAACATTTACCTTCTGAAAATGGAATTTTAGACATTTAGTTTTGAAATACTATTTTCCAATTAAAAAAGAATGGGAAAATTAGAAGTGTTTTTCATATTAAAAATCTAAAATCACATTTTTCCTGTTATCCTAATATTAACAAATAGGTTTCTAAATAAATTCTTCCTTAATGTTATGAACAAATTTGGACATTTCAGCCATGAAGGAGAATATGTCTATGGAAAAAGAGAAAAAAGAGGCTATTCGAAGGAGTTATTGCCTTTGAGGCTAGTTTGTTATCTATATTATCTTTTATACTTTCTCTGTGCAGATAAGGGTCACGTGAGTAATTAAGGCTCAACAAAGTAAGCTACTGATTTCTAGCAAGTAGGCAACTCCTGTAAGATGGCTGAAATATCGTAGAAATGTTAATGCATGTCTTATATGCCCTCTGAGATTTCTGGTAACATTTTATAAATATGCCTTGTCAGAAGTCTTTTCCTGAAAATCCTTTTTGACTGTAAAAGTCCAACTGATAGGGAATTCAGAGAGTAATGACTTCTCCAGAGCGGAGAAGCAATGCAATATCACGAAAAGAGGCAGTAGAAGAGATGATAACCTAAAATGAGAGTAGAATCTTCAGAAAGGTGGGAGACATCTGGTTTGGTCTTTTGGGATCGCTCAGAAAAATTGAAGCCACAAGCTTTGTAGGAATAATAATATGGACCTAGAGGCATGGAAAGGAATATCATTCCCATATTTGTTGAAGCAGAGAAAAGTTTGCACAGATATAGAGCTGTGTGATTTTATTGCTTATTTTCATTGTTCTGTTTAATATTGCTCAGGAGCTACTTAGACATAGTCTTAGTGGCTTTATTTTAGTGATGCCATGGCGTCACGCAGGTAACTCAAAGACAGGATATCCTCAAACAAAAGTCTTTTTCTGTTGATCTTTTTTTTTGGTGTTTAGAATAATGACTTTTCTTAGGAATGGAGGAACAATGTAATATTGCTAAAAGTGGTTGTTAAAGAGGCATCTTAACGATACATTAAGAAAGCATTTTATGATACATCCCTTTCCTTTAGAAATGGACAGAATATATATTTCATAGTATGCTCCTGAAAACTGGGTGCATTTAACCCAATACTTAGAACTCTGACATATGCTATGTTCAGCATTAAAAGATTGCATTACCATGTTTATAATAACACTTCAGTGATCTAGATCTTTTAGCCACAAGAGGACATAATTGGGAGAGCTTGGAATTTGATGGCAAACCCATGAGTAGGATGGCTACTTAGAACCAAAAAGGCTGAGTTAAAATCAGATGACGTCCTTTACTTGCTTGTCCCTTTCCTACTAGCCCCCAAGAACCTAAGCCAAGTAAGAGTAAAACCAAGGAAAGAAAGGCATACAAAATAAAATCTTGAGGTTTTTTTTAAGTTGATGTACATTCATTAAGCAGATAAAAGTACCGTTTCTTTCAGCTCTCTGAAGGGGGAAGTGAAACTGAATTGTCTCAAGTTCAAACACAGTGAGTAACAAAAGTTCCTGTTCAACTAAATTCTGGGTAATATGCATATAAGTGTACAAAAATCGGTTTGTGATCTCATTTATGTTGGATACTCCCATGAATGAAATGAAAAATGAATGAAATGAAAAGCATTTTTTATGTACTTACTATATAGCAAGTACTATGCTAAGCCTTGGGGATACAAATAGAAAAAAAGGAAACATTGAATTCATAGTCTTGAATCAGAGCATTTGGTTCAGATTCTGCCTCTGACCCTTACTACATGTGTAATTTTGGCAAGTCACAAGGTCCTTGTACCTCAGTTTTCTCATCACAAAATGAAGGTGGGGGTGGTGAGGTGGACTAGATGGCCTCTGAGGTCTCTTCTTTATATTCCTCATCATCATTATAGTATTTCATTATATTTATATGTCACAAGTTCAGCCATTCTCCATATGTTGAACACTTAAATTGTTTCCGTTTTTCATAATGAGAAGTAAAAATCCAATAAATATTTGAGCAAATAACTTTAAAATTGTGTGATACTGCTTTTATGGTATATTGTCAAAGGCCATGATTGGTTTTGTACTTCCAGCTTGTCTTTCCTCCCTCCCAAATTCCACAAATTTGCCATTCTGTTAGCCATATAAATGTCCCCTTCCATTTGTGTTATAAAAACCAATGGAAGCTTGGAGTATGGAATGAAGACAGGATTAATAGAATTTAATGAATGTAAATTTCACACTATTATAGGACATTAGGAAAGTAAGGTGAAAGACTCTAAGGATTTCTTTTATTCTGCCAGTTGGTCACAAATTTTTTGTTGTGATTTTCAGGCTTGTCAAAAGAAGACATTGCAGTATACTTTTTCTAGCAGTCTACCTTTCCACATGAAGCCATATTAATATGAATGTTAGTAAAAATCAATATTCTTTCCCATTTATCATAACTTAATTACTTACTATTGTTATTGTCAGTGAGTAGACAAATGTTCTGTATCAGGAGTATTTTAAAGCATCGTTTCTATATAGAGAGAATGTACTTTTTGTTACACTTGCTTAATAATGCTATTAAGAACATAGTTTAATAGATACGGAACTGGAAGGAATCTTAGCCATCATTTAGTTGACTAATTCCTTCATTTTGTAGATAAGAAAATTGAAGTCCAGAGATTTGTAATGACTTGTTTAAGGTCACATGACAAGTAGCAGAGATAGGATTCAGACTCAGTTCCTTGGAACTTCAAATGTAACAGAGTTTGAAGGATCCCTGGTGCATAATGCAAGGGCAGCTGGAGAGCAAATGCTGCACCTGGAGTCAGTAAGACCTGAGTTCAAATTCTGTCTCAAATCCTTGCAGTGCACCCTGAGTAAGCCACTGTAACTCAGCTTCAGTTTCCTTATATATAAAATGACAGTGATAAGAGCAACTACCTCACAAGATGGTAGTAAGGATCAAATGAGTTAACAAATGTAAGATACTTTGCAATCCATATGTTACAACTAAATTGAAGCCCACCATTAATGCCCTTTATATTCTTGTCTTCGTCTCTGCCCTACACCCTGAAATGGCTTGTAACTGCTTAAGGCATAATTTTGGATATTGCCCAAGGCTAGTCCCCTGACCCCCACTTCCTCATGATTCAGCATTCTGTATATTCTCTGTATATCAGCATTATGTGCAAGGATCAGTTGCTAGGGTAAGGTATGGGTTTATTTTGGGGAGGAGCCCCCCGGTTGCCAGGTGGTCCCACACCCTGGGTTATGGTGCAGCTATTCTGCTGGCCAAGCTAGGTCCCTCTACCCAGACCATAGCTGATCAGTAGAGGTTACTTTCTGGGAAATTCCACCCTGAACCCTCTACCCAGTTATAGGAAATCGATTACGATCTAAGAGGGCCACCCATTCTAGGAAACTGACCACCCTGTGTCACAGGATGGTCACACCCCTGAATCTTGCCACATTTCCAAACTAGCTCTGAGCTGATGAATTCAGCCAATGGCTGATCTTTGCTTCTGTATGCCATCGCTTCTGCTAGCGACCCTCCGTAATTGTGTAATTGTGGTTTTTGCCTTTATGAGCATTGTAGTCCCTCAGTTCGGGACTGCCTGATTTGAGTATACTTTGGGTATGCACTCCAGGTAGTCGCGCCCTTGGCCAATAAATCCACACCTAAATTTACCATGGAGCCAGGTCTCATCTTGCTGTTATTTTCTATACAACACATAGAGCATTATAGAAGTGTCAGATATTTATTTAAACACTAAGAACGAAAGGCTATTCCATTGCCTTTACATTATACATTAGGTTGACAACCAGAGCAATATACTGATTATTTTTTCTCTTAACTCTCAATTTTCCAGGGATAGATGATCCAAGTTGTAGATTAACTTTATCACATATTTTTCTTTCTTTCCTGTTTCTTTTGGTTTCTATTTTATATCCTATTATTCCCTATTGTTAAGGTGAACTTTTGTATCACCAGTGACTTTTTCACAGACACCCAGCTTTTTGGTAGCCCTGTAGATATTGACCGTGGAGAAATAGCTAGCCAGACTGGTAATTTAGAATGGAGGGGTTGGTGGGTGGGGAGGAGGTCCCTCCAAGAAAAAAGAAAGAAAAACAACCAAAAAACCTTAGGGCCTGGATGATTTGTTTTTGTTTGTTTACACTATCCCTACATATTTGTTTGATATTCTCCTCCACTTTGACAGTCACTTAAAATGGAAATGGAAATAAATTGGTGAAGTAATAAAGTGAATAATAGGGCTCAATAATTTCCTTAAATGGAAAATCCTCTTGATATTGTGTTGGAATAATCGTTGTTACTGTCCACTGTCTTTTAGGGGTGTAATGGATTACTCACTCTTCACTGAAGAAGGCCCCCAAGATGATCATGGGCTGGACTCTGAATATCAGAATGAACATAATTACCCTGCAGGTATGTTGTTCACAGGAACTTTAAGTTTGACTTTGTCTAAATATAGAAGCATTGGGTGGATTTATTTAGAATACTTTTGTTTTTGCCATCCTGCATGAAAGGATGAGGATTTAATCAACAAGCATTTATTTATAAGGTGCCTAGCATGTGCCAGGCATTGAACTAAGTATAGAAGACACAGATACCTCCCTATTTTTCTCCCCATCACAACCTCCCCCCCAAAACAAAACAAAAAACCAGTTCCTGTCCTCGACGACCTTGTAATCTATATAGCATATTGAGGTTGTGGGATATAGGAGAGCGTATATAGTATACATTATGTAAAACTTGAACTGCCCCTGCTTTCCACTCAGCTTCTATCCTTGATAGTCATATCAGAATAATTTTGAGGCAGCAAGCAAGCCATAATATTTTTCATGCATTCAGGCAAAAATATTTATTGAGTACTCATTCACTGTGCCTAAGGCACCATGGGAGTGGAGGCAAAGGAGATAAGGTACAAAATAATAATAATAAAAGATAAGCCATGATCCTGTTCTCAAGAAGGTTATGGTTTAATAAGCTTATTTCTCTGCCTCATTCTGATTCTTCCCCTCCTTAGTGTCAGAAGAACAGAGTTCCCTCCTCCATGCCTTGAATCTTTCACAGCTCCAATGGCCCACTCCACTTGACCTGTTGATGTCTGCTACTAATGGGACCCTATTGGCAACATCCTCACTGCTCTTTTAAAATAAAAAAGCATGTGTTCTAGTTCCCTAAATATTTTGTGTATGTAGAAGGTGTCACTTTGTGGTGCTCTGCTACCCTGAGCTTATGTGGGTAGAGAGAACCACAAAATTTTATAGTTGCCCCAGGTCATATTAAGTTCTTACTCTGTGCCAAGCACTGTGCTAGGGCTGGGGAAATGAAGAAAGAAATGAAACTGTGCTTTCCCCAAGGAGCTTATATTTCCTCAGAAGAGATAACATGCTCAATATGAGTTTGTATGAAATAAATACAAGATAATTTCAGAGAAGAAGCTTTAATGACCCTGAGAGAGAAAAAAAAAAAAAGCCTCATGTAGGTAGTGGCAATTGAGCTGTGCTTTCACAAAAACTCAGGTTTCTGAGAAGTGCTGGTAAAAATAGAGGGTGTCCTGGGCATAGAGGACATCCTTTACAAAGACATGGGGATGGGAGATGAAAGAGCAAATATACGGAACAGGAAGGCCAGTTTGACTGGACCAGAGTTCCTGAAGCAGGGCATCTCCTCTATTCCTTTCAGCTAGACAAAATTGCATTTCTTCTAAGAACTATGGATCAGGCCACATTTAGTAACATTTTCACACCGTTGGTTTCTAAAGCTGATTCCTCTTCAGATCTGCACCTCACTACAAACTCAAAGGTCAGAGATCATTCCTGTTTTGGGATACAGGCCAGTGATTTCACTGGTATAGGGAACTCCTAAAGAGAAAACTCCCTCTACTAAGACTGATCAACACCTGCTCTGCAACTTACAGTCTGAGAGGTTTTTCTGAGGCACCAGGAGGGTAAGTGACCTGCCCTGATTCCCAGGTCACGCAGCCAGTCTATATCAGAAGTGAGACTCGAACCTGGTCTTTCTAGTTCTAAGGCCAGCTTTCTATCTATGAATCCATGCTGCTGGATTGAATCATGAATTCCATATACTCTTACATTTAGTGATTGCATTTGGCATATGTTTGTAATAAAATAGTTAAATTGGCTGGCCTTAAACCAGTGGGTTTTTTTTAAATTAGAATTTCAAAAATTAAAATACTGATAATTTTAAATTAACATATTTGGTACTTCTAAATTATGTCACAAGTATAATATCCTTATATATATTCCATCTTAGGTGATGGAAAATATATGTCTTTTTCACAAAAATCTTGACAAAGAACAACCTTCACTAAAATACTACCCTAAGGACTCATTGTGATATGTAGATGACTCAAGGCTCTCAAAGGCAATGCCAACAGGGCACAAGCTCTGGAAAGTCTTCTTACCAAGCTGGAGAAGCTTCAGGTATGGGCCTAGTGACAGCTTGGGTGTCTGATGGCCCAGTCTAGCTACCTGGTGGGCAACCACGTAGTGAATGCTATCAGTCACAGACATTCAGGAAAACTGTTGACTAAAGTTTAGAGTAGGATCACACACTGCATTAGTGAAGGGAGTATCCTTGTGAATCCTCAAAGAATACTGGAGGACATCATGCATCCTTTAAATTTTGAATAAAGTAAAGAATAAAAGCAGCATTCAAAATATTGGTTTTTTACCTTTATTTTCTACATGTTGCATTAATGAGCTTTTCTAGCTTGGAAATTGGAATTTCCTGCAAATATTATTTTTAAAAAAATTAATAACCTTAAATTATTGCAAAGGATTTTATAGTGGTATATAAAACATTTATGTCTAAAGCATAAATTATTAACACATAATTATTTTGGTAGCAGTAGCTATTAGAGAGAATCAGGGCAGAAAGTAAGTGCCTTTGAGGGCTCTTTCTTTTTAACTATTTAGAGAAGATGAGAAAAGAGCATGAGCAGAATTATTTGGTATATGATTCATACTCAGTGTTCGGAACAATACCATCCATAAACTAAGAATATCACAGCTGGGAGGGAGCTTGAGCAGTGATATAGAGGAAAGATCATTAGATTTAGGATTTTCTAGGTCTGTGTCCCTTGTTAAGTCACATGTTTTTCTTGTTTGTAAAATGAAAGTAATAATATCTTTAGTATTATTACCTCAAAGAATTATTTCGAGGGTCAAATGAGTATATAAAATGCTTTGCAAATCTTAAGGCATTATATAAATGTCCACTATTAACATCTGGTCCAATTCCTTCATTTTACAGATATGGAAACCCATAGTTAAAATTCAGAGTTAAAAGACTGTTATATGAAACACCTTGACAACAGATAGTCAGAACAGCTATTAAATTTTTAGAAAAGTATTTCTCACATCAACATTAGATATTAAATGCCTGGGGATTTCTTTTAGTGAGCCAAGTTGCCGTTAGTGTTCTCCTTAAACACATAGCATACTTAAGCAAGATTCATAAGTGAATTCTCCGCATAGCTTGTTACTCTTTATGCCTCTGATTGACAGTGCCATGGTCATTAGCCTCTCAGCTAATTTTCTGAGCTGGTTTTGTGTAGTGCAGTGAAAGAATACATTTAAAGGAGCAACAGCACAGGGAAATGGACCTTCTCAGGCCAAAGGCACATAAATAAAAGGTTTACACACTTAATTCAGTGCCTTGGAGAACACTTTACAGAGCAATTGAGATTATCTGGGGAAATATCTGGTGTTCTATTAGTTGAAAGAATGAGTTCTGAATTTGAGCAGGAAATAGTGTCTCACTCTGATTTACTCTGCCTATTTAGATAGAGTGCAAACTGAAAGAAGCTTGAGGAATATAAAAGCAATACTGAGCTTCCCAATGCACCTTCCAGATTATCTAAAAACCTATCTTTCTATATCTATCTCATACTACTCCCTTTCCAAATTACTTTGCATTCCAACCGTCACTCAGTAAGCATTTATTAAGTACCTAATACGTGAGAGGCACTAGACTAGGCACTGGTGATATAAATACGAGAAATGAAATAATCCATACTAACGAAGAGCTTATATCCTAATAGGGAAGACAATAAAGACATATGTAAGTACATACAGAACAAATATAGGGAGCAGCAATACAAATAATTAAGAAGTAGTTAAAGTTAAGGTAGGTTCAAGAGGAAGTCACTAGTAGTTGAGAACAGTAAAGACTTCATGTAGGAAGTGGTACTTGAGCTGTTTTGAAGAGAGAGATTTGGAGTCAGCTGAGTAGGGGAATGACACAATCAGATCTACACTTGAGGAAAGTTACTTTGGCAGCAGTGTTAAGGATGGACTGAAATGAAGAGACACTTGAGGTGGGGAGATCCATTAAGAGGCCTTGCAGTAATCTGGGTGATGAATGACGAGAAACCAAAGTACTGGCTGTGTGAGTAGGGAGGAGCAGGAGGATGTGAGAAATGATATAAAGTTAGAAATATGTGGGGTGAGGGAGGGTGAGGAGTTGAGAATAATGTCTAGATTACAAAATCTGGAAGACTGGAAGAAAGGTGGTGTCTTCAACAGAAAAAAAAGATTGGAAAAAATAAATTGAAAGGAGGGAGGGGAAGATAATGAAATGAGTTTTGGACTTGATTTCAAGATGTCTCCAGGATGCCCAGTTGTAAATGTTTGGTAAGCAATTGGTGATGTGGGACTGAAGCTCCATGCAGAGACTGGGGCCAGTTATTTAAATATGTGGGTCATTGGCATAGAAATGGTGATTAAACCCATGGTAACTGATGAACTTAATAAATGCTTGTTGAGCTTATGAGAGTGCAAAGAGAAGAGAGAAAAGGGACCAGGTGGAGCCTTGGGATATACCTGTAGTTAAAGGCAGAATACGGATGATGAACTAACAAAGGAGACTCAGGAGGAGTATATGGATAGGAAGGAGAAAAAAACAAGAGGGTAGTATCATGGAACACAAGAGAGGATAGAATAAATATTCAGGAGCAAAGAGTTGTAAATAGTGTCAAATACAGAAGATTGGATGAGGAAGATGAGGGCTGAAAGAGACTATAAGATTTAGCAGCTGAGCTCATTGGTAACTTCGTAGAGAGCAGTTTTAGTGGAATGATGAGAATGGAAACCAGATTGCAGACAATTAAAGAGCATGTGAAGGGAGAGGATCTAGAGGCAGTGAGCATAGACAGCTTTTCCTTGGAGTTTGACTGAAAAAGAAAGAAGAGATATGACAGTACCTTGAGGGGATGGTATGGTTTAATGTATGTTTTTTAAGGATAGAGATTTGGGGGCATGTTTTAAGTCAGTAGGGAAGGAAACAGTAAGTAGAGAGAGCTTAAATATTAGGGAGAAAGGGGAAGATCTGTAATTTTCTGTAATAGACATGAAGGATGAGATCAAGGGCACATATAAAGGAGATGGACCTTAGCAAGAAGGGTCATTTAATTGTCATAGACCTGGGGAAAGGGAGAGAGACTGGGGGATGATGTCAGGGGTCTAGAGATGAAAAGCAGAATGTCATGTCTGATAGCCTCAATTTTCTCAGCAAAATAGGAAGCCAGGCAAAGTCCTCAGCTGAAAAAGGGGGGGGGTAGATGGAGGTAGGGTACTTTTGAGGGGAAAATAAGGAAAAGATTTTTTAGGGGATGATATAAGCAGTCAGTGAAAAGTAAAATGATTGCCTTGCTACAGTGAGAGCCCAGTTGAAAATAGATAACATAAACTTAACATTTATACCAAGTCAGCATAGTTGTATGAGTGCTTTCAGCTCTGTTTGGCAGTACTTGAGTAGGATTAAAGGAAGTTGATGAGGGGAGTAACCTAGAGCTGAGGTTTTGTAAGGAATCAGTGGCAATAGGAAAAGGGATTCAAAAGTAGTGAACAGTGTAGGGTGTAATTGGCTAACTATAGGCTAAGAATTGAAGGGGGGACAGAACAGGGGTAATGGCCTGAGAAAGTACAGAAGGGTAGAGGGATTACAGGATTAGATAAATAATGGGTTTAGGAGGGGTAAGGTGGAATAATAATGGCTTATGGTCAGATGGAGGAATATCAGGGGTTTTAATTAGAAAAATGGAACATTTCTGGGTAATGGTGAGACCCATTATATGACATCCCTATGTGTGTAACCGAGCTGGAATAAAGGGGGTAGGTTGTAGAACTTCAGGAGACTGAAGAACTGGAAAGTGAGGGAGTTTGAAAGTACATCGGCATGGATGTTAAAGCCTCCAGTTGGGGAAAAAAAGATAGATTAATGAGTTGCTAAATTCTTTGAGAAAGGAGAGAGAATCACTGGGAACCTGTATACAATAGCCGCCATTTAATGGTGGTGCTACAGCTAGATTCTACTACCTTCTGTCTCCCATTCTTATCCTGCTTTCTACTGACTTAGGGCAATTTACATTTAATTTCCTCCTACCCCTCCTCCCAATATTCACCTGTTGAAGTTTCCCTTTCCTTCAAGGTCCAACTCAGATCTTACTTCCACCACTAGCTTTCCTTGGCCTCTACCCTGCCCCCCACCCCTACCCCCACCAAACTGAAAGTGATGCAAGGATATCACCCTTCTTGTATAATTATTTTTGTACCTCTTTTTTCTCTATTGTATTTTAAGTGTTTTGGGAGTAGGGTCGGTGTTCATGCCTATTTTTGTATTCCTGGTACCTAGCATGGTGCCCTGTACATAGTTTGGCCTTAATTCATGTTTATCAGATTGAAAATAGACATCACATATTTGCCTTGATGGTGGTGGGAATTCAGAAAGGTGGAAAAGAAGAAAATGTGATCCTTAAGTTTACATAACTTAGCCATAACATGTTTGAATTTTTACCAGCTAATGTACCTGAAACTGGGCATGTCTGGGAATAAAGTGGAGGCAAGACCAAAGAATATGTATGCCTCCATGTTGTTTTGGATATGCAACTAAATTCCCTTTTGTCATTCTATAGAATCCTGCTTGTGCAAGCTCTGTTACTGGTTACTAAGCTGAACGGGGAATCTATTATATCCATAGTGAAGGAGAAACTGTAACTGAATAAGTATTTTTTTTTTGTTTCATGTGATGAAATTAGGTTGTTGTCAGGCTAAGTCTACGCAGTTGAAATTGCTTGAGGATAATTTATGTAAAAGTTTTGTTTTTTTCCCTGATTTTTCTCCCAGGTCTTTATAGTTGTGAATATCTTGCCTTAACTGACCCACCCTTCCTTCCTTCCTTCCTTCCTTCCTTCCTTCCTTCCTTCCTTCCTTCCTTCCTTCCTTCCTTCCTTCCTTCCTTCTCCTTTCTCCTTCTCTCCTTCCCTCCTTCCTTCCTTCTCCTTTCTCCTTCTCTCCTCCCTCCCTCCCTCCTTCCTTCCTTCCTTCCTTTCTTTCTTTTCTTCCTTTCATGTTGACAGACTATTCCAAGAAAAATATTCCAGAGCAGCCTGCGAAGGTTTTTGGGACAGAAATTTTGGGACAGGGAATAAAGTTTTACCATAAGGACAAAACTACATATGCTTTAACAAAGTTTTATTTCTCTCTCCTACCAACTGTTGCTATTATTATAGGATTTGATGCAGAAGATCTTGGATTTCCACAAAGGCCAGGAAAGGTTAGTCTTTATGTGCATCCTAGGCTGCCTATGTATGGTACTGATTTAGAGAGCATTTATTATTTGGGGCATGGCTTATATTTTAACAAATTTGAATCAGTTCCTTATGTATTTTGGAAATGAAACCTTTATCAGAGAAGCTGCAGAAAAGATTTTTCCTAGTTAATTGTTTCCCTTTTAAGTCTTAGCTTTATTGGCTTTATTTGTACAAAAACTTTTGATTTTTGTGTAATCAAGATTGTCCAATTTATCCTCTGTGATTCTCTCTATCCCTTGTTTGTTCATGAACTCTTCCCTTTTCCTAAGATATGAAAGATAATTTCTTTCTTGCTCCTCTAATTTGCTTATTATGTGACTTTTGGAGCTTATCTTGGTATATGGTGCTAGGGTTAATTCCTGCCATTACTTTCTAGTTTTCCCAGCAAATGTCCTAAGGAATTTGTTTTGCTTGACTATTATGTGTATTTGTTACAAGGGTTTTATTTTCCTTCTTATTTTCAGTAGGGGGAGGAATGAAAGGAAACAAAAATAAATAGTTGTTAATTGAAAAAAATTAATAAAAAATAAAACAAAAGGGAACTTGATAAAGGGAATCTAGTCTATTCCTTCTTTTTAGGTAGTATCATAACTAAATTATCCTAAAGATAAGATAATTCATCTTTTTCAAATGGCTTCCAGAGACTTTAGTAGTAATTAGATTTGTAGTCATACTCCCCCACTGCCCGTCAGGAAAATTTTCCTCACCACATAACTTGGTACATTGAAAAGACCACTGAGTTCAGGTCCTGGTTCCAACTTACCACATGATCTTTGACAAATCACTTAAACTCTATGAGTTTTCAGACTCTTCATCTCTAAAATGGGGATAATAATACTTGTACTGCTTAACTCAGTACATAAGACAGGGATACACATCCTAGTAGAGCCTTTGCTTCATTTTGACTAAGTGATTCTGGTTCCTAACCTTTCTATTTTACAACCTAGTAATCATCTTCATTGATTTTTCTATTATGTGATCATAAGCTCATTGACTTAGAGCTAGAGGGGACCTTAGAGGTCATCTAGTTAAACCCTTCATTTTATAGATGAGGAAACTGAGTCCCAGGAAGGTTAAGTGATTTACTGGAGTCACAGAGGTAAAATACGGGGAGCCTACATTTGATCTTAGTTCTTGTGACTCCAGCTCTAACCCTTTTCCCATTACAATCTGCTGCTTCCTTGAGCAAATATAATTCTAATACTTTGATAAACACATAATATGTGTTCCCCACCTTGGAGGAACTTAAAACTTCATTAGAGAGACAAATTATTTAACCTCCTCCACAATCTAGTAACAACATATTTCCTACTTTCTTTCTTTCTTCTCTCCTGCCTTTCAGCTTCAAAGTTTCATAATTCTGTAGTTCATTGTCCTTGCCATTCATTTGGTAGTAAATCATATACTATTTTGTGACATCCTTTACATTTTTGCATTCATTGTTATTTAACTTTTATATTGCTATAAACCTGTTCATGTGTTTCCCCAACTACACTGCAAGCTCCCTATGTTCTTTGTATCCTCCACAGTGCCTAGCATAGTGCTTTGCATGTAATAAGACCCTCAATAAAATGTATAATCATAACTTCTCTTTTGGAATAGCCTTGAAAGTCGGTAGTTTACTCTTTTAAATGTTAGTGGCAAATCTTCATGGTTTGAGACTGGGTTTTAATTTTAGGAAATAGCCTAGAGCAGGAGTGGGAAACCTGCGGCCTCTAGGCCACATGTAGCCTTCTAGGTCCTTGGATGTGGCCTTTCCACTGAGTCCAAGTTTTACAGAACAAATCCTTTTATGAAGGAGATTTATTCTGTGAAGTTTGGATTCAGTCAAAGGGCTGCACTTGAGGACCTAGAGGGCCACATGTGGCCTTGAGGCTGAAGGTTCCCCACCCCATGTCCAGAGTCATTTAGAGCCAAGTCCTATATATAAGGTCAAAATGAGTATTACCATTTTTGGTCCAAAATGAGGCATGACCACAAAATAAGGGAAGGAAAGTGCTAAATGATGTGGACGAGACTATAAATAAAATAGGACTGGAGAGAAGGAACAGCTTTATGTGGGCTAGAGTGTCCCACTGAGGGAGAACGCTCCAAAAGAAGGCTTAATGGAGAATGTAAGACTTGAGTTGGGCTTTAAAAGATGTAGATCAAGGACTAGGTCTTAGATTCTCTACAGTTTTTCCATATCTTTCTGGCTTCATACTAATTTACACTTCAGTTCTGTGAATATATATGGGAATATATGCAGGCTTCTTATAACAGGCTTGAGGTTATCTACTTTTCCCCACTCAAGGTGATAGAATATGAAGAAGGGATGGACAGCCAATGAATTTATATTTTTCTTATTACATCAAAGTAGCAAATATCTATTGAGGGGCTACTATGGGAAAGGCATCCACTTACTGGATGAGAGGGCCATGAAAGGTGTATTCATTATTTACCATTCATTTTGAATACAGTTTCTTCATTCTTTCTTCCGTTAACTTGGAATTACTTTTCAAACTTCTCAAAATGAATGTTGTTCTATTCATAGTTATCTCTATGGGAGGTTCTATATACTTATTTCGTTTTCATTGTTTGAAACATTTTTGGAAATCCTATTTTGGAATAGCCTTGCAAGCCTACAGCATACTCTTTTGAATATTCTCAGTGGTGGCAAATATCCATGGCTTGATACTGGATTTGGATTTTTAGGAAATAGTCCAAAGTCATTTGGAACCAAGTCTTGTGCAAAGTTCAAACTGAGTATTATAATTTTTGTTCTTAAATGAGGTATGACCACAAATAATCAAACTGATCATGTATAATAAACTCTGCAGGAAAGTTCAAAAAGGGAGATCCAGAAATGTTTCAAACAATAGCAGTGTTATTAGAATTTGGTTATCATCTTCCAGGTGACTATTTTGAATGTTTAAATTCATCAGAATGTTTAAATGAACTTAACATCAGCTTCAATAGTCTCTCCTACAGAGACTATAGAAACTGTTGCTGTCTTTTAAAGGGGTTATTGAAGCTGTTGTTTTATAGTAGAATTATAGAATGCTAGATTATGAAAAGGGACCAAAGAGATCATTTAATCCAGTCTTCTTGTTTTATGAGTGAAGAAAAATGGAGGACCATGGGATGGGGGTGAAGTGTTAAGGGAGTTGACTAAAGTCACAAAGCTAGTTAGTAGCAGACCTGGGATTAGGACTCAACTGTTCTTTCCAGTATACCATAGGTACCTTCTGGTTGTTATTGTTAAGTATCATTATTTGATTATCATCAACTCCTTGTCTACTCTTTTTTTCCTTGAACCTTTTGCTTGTTACCTGTTTTACTTAGCATTTCCAGATGAGAATTGTGGAGAGAAGAGAAAGTGAAAAGTTTATGGTTTAAAAAAAACCCCAACTTTACTGGGAAAAGAGTAATTAAAATGAGGTTTGGAGCCAATGATATTTGAGGTTATCTGTTGACTTCAATTATCCATTGAGTGTCTCCTCCCTCCCCCAGAACTTACCTGAAGAGATAATTTGCCATTGGTGCTATTGAGCAAGGCATTTTTACCTTATATTCACTGCTAAATGCATAATTATTTATCCTAGTAGACAATCACATCCCCATATCTTCTGGATCACTGACGATTTCTGATGGTTGTATAAAGTGTTGATTTTATTAGTTGTCCTATCTTTTTAGTGGAGAATA
The DNA here is from genome assembly GCA_028646595.1 of Phalanger gymnotis. Taxonomy (NCBI): domain Eukaryota; kingdom Metazoa; phylum Chordata; class Mammalia; order Diprotodontia; family Phalangeridae; genus Phalanger; species Phalanger gymnotis. The sequence goes on from CM053622.1 coordinate 357,579,565, forward strand.
TGCAATTTAGACAGCAAATTGTCGTGTGTGTGTGTGTGTGTGTGTGTGTGTTTGTGTATTTGAGTGGAGTAAGCTATATTTTTTCTAGTATTTACCTGCAAAAATTGAACTATGGTAAGGTTGTTGTAGACTTCTTTTGCATGTGCTGTAATATTGGAACTTCTATTTGGAATTCATAGGAATTAAGTGATGGAGATGACTCCCCTGAAATTAGCCTACTCTCAGGTGCTGTTATTACAAGTCATGGCACAGTAGAAGTAAAGAAAAAATCGTCAGAGAAGCTAGAGGGATCCAGTGTGTTGTCAGAATCTCTAAAGGAAGTTGCATTGTCTTCAAGAGAAGTCAGAGGAGAAGATAGCTCCTGTGAAATGTTGGTGCCCACCATAGAAGACTCTACAGGATTGTCAGAAAGTCTTCTGGGTGAATACCCATTTATAGTGAATGAATTTGAAACTAGAGGGTGTGATGTGGGTAGTCCCAAATCAATGCCATCTTTAGATCATTTGCTGATTTGTCAGGAAGATCGTCTGTCAGAAGACAGGCAAGAAAATGAGAAAAACAGTGCATTACCAGCCAAGCTGTTGACAGCCCTGAACATGTTGTCGGAATCTATGGTGAAGTCCATCTGTCAAAGAATGGAAGGAGGCAGTAGGCCCTGTGCTGAGGATGACTGCTTAGGAACAGAGCCCAGCATTTCTCAGATAGATGATGATTGTACACAAATAGCAGGAATGGATTTTGAATTTCAGCATAATGTTCAGCCCTTTGAACAAGGTCACAAGTTAACTGAGCCTTTGTTCAAGGATATAACAATGCAGCAAGTAAGTGCCAGCTTTAGTCTTTGAATTTTACCTTGTATAGAAGTTAAAGTAGCAAGCCCTTTATTGAACATTGACTGTACACTAGATTAAATTAAAATTTTCTACCACTAAATATCAGCATCCCTATAGGGCCATTGTCATACTGCCTCTGATGCACTGGAACAAAGATGCTTGTTAAAAGCTTCCCCAGCCAAAGGTCTTTCTTCATTGACCATAAATGAGCTTGACCTAAGGAAAAATTCAAGAAGAGAATAAATGAACAGTTTTCTCCTCAACATGTCTGTGATAGGAATAGGAGAATTTATGATCAGGATTTTCTTCTGTGAGCTTGGAAAGACATCAACTATGTATCTTTTTGGATGTGGAGTGGAGATAAACTAGTTTGCACCATCTCTGGGAAACATGGAACATGTTCCCTGGAAAGTAAAAGTTATTTGTAACTTTTGTGCAATTGTATTTGTACAATTCCCCATAGAGTTAATGGGTTCAAGATTGGTTTCAGGAGTGGGGAACCTAGAGCCTCAAAGCCACATGTGGCCCTTTAGGTCCTAAAGTGCAGCCCTTTGACTGAATTCAAACGTCACAGAACAAATTCCCTTAATAAAAGGATTTATTCTGTAAGATGTGGACGCAGTCAAAATGCCTCAACCAAGGACCTAGAAGGCCACATGTGACCTTGAGGCTGCAAGTTCCCCACCCCTGGACTTTAGATGAATTCATGGATGACAGAACCAGAAGGATAATGGGAGAAAGCATGCCATAATAGGAAGAACAATGGATTTGAGATCAGGAGACCTAGGTTTGAATCCAAGCTCTGCTTGTATGACCTCAGGCAAGTCACTGAACCTTCCTGGGTCTCAATGTCCTCTTCTATAAAATGGAGAGGTTGGGCTAGAAGGTCTCTCAGGCCCTTTCCAGGTTTAAATATGATTTTGAGTTTTTTTCAGCATTATTTATGTCTCTGACTCTTTTCTCTTTTAGGATAAAGAAGATCCAAGTTCATTTGGACAGGAAACCTTAGCACATCAAAATGTTGCTTGCCTTGATGGGCTTAGTAAAGAGGGAGATTTAAATTCCGTGGAAACTAATACAGTGATGGAAACTTCATATATATTAAGGAGATCAGCTAGACTGAAAACAATAAGAGGAGGAGCTACCCCTAAGAATATAGATGAGGCATATAAAATGCCGGAAGAGATTCTACGGAAAAGAGACAGTACACTTCCAACTGAATATTTCAGGTATGCTGTCAAATTATAGGTTTTTGTTGTTTTTTGGCTTTGGTTCTTTTTCCCCTAGGTATTAGACTAGTCTTACAGATAACCATCCTTAAGGAGGATGACAGTTTTTGGCGGGTCCAAAGTAAAACAACAACATTGCTTTATTTATTTTTTCTATTTGTGTTGTGATTTGGACGGCAGCCAGGAGTACTTTATGTGGAGAGAAGTGAGCCTCAAAGCCAGAAAGACCTGGGTTCTAGTCCTGACCTCTAAACATAATGATCATATGACCTTGAACAAGTCACTTAGTCTCTTTGTGCTCTAGGCCACTTTTTTTTTCATTTTTCAAATATTTTATTTTTTCCCAATTACATATAAAACATTTTTAACATAAGTTTCTTTTTTTTTTTTAAAAGTTAGTTCCAAATTCTCTCTTTCCTCCCCCCCCCCTCATTTGGAAGGAAAGCAATTTGATATAGATGTGCAGTCTTATAAACATATTTCTATATCAATCATGTTGTAATAGCAAAGACCCACCATCCCCTCCACCATCCCTCCCCCCACTCCCAAAGCCAAGAAAAATAAAGTATCGTTCAGTTTCAATTAGACTCCATCAGTTCTTTCTCTGGAGGTATATGGCGAGTTGTCTTAGCTTATCCCCAATACAATTAATACTTGCTGATGGTTTTCCTTATCATTGCAAGGAAAGCTCCGTTTATTCTTGTGTTCTCTAGTGTTTTTAGTAGGAATGGGTGTGGTATTTTGACAAAAGCTTTTTCTACATCAATTGAGATAATCTTAATTTCTGCTGGTTTTGTTATTGATGTGGTCAATTATGCTGACAGCTTTCCTAATATTGACCAGCCCTGCATTCCTGGTATAAGTCCTACCTCACTGTAGTATATGATCTTTGTGATGTATTGCTCCTCCTTGCTAGTATTTTATTTAAAATTTTTGTATCAATATTCATTAGGGAAATTGGTCTGTACTTTTCTTTCTCTGTTTTTGCCCTTCCTTATCATAGTCAACTTATACCTGTGCTCTCTGTCTATGTATATTCCTTCTAACTGCCATAATAATGATAAAGTTCTTAGTAGTTATAAGTATTCTTCTCTTATAGGAATGTAAACATTTTAGCCATATCAAGTTCCTTATGCTTTTTCTTTCATGTATACCTTTTTATGCTTCTCTTGAGTCTTGTATTTTTTTGTATTTTTTTTCATTTTACACATAAACACAAAATAAGAAAAGAAAAAAAAAACATTGCCATGTACACAGCAGGCCATAAGAGAAGATTCAAAATAAAATAATTTCTGTTTCACAAAAAAACTTATATAATAACTATACATTGTTTTCAAAGCTGTCCAGCTTTTCTTTGTTTCCTTGTTGGTTTTCTTTTGTTCTCTGCTGTGCCTTTTTTACTTTTTTTTTTCCCTTCCTTCTCCTCCCACCCACCCTAAAAATAAAGTGTGTATATAAACATAGATATCAGTAAACACATACACACATATGTATGTATATATATACACCTATACGTGTATACATATACACACGTATACACTCATACACATATTTGTAAGACCATACTGTGCTTATTTCCTCCTCTCATCTGTTTCTTTTGAGGTGGATGGCATCTTCCTTTGTAAGTCCAAGTCTTTTGATGTTTTTCTGAGTCAACCTGATCATCATTTCCTACACCACAGCAATATTCCTTTCTGGTTCAAACAGAATCTTTCTTCATAGCATCTTTGAGATTAATTTGGTATTTATAATAGACATAATGACTTGCTTGCTCTAAGTTATTCTTAAAACAATGCCGCTGTTACTGTATAGAATGTTCTCTTAGTTCTGCTCATTATGCTCTTCATTATTTCGTGGAGGTCTCTCCATGTTTTTCTAAAATCATTGAGCTCATCGTTTCGTACAGCAGAGGAATATCCCATTATGAACATATACCGCAGTTTGTTTAGCCATTCCCCAATTGATGGGCACAATTTCCAGTTCTTTGCCATTACAAAGAGAGCTGCTATAAATATTTTAGAATATGTAGGTTCTTTTCCATTTTCCCTAATCTTCTTGGGAAACATACCTAATAGTGCTATTGCTGGATCAAAGGGTATAGGCAGTTTAAAAACTCTTTGGGCATAATTCCAAATATCTCTCTCCAGAATGGTTGGATCAGCTCACAGATCCACCAGCAATGAATTAAGGTCCCAATTTTTCCACATCCCCTCCAACATTTGTCACTTTCTCCTTCTATCATCTTAGCCAATCTGATAGGTATAAAATGACATCTCAAGATTGTTTTTAATTTGCATTTTCCTAATCAGTAATGATTTAGAGCATTTTTTCATATGACTGAATTGTTTTTATTTCTTCACCAGAAAACTGCCTGTTCATATCCTTTGACCATTTATCAATTGGAGAATGATGTGAATTTTTATAGAATTGACAAAGTTCCTTATATATTTGAGATATGAGACCTTTATCTGAGGAACTATCTATAAATATTTTTCTCCAGTTCTCTGCTTTCCTTCTGATCTTGACTATATTTGTTTTATTTGTGAAGAAACTTTTTAATGTAACATAATCAAAATTATCCATTTTATATCTCACAATGCTCTCTATCTCTTGCTTGTTCATAAATTGTTCTCCTATCCATAAGTCTGATAGGAAATATGGTCCATGTTCTTCATATTTCCTCATAATATCTCCCTTTATATCTAGATCATGTATCCATTTTGACCTTATCTTGATAAATAGTGTAAGATATTGGTCTATGCCCAATTTCTGCCATACTGTTTTCCCACTTTCCCAACAATTTTTACCAAATGATGAATTCTCATCCCAAAGTTTTAAGTCTTTACACTTGTCAAGTACAGGGTACCTGTATTCATTTGCTGCTGTAGGTTGCATGTCTACTCTATCACTGATCTACCTTTTTTGTTTCTTAGCCAGTACTAGATAGTTTTGATAATTACTGCCTTACGATATAGTTAAAGATCTGGTACTGCTAAACATCCTTCCTTTACATTTTCTTTCCATTAGTCCCTTTGATAATCTTGACCTTTTGTTCTTCCAAATGAATTTTGTTATTATGTTTTCTAGCTCAGTAAATTTTTTTGGTAATTTTTGGTAATTTAATTGAATACATAGGTCAATTTGTCATTTTTATTATATTGGTCCTGCCTAACTATGACCAATTGATATTTTTCCATTTATTTAAAACTGATCTTATTTGTGTACAAAGTTTTTTTTATAGTTTTGTTCATATAGATCTTGGGTTTGTTTAGGTAGGTATATTCCCAGGTATTTTAGACTATCTAGAATTATTTTAAATGGGGCATCTCTAGCTATCTCTTCCTGCAGGATCCTGTTTGTAAAATATAGGAATGCTGATGATTTGTGTGGGTTTACTTTATATCCTGCTACTTTGCTGAAATTATTATTTCAGTTAACTTTATAGTTGAGTCTTTAGGATTTTCCAAGTATGTCATCATACCATCTACAAAAAGAGATAGCTTTATTACCTCATTCTTTGTTCTGATTCCTTCTATTTCTTTTTCTTCTCTTATTGCTATTGCTAGGATTTCCAATACAATATTGAGTAATATTGGTGACAGTGGGTATCCTTGTTTCACACCTGATCGTCTAGCTTATCCCCATTATAAGTAATGCTTGCTGATGGTTTTAGATAAACGCTTCTTATCAATTTAAGGAAAAGTCCATTTATGCCTGTACTTTCAAGTGTTTTTTTTTAATAGAAATGAGTGTTGTACTTGATCAAATGCTTTTTCTGCATCTATTGATATTATCATATGATTTTTGTTACTTTTATTATTGATACAGTCAATTATGTTGATAGTCTTCCTTATGTAAACCATCCCTGCAGTCCTGACACAAATCCTACTTGGTCATGATGTATAATCTTTGTGATATATTGTTGTAATCTTTTAGCTAGTATTTTATTTAGGATTTTTGCATCCATATTTGTTAAGGAAATTGGTCTACAATTTTCTTTCTCTGTTTTTACTTTTTTTTTGTTTTTGTTACATATAATTTATTTTTTTAATTTATTTTTAATATGTTTAGTTTTCAGCATTAATTTTCACATGCGTTTGAATTACAGATTTTCTCCCCAATTTCCACCCCCCCCCCACTCCAAGATGGCATACACTCTGGTTGCCCTGTTCCCCAGTCTGCCCACCCCTCCGTCCCCCCATTCCC